>JARFXV010000444.1:530000-542500 GCA_031761425.1 Cosmopolites sordidus | reverse complement strand
AAATGATACATAGGAATCTTCTATTTTAATAACATGCTGAATCGTATTTATCCAATTTTCTTTGGGAATACTATCTACAACCTTCCTAATTAATATTGCAACACGTGCACTTAGAGTCGGAGAAATGTTTTCTGGCTCTAACATTAGATTTTACCTGATACCACATATGTTAAATTACAGTATTAAAAATACAGTAATACGAGGGAACGCGTAAAACCGTATGTCCCATATCGGCAGCAATGATATTACATACATATTCCTTTTTAATATTAAATATCTTTAGTATTTCTAGATCACATTTTTTATATATATTTTCAAAGTATATATCGTTTTTTAACATATATTTCTGAATTTCCAATTTAGTAAATTTAAAGAGATTTACCACTAAACACCAAATCACTTTTTTTGAACTGCTCGACGCACGTTTTTTCTAACCATCATCAGGAGATGATTTAATCTAATTCCAAAACTAAACTATGTACTATTTATATGAAAAACCCTACCTAAGGAAACGTAAAAATCATAAACTGTGAAATTTACTTCTTATATAACTTTACATTTATATGGTGTCGTCATGATAGTCCAAAGATGAATGTTTAATATTTTTGGAGGACAACCGTAAACAATTTGGAGCCCATCCATCCTCGGAACCAGCATGTAAAATTGTAAATCTTTTTCCCTTGTTCGCTGGGGCTTGGGTTTGGTATTTTCTTGATGTATATACCCATCTTTTTGCTAGCGTCTCATGTGCATCGAACCATATTTCATCAAGGTAGATACTAAAACGATTTTCTAATCTGTATTTTTTATAGAGTTTAAGTAGTCAAACCGCCATCGTCGTAATCGTTGTGATTCCATTAATATTTGTTTTTTATTAATGGTCAGATATGCAAAACACACTTGAGATGGATAGTTCTGCTGCAAAGAATGTTGGTTTCATCTTTCCTTAGTCGCTGTTGCAATGAATGCAATGTAGGTACAGTTTGCTCTTCATACAAAGCATAAATTTTACTTCGAATTAAGTCTTTGTTACTTACTTCAACACATTTGCTTTTACCAGAATCACTACGGACTTTTTTGGCTTCGTCACAATATTTTTAACTGTAGACAACGGAAATTTTCGTTAATGAAGACGTTTCTGCTCCATCTGCATTTATATTAAGCCCCCTATTCAATAAACATACACATTTTTAATTCCTCATCGGACGATAAATGTTTTCTTTTAAAATTAGCACTACTCGAGGCACAATGATCATTGTCTTGCTAAGAACGCCACATTTTAGCTCGTTTGGAATTACAAAAAATACGATCAATATTATAGAACTGCACTGTTTAAGAAAAAAATGCAAACTAACTAAACTAACTAAAATATTTCGAAACTATTAAAAGAGGTATAAAATTAATTTTATCTTTTTACCTGTTATTTTATTAGGCACGGCCCTGTTTACGTTTCTTGCAACTTTGCCGGATTTCGTTACGGCAGTGGTTGTTAAGAGTCTATAGAAGCTAATCGATCAATGATATACCTTGAAACGCACTTTACCGTTATAATGCCCAGAAAAATTACAAAATTAATCTTATAAAATATATTTTTTCAGTGTTACTTTTTTTTTATTCTCCGATATAATAAGATATTAGGTGCCACATTCTAGAGACGCGAAATTGAAGAAGTGCACCATCGTTGATTGCAATGACATGTTTTCATCGCTGTTATTTACGGCACCTCTAAAAAGACTCATACAATTTAATTCATATGATCCAGGACCACACCCACTGCATTACATCATCGAACTAATAGGCCAATATTGGGAAATGCACCATATTGATCTAATAGAACGATTCTTAGAAGGCGTAATCAAACGTTGCATATACTTTTATCAGTTTTTATCTTATCTAAACGAACTCGATCTTTTTTAATTACATTTAGAATAATTTTGCTTGTAGTGTTTTTGTTTGAACTGAACCAGTCGTGTTTGTTTTCTAACCGATTTTGATTTATAGTGACAAAACGGAAAAATACTCGAGTAAGTATCAGCCCAAACCATTTCTGCTGCATATCAGGCTCGTTTAACTATAAAAATACGGTATTTATTCAGTGATCTCTGGCTGGCTTACGATGGAATTCTATAATTAGTTCGTCATTTCTTATCGCTACTTGTTTTTTCCTCTGAGACAATGCGAAATTATTGAGTAATACATTCGTGCTTTGTTATTTTCGATAAAATCTATTTATGAACTATTGAGTCGTTAGGGAAGTTTTTTAAAAATAATATTGAATTAATGTTAGGTATCCTAAAAGGTTGTTGCTTGTCAAAATCAAGATGTTTACATTTACACTGTTTACGTTGTGTTACTTTTCGCCTTATTAAAGTGTTAATGAAGTGAATGTTCAATTCGTCTATTGAAAACTTCGGTGTGAAACACCAAATTCGAAGATATCTACCGCTAATTACCAAATCACTTTGGTTAACTTTTCTATGCGCGTTTCATTAAACATATAGGATTATCAGATAATTTAATATACAGTGGTGGCGAGAGAAATAGAGCTGTTACAATAAAATATACTGTTTGGCAAATAAAGTTGTAATAGCATACGTAATTAGTACAATAACTGTATTATATAGACATAAAAGGTGTACAAATAAGTTCCCGCTGTTTTCTATCAATAATTAGGAATTTATTGTGAAGGAACGGTACATTATGTTTTATTCAAAGTGTTGTCCATCACTAGCCACTACCTTTTCCCATTTTTCTGGCAGCATTCGGATACCACGTCGTGCTGGTTTCTTTCTGAAAAGAATTCACTTAGGAAATATATCAAAATAATAAATTTGGTTGTGGTTTTAAGTTTTAGTTTTAAGCATTTCGATTGAAAATGGTATATTATTATTATTAGCTAACCAATATTGTATGGCAGCTTTAGTCCGTGAGCTATTTGGCATCTTGTTTAATAAAATGCTATGATACGGAGCATTATCCATAACAATTAAAGATGGCTCACTTAAGTTTTTTAATAATCGGTTTTCAAACCGTTTCAAGAAATTTTCCTGATTCGTTTCACCATGGTAATCAGCAAGCTCATTTTTTGACGAAAATGTGCTCTCTACACCGTCAATAAATCCATCTTCACTGCCAGCATGAAGTATGATGTATCTAAATTAAAATTTTCAACCAAAACTTTTCATATTTTTTGCATATTTATGTAACTTACCTTTTACCATCAACTTTGGTAGTTTCGACACTCTTATTATTAATATCTTGCCATGAATGACTTACAGTGCCATTTTGAAAAATCCAGGTTTCATCTAAGAAAACAAATTTATACAAGGCTTTTTTCCTTTCCTTCATATAACCTTTCAAAAAATCTGTTCGTTTTAGGGCAACATTGGGAAGTTCTATAAGCCCTCTTGTTGGATCACCTTTTTCCATTTAAAATCTACTTCTTTCAATACGTTGCACAATGACATGCGGCATCCGTCAAACAGTTGTTTCTCTTTTAATTGCTCATGTAAGGAATTCAAAGTTACATACTGTCATGAAAATGAACCTAATAGTTTTGCAACTATTAGTTACGAATACTTAGGGTGTTCATAGATGATACAAATCGTGTCCCGAATAGAACTTGTATCCAAAGCTGCAGTATTGGTAACCGTTTTAGTAAAACTACGCTTTCTAGGCGATTATAAAACTTCATTGTTTTCCACTTTTTATGAAATAGTACTAACAGTGGACATAGACATTCTTAAGGCTGCTGCAGCACGTTAAAAAATTATTATAGTTTCTATAATATATGTTATAGTATGACTTAAACTAAACATATCTAATTATAAGCAATTATCTTAACATACCTTTCTAACAGCAGGTATAGTTGCTATAACAACAAAGGGTAACAGTGGACCATTATTGCCTCGTTCTTGTTCAAACTAGTGTATCAGAGATGCTACAAACTCTTGACAACGAGTATTTAAATGATTTGGCACTTTACAGGCAACTTTACGACTTTGACAATTATAACACTGGTAGTTCCTAAAAGAATTGTTTTCGATCGTAAGGTAAAAATGAAAGTAAACATTCAAATACAAATGGGATAAACTCCAAACATGTCAATAAATACCAACAAGAAAAATTTGAAACTCGACAACGGCGCATATACTGCCAACCGTATCCAGCTCTAAATTTGAAATTTATTGAATACATTCCATTTAATTATTTTATTATTTAATATATGTAGTGGTATTTCTCCTGTTCTTCAATAGCGTCATCGATGACATGCAGCTGTTTTAGTTTTGTACAGGCTACAGGTCCTTTATCTGTTCATGGTTTTCTCACATTTTACTTTTTGAATGACTTCATGCTTTCATTTTTATCGAGCCTAATTGAAGGTAATACCATCAATCATCTTGGTATTACCACGAATTTGCTTTTGTTTTGTTCTTTTTATAAAGTCGGAGATTCTTACAATAATTTCATAAACGTATGTTTCCAAATTAATATATCTAGAATGTTCTTATAACCGTTCACTTTACCTCCCTAATCAATTTTAATTGAAAATTCAAAGGGAATAGAACAAAAACGGACCCATGGTAATACCGTTTCCATGCCCAATTAACAAGAGTGTTCAACGAGATTTTGAAAAAAATGGATATTAAAGTACTCTCAGACCATATAATAAATTAAAAGAAATACTTGGTAATCCAAAGCAGAAAATACTCCAACATGAAAAATCGGGTATTTATGAAATTAGTTGTCAAGATTGCGATGGAAGGTATATTGGGCAAACAAAAAGATCCATATTTACCAGATGTAAACGACATATGGCCCTCTTTATATATTGTAGAAATGAAAATTCCTGTGTTGTCCAACATGCACTTGAGCATGACTATAATATAAGTATTAGCAACTCTTAAGTTTAGCTTGTTAATAACTCTTATGTTTAGCAAGCCTTAGCTTGTTAAAAATGTGAGTAATATTAGAACTTTGTAACCCACCTTTTGTAATTGTTGTAATTCATGTCATGATGGTAATATAGGCATTAGGCACAAACCCATTTTCACTATCTGTGTGTACTTTGATCAGACGCAGTTTCTTTCCTATTGGTTTTTGTAAGCCTTCTAAAGTTTCATCGCTCTATATATATTAGGGCGAACTTCTTCCAGGTGCTGACGCATTCTTCCGTCGTCTATCCGTCGATTATTCTTAAATTTTCTCCATCGAAAACCAATCTTGTGAATTTCTTTACGTAAAGATTCTGAATAGCCTTGGTAGTCAATATCATCTACAATTTTTTTAAGAACTGTCTTTAATGTATTATGGGGTGATTAACAATATCGTTCTTCGCAAAATTGCCAAATTTCCGTCGTCAATTTTTTTTTCTTAACTCGTTTTTTATTGGGAGTTGAAAATTTTGTTACATGGCCCGATTCAACTTCTTTGGCTTTTCTATTTTCTAATGGAAACACTCGTTACCGCTGCAACACGTTTTTGAACCTATAAATAAAATTCTAATATCAGAATATGTACCCATAACTCGGAATTTTATATTGATATATCACAGGAACATAATAGTTTAATCATTACGAAAATTAGACGTTGAAAAAACTTACCTTTTCGAGAGAAAAGTGACATCTCCAGCTATTGCTTGCATAAAATTCAATAAGTTGCTAATTATCTCATGACTTTGTCCGCTTAATACTTGTTTTTTACTTTAGTTGTAAACGGCATTTTAATATTGACGACTTTTAATAACAGACAAAATATTACAAGTTTTAATTTTTCTGAGTGCAGTGCACTGAACCGATGTTAAACACCACGAATATACGCGATAATATTAATTATAATTTATTCAAGATAATATACTGTATTTATACCTTCAAAAATATTTTTGAAATTGTTTACCGAAGATAAGAAGGAAAATAATAAATACAACCGAATTATCCTGTTCATTTTATTTATTATTCTGTCGTGAGAGTTAATCCAGTTCTTACAAATCCCCCTTTCGTTTTGTTTAAAACATTATTCAGAATCAGTTTATACCGTATTCATTCAATTCCAAGGATGAAGTGGGCAGCAGGGAGAAATCGGTCTTGAAATCGAAGAAGAAATTTTACATATTTGGAAGAGGATTCTAAAGGGTCGTTGAAATTCAGCTGCTTTATTAATTCTTGAATTAAATACAGAATTTGCATTGATTTCAAAAAACTTTTAATTGATAATTGAAGCATAGTGTATAACACTTAAACACGAAAGACAATATCTGCCAAATGACCACCTCTTGCAGCTCTACCGACGTCCACTCTTTTGTAAAGATTCTGGATAACATGTTGGTATAACTGTGGCTTTATCTCACCAATGATTCGAATAATTTCATTATTTAGTTCAGGAATCGATTGTGGATTGTTCTTATAGACGTGGCTTTTAACGTAATCCCAAAGAAAATAGTCCAACTGTATCAAATCACATGATGTTGGTGGCCAACTAATATCACCGTTTCTTGCCATAGCTCGTCCAGGAAATGTTTCTCTCAATAAATCAATTGTTTGATTATCAGAGTGAGTTGTAGCGCCATCATGTTGGAACCACTTATCCTCCAGATCAATATTATTCCATTCAGGCCACAAAAATCCAGTTATTACTTCACAACATCGAACACCATTCACAGTTACAGCTTCACCAGCAACATTATCTCGACCATAAAACCCACCAAACAGTGACTTGTTTAGGATGTAAAGGTTTCTCATGAATCAATCGTGGATTTTCCTCACTTTAAATTGCGCAATTTGGTTTATTAACATAGCCACTAATTTCAAAATGTGCTTCATCTGAAGAGATGATTTTTTTAGAAAAATAATTTGTTTTTAAAAACCTTTGTATGTATGCTTGTCATACTAATGTCCAGGGATGCGTCCATCTCACAGTATGTCACATGACGATCTTATTTTATCAGTTCGCGAACAGTATCGATGTTTTCTGGCACAACAACCGATTTTGGATGACCTTCTTTAAATTCGGCCGTGAGCGAACGACGGCCACAATCGAATTCACTAAACCGTGATATACAGTGGTTTTAGATGGTGCTTCATCGCCAAAAGTCGAAGTGAGTTGATCGATGCACTGTTGTTGAGATAATCCACGTCGAAAGTCGTAATAAATCATAGCACGAAAATTCTTACGAGTTAACATTAAACAACACAAGTTTTGAGGGCGTATAGAGTCAACAATGTCAAAGTTTACGATGTATACGTCAGATGCCGCCTAGCAACATCATTGTTGTCAATTCCGGATACATAAATAGTGACCCTCGTAGTCAAAGGGTACTTGTTCTATATGTTCGTTATCTACGGCAAACTTATATCATATCGATTCTATATATATTTGGTTTTGGACGTGAATGTCTCCCTATTAAATTGTCCGATAATAAAAAATAATGTGTGCAAGAGTCTTTAAGGCATACACCCACGAAACAAACTATTTTTATTTATGTGCATAATGTGTATCAAAACCAACATTTTCCTTTGTTAATTCATAATTTATCTAATCTTTATTGTATTATCTAATCTCTATGGAAATGGGGTTTCCCTCAGAGGCATTCATTATTTATTAATGATCAATGATGGTACTAATAATGATCGACGTCATCGGAGAGTAAAAAAATGACGATTTTTACATTTTTTACATTTCAAAAACAATATAATGTTAAACAATAAACGTTAAAAAATAATGAAAGATATAGTTATTTAGCTGGATTATAAATTTTGAGGAAACTCGTTGTGAGATCCAACGAAAAAAAAAAACTATTGTTTGAGTAAGATTGTAAAATATCGACTATCTTATGGAGAACCACTTTTCTGAGATTGTATTAAATTTCCATATGCCAGTCTTTATGTCTTTATTAAAAAAAAAATAATATAGTTAATGTTTTTTATACACTTATTTTATGTAATTACATTTTGTTTTTGGTGTTTTTCTTATGTTTTTCAAGAACAGGTTAAAATATTGGAAAAGGAGAAAACCTTAATTAACCTTGATTAGAATATAAAACAATTATTATAAATATTTACATTTTTTTGGGCGTTATGTTGGACGGACGTTGTTGGACCATCATCATCATCAGCCCGTGTCTATCCACTGCAGAATAAAGGCCTCTTCAGCATGCTTCCTGCTTTCATGGTCTTGAGCTTTCTTCTGCTATTCGGAGTGTATATATATATATATATATATATATATATATATATATATATATATATATATATATATATATATGAACACTTTTGTTGGTTGCTTGACCGGGAAGTAGCCCACCTATCCCTTCAACTGGATGACATATGTTTCGTCCCTCGAGGTTCAGACTCTTCGGGGCGCCGACATATATCATACCATCAAGAGTTCATTTAGGCGGAGACGCAGGTTGTTGTGTGTTCCACATGAGATTGTGGAACCCAACGGTTGGGTGTCTGATGACACTCAGCTACTGCTGTCTCATTGGACGGAGTCCAAGAAAATCTACCACTACATATATACGCCATCCGACGGGAGGTCGGCGAAAACATGGGTTGTTGGCTGTGGATAGGGACTCCCTATTCTTGATGGTATGCTATATGTCGGCGCCCTGAATGGTCTGAACCTCGAGAGACGAAACATAGGTCATCCAGTTGAAGGGATAGGTGGGCTCCTTCCCGGTCAAGCAACCAACAAAAGTGTTCATTTAGGCGGAGACGCAGGTTGTTGTGTGTTCCACATGAGATTGTGGAACCCAACGGTTGGGTGTCTGATGACACTCAGCTACTGCTGTCTCATTGGACGGAGTCCAAGAAAATCTACCACTACATATATACGCCATCCGAAGGGAGGTCGGCGAAAACATGGGTTGTTGGCTGTGGATAGGGACTCCCTATTCTTGATGGTATGGTATATGTCGGCGCCCTGAGGAGTCTGAACCTCGAGAGACGAAACATATGTCATCCAGTTGAGGGGATAGGTGGGCTCCTTCCCGGTCAAGCAACCAACAAAAGTGTTCATTTAGGCGGAGACGCAGGTTGATGTGTGTTCCACATGAGATTGTGGAACCCAACGGTTGGGTGTCTGATGACACTCAGCTACTGCTGTCTCATTAGACGGAGTCCAACAAAATCTACCACATACATATATATATATATATATATATATATATATATATATATATATATATATATATATATATATATATATATATATATATGATCATCATCATCATTCAGCCATTGTCGATCCACTGCAGGATGATGAAGGTATCCCCAGGCTTTCTTCTGCTATTTGGGTCCAATATACTTGATGATCAAGCAATCCTCAAGCCGTATCCATTCCAGGATTGTTGCTTTGGTCCATCTGTCGTCGCATCGCCTCACTATATGGCGCGCCCTCTTCCATTTCAATTCCTTCACCCTTCCAATGATGTCACATACCCTCGTCTGTTCCCTGATCCATATGCAGGTCTTTCTGTCCTACTTTGTAATGCCAAGCATACATATTTCCATTCCCCTCTGTGCTACCCGAAGCTTTTGAACTGATTGTGTTGTGAGAGTCCATGTTTCACTCCCGTATGTCAAAACAGGCTGCACGCACTGATTAAAAACCTTTCTCTTCAGACAAAGTGGGAGTTTATTCTTAAACACTATATTGAGCCTGCCAGCCACACTTAATGCACCGTTCCACTTCCCGGGCACTATCACCTTCAATTGAAATCCTTTTCCTAAGATATGTGTAGTGGTCCACAACCTCTAAATCGCTTCCTAAAATAGAAATTATTCTGTTGACAGCGATGATTAATAGTAACCAAGATACAGGGTTAAGTTATACTTTTATTTTCAATTTTCGACAATAAATTTCTTAAAAAGTATATCTCTTGAACGCCGTTTTGGTAGTGGGAGGTCTGTTTAGATAAGAAATTTGATTTCGCCTCGTAACTTTGTACGTACGATTATAGAGGGCGCTGTCTGCGACACTTTCCTACGTTTGAAAGGTCACAACATTTTTGTGTCTTAATGTATTCGCATTTTTTAATGAAAATATTATTTTGTCGACCTTTTGACGTAAATAAGGTATACCTTGCAAATGTCGCTCCCAGTTACCGTTTTCTTGATATCTGCGCTTAGATTTTTCATTATACCCTTTGAATTGTAAAACTTTTCTTAAAGTACGTAGGTAAAACAAATAACAACATCAAGATGCCCTGGAAATTTAGTTACCGACAAACTTTTGCATTAATTGGCAATATTTAATATTGTTTTTTTTTAAATACTTAAAATAGTTTTAAATAATAATTATAATAATTTTAATACATTATAATAAAATAGTTTTTGAAAGAATGTCACTTAAGTCAAGAACAAAATGCCCCGACATAAATTGATTTCTAATGAAGAGTTTTGTGACATGATAGGCATATACGCGCAGGAAAATTTTAATGGGCGCCGAGTTCATCGAAGAGCTGGATAGGCCGTGAAAGTCAGATGTCTTGCCTCTTCGGAGTCCCGACTTCAATCCACTTGATTTTTGTTTATGGGGATATGTGAAATCATTAGTGTATGAGGAAGAAAATTGAGAATGCTGTGGAATCATTTCGAAATGAGCAGTTATTATTTAAAATCTGACGGTCGTTCAGTAAACGGGTACTGAAATGTATTAAAGTGAATGGAAATCACTTCGGACATTTATTGTCGAAAAAGAGACATCTTTATTTATTAATTCTTCCGGAATTATTTTAAAATGTTCAACATTTCTAAAGACATTTCGTTTGTAATCGTTATTAGTGTGTAATTGTTTTATATTAATATATTAATTTAAAATTATAATTTGTAAATTTATTTTTGGGATAAGTCAGTGATATTTATATTGAAATTCAATGTCATTGTCAATATAAATATCATTGACATATCTCAATAATTGGTGTTGTTCCAATTGTGTTCTTGTTTTGATGTTGTTATTGCTGCTCGTTGGCTTTTAAACGCGCACTAGCTTTAAACCTGAATACAGTGCCAGGGAAAGCAAACACAAAAGTTATTTTTCAAATACCCAATTTAAAACGATGCATTGAACAATTTAAACGCAGATATCTAGAAAACGGTTACTCGGAGCGACAATGTATACCTTTTTTCGTAAGAAAGGTGGACCAAATAATATTTTCATTAAAAATGCGTGTGCCCTAAAGCGCAAAAAAGTTGCACTCTTTCAAACGTAGGAAAGAGTCGCACATAGTGCCCTCTACAATAAAAATTTTCGAGAAATTTAAACTTCTTATCTTAACTAACCCCTCCCTACTAAATTTCGTTCAAGAAAGATACTATTTAAGAAAGTTGTTGACGAAAATTGAAAATAAAATGTAACTTTAACACTCTGTATCTTGGTTACTATTAATTAACTTTTGGACTAAGATAGTTGAGTTAAATCGAAATATTTCTACTCAAAAAATCTGCAGTTTTGCGGTGTAGCATTAATTAGCGGATATCCTGTATATCGCCAAAATATTTATAAATTAATTTCCATTATTTTTTATTACATTTATACATTCCACTTTTGTGTATTTAGAAAATTTGTGAAATAAATGTTTAATTGAATATCTCAAATGTACAACTGTGACTAAACACACTGATAAGCAGTAACTTTGTCTGAGCTCGGTCAAAAATCCGCTCATTCGTTACCTCGGTTTCGTCTAGTGAAATGAATTCTGAATCCAATTTTCGATTACTTTTTCACACATATCGCGTGGTATATTTTCAATGGTGTCTCTAATATATCGTTTAAAGTCAAGAATTGTTCGAACATAACCCCACAAAAATTAATCCAAGAGACTATGTGAAAAGAAGCACTTCAACTTTGCTTTAGATCACTATATTAATAGAATATTTTGCCTGACGGCCGTAGTAACAACTACGTTATCGAAACAGTTGAAAGTGAATTATTGTTTTCTATTTCAACTGCGAATTTAATTCTAGAATGTATTCAGCTCAGTATTTGGAGAGTTTTTTGGATTTCTTCTTTCCCTTCACAGCATACCAGAATATCGTCTACATATCTATAACAGAAGAAAGTATATTTCGATTCAGTTGTTTTTAAAAAAGATTTTTCAAAATCTGACGTGAATATTTGGCCAATAATGGGCTTAGCGGGGAACCCATTGCTAAACCATCTGTTTGTTGGTAAAAGTGCTCAATAAACTTAAAACAATTCCCGTTTATACATATATCCAGTAACTGGAGGATTTCTTGTTTAATTATAGGATGTACCTTGTTCTTTTCCAGGTTTTTATTAATATCAACACATTCTTTATTTGGAATATTGGAAAACATGTACGTGACATCAAAGGAAGCTAACACAGAATTATCTAGTATCTATGTATCAGTCTATCTAGTATCTATGTATCAGTCTATCGAATTTTTAATAGTGTTTTGGTTTGAAATTAATTGTGTGCCTGTATTCAGTTTCAAGCGTCTCGATGACGTAGTTGTTACTACAAAACAGCCGTTACTTTT
>JARFXV010000444.1:0-525000 GCA_031761425.1 Cosmopolites sordidus | reverse complement strand
GTTCATCCTCTAGTACTTACTGTAGGGGAGCGGAAAATTGTCAAAAACGCCTTTAAAAACCTACACAGAGCTCCCTACAGCTTAATAATGACTTTTCAGACATGCTCAGAAAAAAATATTTTAAAGACAGAAATATTCAAAAAACAAGGGACATTTTTTCCGTGCTCCACATTAAAATTTGTCCATCAACTTCTCAACCCGACTGATAACGAGTTAAGATCAGAAACCGATCTCGGGAGACGCTTGTTGACATTTGATGGCGACTGAAGGATTGGGAAATTTTTAAGTGAAGCACAGAAAATGTTTCCATTGTTTTTTGATTATTTTTAATATTATCCTCGAGCCCACTGTACATTTTTTCATCTTGAGAGAACATATTAAATACAGTTAAATACGGTTATGGTTTGGGAGTACAAGTTTTATAGTAGAGTAGGAAATATTTAAGCCTAAACGGTAACATTATGGTCCCTATCCTATGTGCTCCTATGTGGAAATGTTGCTAGGTAACCAGCTAGACAATTCTGGAAGGGATTTTCTATTTCCAACAAGATAACTACCTTAAACATGCAGCTAACGTAACTATGGAGTAGGTCCCCTATAATGCCCCTAGAAAATTGCTTACACCATCTCAACCACCGGACCTTAATCCGATAGAAAATGTATGGCACATTCTAGACAGAAAAATTCGTGACGTCACGATTGCTCGTTACGTCACGTTGCTCAATTAAGAGCAAGGGGTCTCTAAAAGAAGTATTTTCTGACGCATGGAAAAGTTTACCTACATAGATAACGAAAAAAAGTGGATCAAAAAAATTGGAAACTGTCATTCGTTCTGATAGGATGAACACAAAATACGAAATAACTTAAGAGGGTAGAAAATACCAACCTTACAAAGCTTAAGTTTGAAGTTTAACGAGGCTAAGTTATTTACTACTTGTTTGGCAGCCATTCATAGTGAATTTGTAAACATCTCTCAGTGAATTTGTAAACATGGAAAAAATTGGTCATCGTTATGTGATACAATAATTTCATTTGAAAGGTCTCAGTCCAACTGATATTAAAGCGGAGCTAAATTCTACTCTGGGGGAGTCCTTCGTTTACAATAGTAAAATATTGGGTGGCAGAGTTTAAACGAGGCCATACGAGCTGCTAAGATGAACATCGCAGTGGCCCACCAAATGAGGCCAGACCACGCCAGAAGTGGTGAAGAAAATCCACAAAATGATATTGATAACCATCAATTGAAAGTGTACGAGCTAGCAGTGCATCGCATGAGTACATCGTACATGAGTACATCGCATGAGTACATCGCATGAGTACATCGCATATTGACTCAAAATTTGGACATGAAAGAGCTGTGCGCAAGATGGGTGCCGTGATTACTCACAATGGAACAAAAACAGCGTCGTGAGGATATTTCAATCGACAGTTTGGCAAACTTTCACAGGAATAAGAGTTTTTATATCGATTTATAACCAGGGGTGAAACATGGGTCAATTACTTCACATCTGAGGCGACGGAACAATCAAAACAATGGACTGAAAGGGGAGAATCAGCTCCAAATAAGGCGAAGACAGTTTCGTCTGCCTTCAAGGTCATGGCGTCAGTTTTTTGGGATGTGCGTAACATAATTTTCGTTGATTATGTATTAGTATTATGTATTATGCGAACCTATTGCAGCGTTTGAGTAATGAAATCAAGAAAAAAAGTTTTGTTTCATCAAGACAGTGCCCTAGTTCACGCATCCGTGATCACGATGGCCAAAATCAATGAGTTAAAGTTCGAATTGCTTCCTCATGGACCCTATTCACCAAATTTAGCCTCCTCGGATTATGTTCTGTTTCCGAACTTGAAAAAATGACTCGGTGGTAAAAGATGTGCCAACAATGAAGAGGTGGAGTCTGCGGTTGATGGCTATTTTGAAGAACTCGACGATTCTCACTATATATTGAACATCGCTGGGAAAAGTGCATCGAGCTAAAAGGAGACTATGTAGAGAAATAAAGATATTTTTTCCCAAATTTATTGTTTTGTTTGTTAGGTCGGATACTTCTGGAACTACCCTCGTAGGTACCAACGGAAATTGATTTTTATAAAAATAACAGCTGGTACTTGGCGATGTGCAAATATTTTTTTGCGGTTTCAAACGTTATTGTTAAAAATATTATTTATTTAATTGATATATTTTCAAATAAATTGTTATGCTATGTTGTCATTTCTTGTTATGAAACACCCACCAACACTTGTTATGGAACACCCCAAATGGAGTGTTCCACATCAAATCGACCAGTTTTGAACTCGACTTCTTTTGATTTGTCTTTTTGGAATAGTCATAATTTTTCCAAAAATTGACTATGTTTTAAATAAGACTATGTTTTAAATTATTCGTTTTTGAGAAAGAATTCATTTTCTACAAAAATTTTTAGTTTTTTGGGAAAAAAACATTAATTTTTCAATTTACCATTTTATTTATTTATTTCTTTTTTTCCAAAAAAACTTCCATTCATTCTAAGTTTAATGCCGTAAGTCCCATCGTGGGTCAACTATTCTTTCATTTTTTTTTCTAATTGAAATTTTTTGTTTCCATTTTTCCGCAATTTAACTTTGTTTTTATACTAAAATAATATAAAAAAATAAACAGAAAAGTTGGCCCACGATGGAACTTGCGGCATCAAACTTAGAATCAATGGAGTTTTTTTGGGGAAAATTACAAACAAAATTTTTTGGACAATTTGGACAAAATTAAAAATGGCGAACTTAATGATTTTTTTCCGAAAAATTCAAAATTTTTATAGAAGATGAATTGAAATATGTTTTTGTAATTTTTTTAAAAAGCTCATTCAAAAACAAACAATAAAAAAAGGCTTATTTTGTCAATTTTTTGAAAAGTTTCTAATTATTTGAAAAAAAAGGCCGGTTTTTTGAAAAATTCATAACTTTTTTCCGGTTCAGTAAAAAATGTTTAAAAAAATACAGAAAATTATTTAATGTGGTACTATAATATATAAAATTTTCAGCCAAATCAAAAGGGGTCGAGTTCAAAAGTGATCGATTTGGTATGGAATGCCCCAAATGTATTTTTTTTTTTTTTTTATTTTGTCCATGCTTGGGTGTGCAAACACTTTTTTTGCCTACTGTATATTGTAGAATTGATGTCTGTTTCATAAAACTTGATTGAAAACGTCAATCAATTCATTTCTTTTTTTATAGCTCATAACTATCTGTTTCAAATATGGATCCTCTTTGGATTTGTGCAACGAATCAGATAGATATGCGAGTGGTCAAGTGACCTCGGTCAATTTATGGAGCATCTAAACAATTATTTAATTATTTTACCCGATAAGAATACACATACAATTATCTGACATCAAGGCTAATGCCGTATAATGCAGAGAAACGGTTGATTATAAAAACTAGTAACTAATGAAAATGTTTTATTCGAAAAATATATAAATCTACGATGTTGCAGAAGAAAAAATTGATTTAATTTTTTAAAGAACGTTTGAAAGGTAATCTCCGTCGTAAGTCTCTTGCACTCACTCCTTATTCAACAAACTATCTCTCTTCAATATCATTTTCACAGCCACATTAACTATGGTGTCTAAGGCGTCAGCCTTACGTTACGGCAGTTAATGTGGAGCGGGTTCCAATCCCGTACTAGGCAAAAACATTTTTCTAAAATTCTTGTGAATGTTTCTAGGTAAGAGTGTAAAATTTGACAAGAGATCACCCCTCAGTCACGCCAGTTTCGATGCTGGGTAAGGCCGGATGCCTTCTGAGAGGTTTTCTACGTTGGTCACTCACCAGTCGGTAGGCTTCTCGAGATACTTTCGGTTAAAGCACAAAACCAACGGTTGATAGCCCTAGGGGGTGCTGACCGTAGTTTTCGGTAACTGATGACCGTGGTTCGGAACCTACGTTAAGCTGTAGGTCCAGTCGCTAATTAGCCTTCTCAATAACCCCAAAACTTTACTTTACAGATGGTTCAAAATCTCTTAAAATGCAGGTTGCTTGTTCGTTCACTTCACCTTAGCTTCCTCAGTCCCCCTATTTTTACTTTTGAACATAGTTAGTCGGTCACTACTAGTTCACTACTTTTCAGCCGAACTATTTGCAATAGAAGTATCTCTCCGTTATATAATTTCCTGCCTCCCTCATCTTGGCTCCTATCACCTCTCTGTCTCAGCTAGTTCCATGACTAGCTTGAACAAACATTCTTACATCACCATCTTCATATTTCCTTTTACAATCCTTCCCTCTTCTGTCCAGGAGCGTAGTTCTTCTATTTAGTTTTTTTGGATCCCGAGTTATAAGGGCATTAGAGGAAACGAACTCAAGGATCGCGAGACAAAGCAGGATATGTATGAGGGTTCTAATGACTCATTAAATTTTCACGTGTCAATATTATTAAATTTGTACCCCAATGCCCTATATAATAAACAACCCAAATCTTTGGAAAGAACATTGATGACCTTCAAGCACCCTTCTTAATCACCCTTTCATATCTTCTTGTTATAAGCCTTCACATTAACCACAGAGGTATTCATTTTTTGGTATTAGGCCCTCATAACTGATTATTTTCAAATCTACACGGGGCGTTACGAGGTGAACTGAAATCTTTTCGATATCGACGTTAGGGTATTGCTTTTTTGGCAGTATTTTTGACAGTAGGCAAAAAAGTAGCTCCTTCAATCCCCGTATTTTTACTTTTAAACACAGTTGTTACAGTCGAATTATTTACAATAGCAAAATTAAAACAAATAATAAGCAATAGAAACATTTCCGCTATATAATTTCCTACTTCCTTCATCTTGGCTCCTATGATCTCTCTGACTCAGCTAGTTCCCCCCTAGGTTGGGGGGAACTAGCCTAGGTTGGTTCCTAGCTAGGTTGGACAGAAAATCCCTCCATCCTCTCTTCATATTTCCATTTACAACCTTCTATTTTCAAAACAGGATGACTGGGATTTATGAGGGTTATAATGACCCTTTAAACTTCCCTTCTGTCACTATCTACCAGTCTCTCTTTCTTCAAAGAAACAATCATGCATCTGACACAGACTTAGAATCGGTCACTACAGACTTTTCACGCAACATCTGCTGAAGTAAGTCATCCCTCCTTTTTGTGCTATCTGCGACATGTCTCTTACCGTTAAGCATTTTATTGCCGTCTACGTTGGGCTTGTTGATCTTAGACTTAGACTCAGAATGCCTACATTATTTCCTGAAATGCTATCGAAAGACAATATCACAATATGTTTCTCCTTCCTCAGAGAATAATAACTCTTGGAGCATATCTATGCTTTAAAAATAACTTTAATTTTAACCTAATTATATTACTCTATTTTAATATTTACTCTTTATTTAAAAATATTCAAAAAACGACGGAATTTTTTTCTCGGGCTTAAACGTAAAATTTGCCAAATCCTTCAGTCGCCTTCGAGACCGGTTTCTGACCTTAAGCCGTCATCAGTCGGTCTCGAAGTTAAGCGTTCGAAAGCATCTGAACTATTCTTGGCGAGAGATCATATGTCGGTACCCTGATGAGTTTAACAACCGACAGATGAAACATATGTCCTCCAATGTAATTCTCATTTTGGCGGAGACGCAGGTTGTTGTGTATTCCAAATGAGTATTGTTGTTGCCCAGGAAAGAATATCGAACTCTTATATCCTCAAAAAGTTATTGATGACCTTGCTTCATGATGCAGATGAACCATTGGTCAATACTTTATTGAAAGTAAGATTGAACTTTTTCTTGTTAAAATTGGAGTTGGGCAGTGTGAAATTTCAACAATTTTAAAAAACATTCGGTATAATTCGAAATTAAATAAAAACAATTACACGATTTTACCACTTGTCACAAAAAAAATATATTTAGCTGTTTTTTTTTTGAGATGACGAGGTATAGTAATCTTCTTGAATTATTCCTTTCTATTATCTCCAAAAAAAATATATGCTTTTGCGAGAAAAAAAGATCTATTTATTTTCCACAATTGAGGCTCTTTTGTGCTTTAATGATGTCGATTTATTTTTGCTGGCAATATTTAAAACGGACGTTTTTCGTATTTACTATTCGGGTATTCCTCAGTAATTTTAAGGCAAAAAATAAAGTTAATATTGTGCTTTATAAGGGCTCAAAGTAGCAAAAATGAAAGAAGAATACTCTTCTGGCAACTATTGGTCGAAAGAGTTCCTTCCGTTTGTGTTCCTTTGTATAAATTTAGATCTTTGGATACAATACAGGGATAAATAACTTTATTCTTTCATAATACCATTTCTAATATCTCCTGTGACGTTTTTTTCAAGTTTGCTTCCCAGATATATAAGTTCCTTTAACACTTCAATGTTATTATCGCCAACTATCCAGTCCTGTCCACTTCTTCGATTAATTCTTTTTTTTCTGCCGCTTAGCTTTTTTTATATTTCTTTCTTGACTAGCTTTTTTGGTTTTCACCTTTATTTCAAGTCTCTCTTAATGATCTTTTCGATCGTGTTATGTTTAGATCATCTGTATACCCTATTATTTGGTTTTCTTTATTTATCACTTCCATTTACGTATATATGCCAGTTCATCTTTCTTGTCGCAAATCTCCGATCTCCAATTCTACCATAGTTAGATTTTTGAGTTAGAGTTTGCCTTAGAGTTAAACATCGACGTCTGGATTAATCTGATAAAGTTAACTGTTATTCCCGTGACTTCATATACTAAAGCTTTTTTTACATGTTCATAAGTCTATCTAAAGAATATTTGGAATAAAGAAAATCCAGTTAAATGCAAATTGAATGCTCTTTTCTTCACCATTATTTAATGGACCATAAATAACTGATCTATTGTTGAACGTCCTTTCTAAATAATATTCACCCAGCCCTACTTCGATATATGGTGTTTTTCTGTGTCTTAATATGTTTGTTAGAACTTCATACGTTATGTAAAACAATGATATACCACGATAGTTTTCTCAGTTTATCTATTTTCTTATGAATCCTATTTCAGACATTGACCATTAATTAGTTGCCTCCAACCTTCAGTAGTTTCTGAAAGTATGTTATATATTCTGAAAGCTTGATTGCTTTTGTGTTTCATTCAACTTCCCTTCACCTCCTTCAAGTTGTATGTCAATCTGTCTCTCTAATTCGTCGTCCAGCAGGTGTACAAATAAGTTTCCGCCGTTTTCTATCAATAATTAGGAATTTGTTGCGAAAGAACGGTACATTATGTTTTATTAAGCGCTGCTCAGACAGACCATGTACCATCGATCGGAACACGTGATAATCGGAAGGGGAAATGTCTGGTGAATACGGCCGGTGGGGTAGAACTTTCCAATTAAGTGTTTCCAAATAGGTTTTGACCGACGCCGCAATATGCGGACAGGCGTTATCATGTAGGAGAATAATTTTGTCGTGTCTGGAGTAGTAATGGGCGCGTTTTTCCTTGAGTGCTCGGCTCAGTCTCATTAATTTTGTTCGGTAGAGAGCTCCAGTAATGGTTTCATGAAGCTGATCCCATCAAATACACAACATGTGTTTTTTCTATGAATATTCGCTCCCATGATTTTCTCTTCTTTGGGTATTTTTCATCACCAGTGACTATACGATGCAAAAAAAACTTTTTTTATGCCTGGCAAGCAGCATTTCACTCATCAGTCTTTCGTTCACTCAGTCTCCCGGCTTCAGTTCATATAGCACCCAATTTCCTTGTGTTTGAATCATTCCCAATTTTTTTTTTCAACAATTTTAAACTATGTGAAATTGATTGTCGAGTCACTTCTAATATAAGTGCAAGTTCTTTTTGCGTTTGGGACAAATCTTCCTCCAATAATACTTCCAATTCCGTTTCTTTGTACACTTTCGGCCTTCCACTGCGTTCTTTGTCTTCGCCGTTTTTAAACTTTTGAAACTACTCACGACTTCTCTCATTTAAAGCAGCCTCACCATATGCTTCTACAAACAATCGATGCCCCTCAGCTCTAGATTTCTGCAAACTAAAGAAGTAAATCAAAAGTTCCCGCAAATGACGCTTATTCGACACAAAACTTGACATTTTGGCATAGAAAAAGTTATGTGATGCTGATACGGAGTCACTAATACTCTAAGGCTATGTTGTCACCCGAAGACCAAATTTAAGATATTACGTTTTACATCTGACAATTTCAACATAACCTTCTGGTGGGGCAATCTTTTGTCCAACGGCGGAAACTAATATGATAATAAGGGAACTCAAAACTGCGTTCCGATTTTCTTGCTCATAGGAAATTGAACGTGCCAGATTGAGTCACTCAGAAACTCACTGTTGAATTATGTAGCTAATGAGTGTTCAAGAACAAGAATGGTGGGATTAAAATCTTTTAAAATAAAGTTCTTTTACAACACCGTAGTAAAAATGCTGATGAATGTTTAGATAATCTGATATATTACAAAGTATTAGAAGGAAAAACTTTAGGGTCAAATCTCGCAAGTCAAAATAAATCCGCATCATTAAACAGAGGGACCCCACATGTAGAAAATCCGACAACGAATTACCCCTCAGTAACGCCAGTTAAAGGCTGGGTAAGGCCGGATGCCTTCTGAGAAGTATTCTACGTTGGTCACTCGCCAGTCGGTAGGTTTCCTGATAAACTGGGAGTCGGATGGGTTTGTCGGAAGCTGATGACCGTGGTTCGGAACCCACATTAAGCTGTAGGTCCAGTCGCTAAATAGTCTAGTTGCTGATGCGCCTCTAACCCTAACACTTTACCTTTTACCTTTAAACTAATCCAACTAAATAATGTACTAATAAATAATTGGCCTGTTTCTCTGTGAAAAGAAAAATTGTTTGCTAATTAGCAACTAGCTAGCAACAACTAGCTAGCAACTAACTAGCAACATGTCGAATTGTTAGGAAAATTCAGTTTTTTGTTTCCTTGTTATCTTAAGGTATTATTTGAAAATAAAATGTATTATTTTATAGCCATTTATTCCATACGTTTCGGCCTAAATTTGATTTCTTTTTTACAATAAAAAATAAAGGAAAACTTACTCATTCATGTCGTTATTAGAACCTGTTATTCCGATGTGTGATGTGTTCGTGTGATTCTGCTTTCATTTTCGTCATTCACCTAACTAAACTGAATATCCAAAAAAAGTAAATATAAAATAATTTGTTGCTATATATTTTTTGTTTATATAATTTATTTTATATGCGATATTTTGTTGGTTTTAATGAAATAACTAGGGTTGTTTTTATTTTGTTTCAGATATGGTACCATCACATCTACCAAAGCTATTTTAGATAAAAATACAAATAAATGCAAGGGTAAGTACTTAAATATCCAACAATTATCAAAATAATTATGAAAATAAAAAAAAAATAATGATGTATTTAAAATTTTCTTTTGTGTTTTGTCTAATTTGTTCATGTGGATCTTTTCACGGAGAGAGAGAGAGACTGAGATCATGACCATTTTCATGGCTCTCTGTAGTCTTGTCATACTCTTCTTCGACATTCTCATCGTCTTTAAACTATATGTTGTAACCGGAAGCATGCATGTATCATGAATTTTTCATTATTATTCATCATATAGGCTGAGTTTTACAAAGGCTGCTCAGCACTAGTTTATTCGACGTGATACAGCGACCGATCTCAGTGGTCTGATTTTCCTTCCCAAACTTGATTGTCCCAAGTGCCATTATCCAAAAAGTCCCATTCTTCCACCGCGTTATTGTATCATTGTTGTATCAAACTTGACAAATGTATAATTGTTTGATTATACTTGTGTCATCTTTGTATCAGGCCGAAAACTTTTCGCATGAAGTGTTTTACATCAAATAGAGACTATTTTGAGAGCTATAAAATACCAATATTCATAATTTTTTTAAGCAATTCCCAATGTGTATTTTAGAGAATGTATCTCATTTATGACTCATTATATCCGTAACTTTATTCTTTTCGTACTGCATATTCACAAAAGCCTTTGTGTAACCTAGCCTTAGATACGTAATAGTACCGAGAAAAGCGTATCGGAGCTAACCTACATCAAAAATATTGTTAAAGCACTATAAAAGTATTCCCAATCTAATTTCTCCCCTTTGTTTTTCAATACTTTTAGGATTTGCTTCCATAATAGCTGAACACATTTCTTTGTCGGACATTTGTTGGAACATATTTATTTGTCGGGTTTTCTTTATCAGTACTCACTTAAATTTGAACTTTTCTTATGCTTTAAAATATATTCTATCTTGTTCAATACACCCAGTAATCTAAAGGATTTAAGTCTGGAGAAGATGACGGTCATGAACACCAGCCTTGAGTTATTTTGACGATTGCGCAAGGGAGCGTAAGAAATTGACTCCAGTAATAAAATTCTTTATTAATATATGTTTCGGTTAACAATGTCGATTTTTTCGCAAAATTTGAGCGTTTATTTCCATAACAAGATAAATTGCCTTAATAATCAAATTATTGATCATTAACTATTACTTTTTCCGATCTTTCTGTCAATTAATAGATTTCGCGCCAAAAGAACTTTTAGTTTTTTGAGGCCAACCATTCATCAAGTCAAATTTTCACTTCTTCGTAAGAATCTAAGTGTTGTTCTAAAAGTCCCTGCAGCATTGATCGAAATAAGTGGTAGCCTAAAGGGGCTAAATCCGGTTAATATGGCCGGTGGGGTAGGACGTTTCATTTGACGTTTTCCAAAGAGTTTTTTACACGTTTTGCAACATGGGGCCGAGCATTATCATGCTGAAAAATGACTTTATTGTGTCTTTGGGCGAATTCTGGTCGTTTTTCCTTCAATGCTCGCCAGTAATCCTTTCACCAAGTTTCATCAGTTCGTAACACATAGCTCCCCTACTATCCCACCAAATACACAGCAAAGCCTTCTTTCCATGTATATTGCGCACTGTTTGTGATGTTGAAGGCTGGCCTGGGTCTATCCATGATTTTTTGCGCTTTGGGTTGTCAAAATAGATCAACTTTTCATCACCCGTCACAACTCAATGTAAAACATTTTTTTTTTCTGTCTGGCAAGCAAAATTTCACAAGTGGTGTTTCTCCATTCAATGTCTCTTTCCTTCAAGTCATATATAACCCATTTTCCGTCCTTCTGGATCTTTCCCAATGCGTGTAGACGTTCGGAAATAGTGGATTGGGCAATATTCAATGCTACTGCTAATTGTTTCAACGTGTGAGTTGACTCTTCATCCAATAATGCTTGCAAATCTGCATCTTTAAACTTCTTCGGATGTCATTTATGCCCCTTGTCATTTATATTAAAATCACCATTTTTAAAGCGTTTAAAGCATCGTTCACAAGTTTTTTGAGTTGCAGCATATTCACCATAAGCTTCAAGCAACAATCGATAACTTTTAGCCGCCGTTTTCTTCAAACGAAAGAAGGTTATTAAACTTCCTCGCAAAATGTCCTTTTCTGGTACATATTTCGTCATATTCAATGCTATGAAAAACTATAATTTTTAAACAATGACAATTAATAACGAATTGGCTTTTGATGGCGTATGTTTACTCTCCAAAACGCCATAGACGTGATTAGTCTATACCAACAAATGTATTAGTAACGTACTATCATAGCAAAATCGAAATTATTTACCGAAACACCTATTACCTTAAATTTTGTATCCACATAATATTTGATAATAATTATTATATAGAAGTGTATAAAATATTTTTTATGCCAATGAAACATTTTAAAATTGAAAAGATGCTTAACTTTCAATATGTTTAAATTCATTTTTCAAATTGGTTTGAGTTAAATTCATCTCACATACATGTTTTTTTTACATGTTGCTATTTCAATGCTTCACATCGCTCACATTGGGTCTAAACTGCCATATTATTGTTTATACTTTTAACAAGTCTTAAGTTACTAATATTTATATTACTGGAGTGCATGTTTGGCAATTTTGTTAGCTTGGCTTTTCTTTCTTACCAGGTGCGGCGTTTAATGATTCTTCATTTTTTCTAAAAATAAGACACGTTTAATTTGGGAGAAAGGTAAAAAATGGTTCATTCAAAGTATGCGCTATCGCTAGCTGAACATTGTACCCATCCCTCTGACTATTTGTGTACATTTTGGTCGCTTTTTGACCAATGCATGGTTCAAGTTGATCATTTGTTGTCGGTATCGAACGGTATTAACTGTTTCACCCTTGTTTCAGAAGCTCATAGTACTCGACACTCTTCTGATCCCACCAAATGCACAGCATTATCTTCTTTCCAAAGCAATCCGGTCTTGCGGTCGATGTTGATGGTTGTCCTGGGTCAACCCATGATTTTCGGCATTTTGAGGTTCTCAAAATATATCAATTTTTCGTCTCCAATCAAGATCCAATGCAAAAAGTCTTTCTTTCATGCCGAGAAATGAAAACTTAGCACACCGTTTTTCGTTTTTCCATCTGTCTGTTGTTCAGCTGATGTGGTACCCATTTTTCTGCCTTCTGGATCCTTCCCATGGCATGCAGACGATCACAAATGGGTCGACGACCAACATTTAACCTCTTTGCCATTTATTGTTGAGTTTGCATATCGTCTTCTTCGAACAATGCTTGCGATTCGGTATTTTTTTCGGTTGACCTGGGCGTTTTTTGTCTTTCAAGTCGAAATCTCTAATTTTGAATCGTCTAAGCCGGGGTTTCCAAACTTTCCAGCCTTAGGACCATACTGATTATTCCAGTAAGTTTCAAGGGCCAAACCGTTTTAATTTTCCTGCCATTATCTATAATTTCTAAATTAGTCGCGGGCCGGATTGATGACACTGGCGGGCCGGATTTGAACCGCGTGTCGTAGTTTGGAGACGTTTTTTGGTCTAAACCAAAGCCCACAAATGTCTTGCGTTGGGACATTGTCACGATAAGTTTCCATAAGTATACGACAGTTTTCACTTGCGTTTTTCTTTTGATTGAAAGTGCCGCAAATGTCGCGTGTCGCAAATGCTTTTTTTTGGGTCGAAACTCGACATGTTTACCACATGAAAAAAATATGACGATTGCTCGAATATCGTTTAAACTTCAATAGCGTTTTGAGGGGTTCGTCTAACAACAAAATGACATAAGAGATTTGACTGTGTGACTGTGTGTGTGATACTATTCATAAAACCTATTCTTCAGCTGAAAACAGTTTTATTTTATACATAACTTTGTTAGAGAGATGTACTCTGAAATAATCTTATTGTTGAAGCCGTTTAACTGAAGTAACCCTCTCAGATATTTCAAGGTACGTGGAATCGATACACTCGGAAACAATGATGATACGTCAAAGGATACTAAGACCTCACCTGTAAAAATGTGTTTTCGACTTTTCTTCTGAATTTTGATGAATTATTCAAAGAACGGAAAAGTAGTTGGTTAGGTAGATTTTCAAATTCCTTTATTTAGATTAATCTCCTGAAGATGCTAACATGCCTAGCGAAACGCGCGTCAAGAAGTTAAAACACATTGAGATTAGTGTTTTATATTAAAGGTTACAATAGAAGAATTGACGAACGCAATAGTTTACCAAATTAATTGCAATGATTCTGAATCTTTATCTAGACATGTTTATAATTTATTATTTTATATTATTCATTGTTCAGCAGTTGTAATGAAATAAAATTAGACCTTTTTATGTAGATTAATTGTTTTTTTTTTTGCAGGTTATGGATTTGTTGATTTTGATAGCCCCAAGTCTGCGGAAGAAGCAGTCAAGGCACTTACTGCTCTTAACATTCAGGCGCAAATGGCTAAAGTGGGTATCTGGTATCCTCCACGTAGACAAAACACTGTACGTTTGCATGCAAGTAATACTTAGCTTTAACAAAAAACTCTGTCACAGAACAAACAAATCTACCGTTTTCTCTTGCTTTATTACTTAACTACATTGAGCTATCGAATTCGTTTTTTCTTTGGTTCCTGTGATTCTTCTTCTGTCAATTGGATCCGTTAAAAATCCATTCATTTTTTTGTCGCTTTAAAATGTACAGAACTAAGGTTTCAAAATAGAATATGCTTTGGCGAAACCTGCGACATAACCTCAATAAATAGTAGTGTGCACTCTGGCTGTGTATAAGCAGTGTTAGTTAATTAAGCAACATTAAACACTGCATTTATTTTCGCATGTATGTTATAGAAAAATGCTACTGGATGCTATGAGAAGAATTCTGAATGAGAAGAATCTCCAGCAACGCCTTGTCAGTTTTTGATGTAGTAGTTCTTCAGCATCTCTTACATTGTCCTACGACTTTTTCTGTTTCCTCCTCTGCTGCATTCTTACCACGTGTCCCCCTCTTCTGAGACTCATTGAACCCTCGCATAATCTACGAGATTCAGATCTTTGTATAATTGCTTAAGCTGTTGCTTCCCTTACCATTTGTAGCAACAAAAATTCAATTTTCAAGCAATTCAACAAGCAAGTTTCTCAGTGTCTCTATTATTTCGATTTTACCTTCTTCAAGAGCTGTATTTTTTAGCCATATCGAAACTGCTTCTATTTCACCAGCTTCTATGTTAATCGGAGGATCTTTCTTTGGAGTATTTGATGGCTGCCAACTGAGTACTATAACCTCAGTCATGGCTAATAATTTTGTTAACCCAATGTTGAAGAATTATGGGTTTTGTAGTGGTTCATATAACCCACCTTAGATCTGTATGGTCTTCTGTATATTGGGCATTTTAAGTCAGGACTGTATTGAATTGGCACACGCGGCCCAGCCTGTTGGCTTACCGCGTCTGCCTCTTGGCTGCGGCTTTTTGGCGATTATTTTGCCTCTTTCTTGTCATTCCCTTCCCGCCATTTGCTTCTGCCGTTTCCCATCCTATTCAGACACGCTTGACACGGAGTTCTTTAGAGACGATTTTATGATGTTTTTTTATCTTCTTTTTGGATCTCCCAGATTTCGTATGTTCTTTAATTCGCTATCGAAGATCTGCTTCGACATCCGAGGGTCCTGCGTCCTTTGGCAAAGACCTAACTATTTCGGTTGAGCTTTTATGATCTGGGATTTATGCTCAAACTGTTGACTCTTTGAAGTACCTCCACATTGGTCTGATAGACTTGCTGTTTTTTGTCAAGATTTTTCTGAGGCAGTTATAAGGTCTTTGTAGTAGTACTCACCTCTCGATGAAATCTTCTGTATGTTTTTATACATGTCCATTTTGGTCTTTTATTATCATAAGCATGGTTTCACCTAAGTTTGGTCTGCATTCTGGTGGGCATTTTAGTAATTGTTTCCATTCTATCAATTCCTCCATTTTCCTTTTATTGTACTTCTTTAGGTCCTCCTTTAATTTTTTTCGGCATATTTTTGTTCTTATATTCTCTGTGATTCTTTTCCCTTCGCTTACAGCTTTAGGTATGTTGTCTATCAGTTTTTTTGTTTCACTACTTATTTTATTCTCTTTTTTTTGTTTTTCGTCTTCCTCAGGAATCTGCTATTTAGGCTAATTTCAGGTCTCAGTATACGAAAATTGCTGTCAACAGTAAATTTATTTAATACTGTTAATGTCTTCAGAAATTTATATTTCGAATTTATTCAAGGCACGAAATGTGTTTCAGTCGAGTGATGCTGCAGCGACCGGAATAAATAGTAATTAAAAAGCCTTGCCTATTTTGTAATACGTCCTGTGCTGCGAAGTTCCCAGTCTAATGCAAATAGATGGTCCTGAGTCCTTTTTGCGACGTTGGTCGAGCATTGTCACGAGCCAGGATCACTTCACGACGACTTTGCCCAGTAAATGTCCACTTGACCAGCTGCTATTGGTAGCGGTTTTTCGTAATTGTTTCACCTGATTGCAGTTACTCGTAATACAATACAACTTTCTTCTTCAATCCTATCAGATCCAGAACACCTTCAGAGAACCTGCTCGATGTGGATATTGGCATTTAGCGGCAATGTTGAAGGTTAACTAGGATCAATCCGTCATTTTTTTACGCTTGATGTTATAAAGAATCTGCTTTTTATTGCCCTTAATTAATTTATGCAGAAGATCCTTTTTTAGAACTTTGGAATTAAAATGAGTAAGCAAAGCAGTTTTTCTGCAGTTTGCCCATTGCATGTAAACATAATGAAAAGACTTGCCGTTTCACACCAAGCTGCTCTTCAAGCTTTAAATTCAGTTTGGCTGAGTTTCTGTGCAACGATGTTTTAAGGGAGTTCAATATATGGAGTGTCTTCAAAACAAATCTTTTGAGCAAAATTATTTATATCATGTAGCATGACTAAAGCGTTGTCTCCATATGCAACACAAATCATTTCACTGGCTTTATGACCACGTTCATTCAGTTGAAACGTGAAGTAGATGGAAAATCAAATATGCTGTTTTGTCATCGCCATCGTAAACACTACTGATTTTTGAGATTATGTACATCAAACACCATCACAATATTATGCGGTTTTTATATCAAAAGTGCTTGAAGTAATAAATTACACAAGACAGAAAATTGAGTTCAGATTTTTGTTTCACTATGATTCTATCATTTGTAATTTTTATCATCTACTACGTCGGTATACATATTGTCAACGGCTCTTTCCTATAGATATTTTTTCTCGAAATTGAAGGAACACTTATGAGGAACTAATTTTTCTGAAGACCAACATGTATTTGCTGTGACGAGTAGCTGTCTAAACAAGAAAACATTTTTTTTTAAAGACATCCATCCAGCTCTTTATAATCGTTACAAATGTATTAACCTTTTAAGAGATTATGTTGAAAACTTAAATTATTTTGAACATTCCACATGTTTCCTTTTGTTTGTTCTTTCTTCTGGTGTTTTTTCTTTGTATAAATAAAATGGTATTCATTCTGTCAAATAAATATATCGCAAATTGTTCACTTAAAAGGCCCGCATAAACCTTGCGCTTTGACATCATCTGTTGGACAGTTTGTTTACAACTGTTGGTTAGGATAAGTATGTGCTGCAGTTTTTAAAATGGATAAAAATATTGAACAAAGAGTTTGCCTCATGTGTTATATTGTCAACGAAATTTTTTGTGCTGAATACTTGAAGTAGGCCTACAGTGAGCTATATTGAAAAGGCGAGCATTCGAGATTCAAATGCGATGTCGAGAATTAGTTGAAGACTGGCCTCCTTCCAGTCGACCTTCAACGTCTTCGACTGGCGAAAACATCTATAACGCGAAGACAAATCAAGAGATGGCTCAGGATCTGGAAATGTCTCGCGAATTCGTTTGTATCATTTTGGTTGATGTTTTGGGCATAAGATGGTTGGTAAGACACCTTATTCCAAAGGAACAGAATGTCCTTCAAGGCACCGTAGACCGTTTTGGAGGCTATAATAGCTGACGAGACGTGCTTCGGAGCAGCGCTTTATAATGAACCGGGACTGAAAAAACCCCTTAAAGTTACTCGAAAATCAAACTCATTTATTGACTGTGTTCTTTGTTCTGTGTTCTTTGGCTATTGTGGTGTTGTCCGTTGGGAGTTCCTTCTGAAAGAGCATACAGCCAACAAACAATATTATCTGGCCGTTATGAGAGACGTTGACAGCGAATGTCCGCCGGCAATAATGCTCCGACCCACACATCGATTCTTACGCAATTATTTAACTAAAAGCTTATCGAATATCATCGCTCAAGCACCAAACCAATCCAAAAACTTAACGAATCTCATCGCTCAAACATCATATATTACAGACCTAGCGCAGTATGATTTTGTTGGGTCCCAAACTTAAATTATCGCTCCGTGGAAACCTTTTAAGTCCATCGAAGCTATAAAATAAAATTCGCAGAAGAAGCGGAAGGCCATACCGCAAATTGCCTATAAGAAATGTACAGGCAACTGGATTATTCTCAACTATAAATATATTGTATCAACTGGGGTCTTTTTAAGGCGACTAAATATCGACTTATTCAGAAATTTACATTGCAATAGTAATGTAATTATAATAATACTGATGATGACTGTCAACCCGGTACGAGTATGATCTCAGCTATTTTGTTGACGTGTTGTCGCAAGAATTATGGGTTTTATAGTGGCTCAGATAACCCAGCTTAGATTTACATGTTCTTCTGCATGCCAGGCATTTAAGGTTAGGAGGATCCAGAATTGGTACACGAGGTCCAGTCTAATTCTTTTGTTTTTCGCGTCTGTCTTTTGGCTGGGGCTTTTTAGCAATTATCCTCCTCATGGAGCTCACAGCTTTGTATGTCCTCTCACGCAAGTTGGGTCTATAGTTTGCTGTCTTTTCCCATTCGGTCACACTTGACATAGACTTCTTTAGAGGCGATTTTTTGAAGTCTATATATCATCTTTTTGGGCATCCCAGATTTCGTTTCTTGTTCTTTAATTCGCCATAGAGGATTTGCTTCGGCATTCTAGTGTTCTGGATTCTTTGGAATTAACATAACCATCTTAGCTGAGTTTTTATGATCTGGGATTGTACTAATAGTAATAATAATAAAAAATGCAATATGTAAATCAACATATTGTTAATTTATGTGGTATTTACAATGTTAGCGTTCAGATTCGCTTTAATTTTGCCTTCAGTTAAGTCAGATTGATTTAAATTGAAAATCTCAGGCGATAACTTGAACGCCAGATGCATACATCATATCATACATAGACAAATGTACTCAAAAAGCAAAAGCCAAAGGAGCAAGGCTACGTAGATATAATGATCATAGGAAAAGGAAGAAGCAAAACGAACACTTTTATAACAATCAAAAACAGTTTCTTCGAGATCTTGAAGCGAATGAATTTGGTAAACCTAATAACCGAAACATCGACCCAACAACTTGTTACGAATTTTGGAAAACAACTTGGAAGTATCGGATGGGTACAATACATCAGCAACCTAGATCTCAGATATCGAAAGCCTTCAAGAAGACTTGCCAGAAATGAATGTGGCTAAATTTACAACAAAAGAGGTTCCTAACGCAATAAGAAAAACCCAGATACAATTAAAAATTTCTGGATTAAATATTTAGATGCCATACATGATACTTTGTCACGTTGCTTCAGTCAAGCACTAACCTGAAATCTCTTACGTAATTTTTATCTGAGGGTAATGCATACATATTTACTATATAAAAAAATGACAAGATGCAGCCAAATAACTATCGACCTATAACTTGTCTTTCAACACTCTATAAGTTACTTAGGTCATTAGTAAACGAAAAATATATTATCACTGTTTAGATAATATTATCCTGGAAGAAGAACAAAAAGGATGTGTAAGACAATCTGCGGAATATAAGCACCAACTTACCATAGATTTCCATGAACCAGGTTATACATAATCTAACCGTTATATAACCACTTACCATAATTGCATTGAAATGCGTTCCGAGAAAAAAAGCGTAACATTAACTAATGTTACATTGACTACAGTAAGGCATTCGACTCTGTACCTCATAATTAGCTATTTAACATTTTGGAAATTTACAAAATCCGTCCTAAAATCAGAGCAATGCTTGGACACACATAAGGTAATTGGAAGACGAATATATGGATATCGGGAGAAAATGCTGGAAGAGTCAACGTTGAGAAGGGAATTTTCCAGGAAGACTCTTTGTCGCCAATGTCTGGCTTAAATCCTATGTCCACGATTCATATCTCAAGCAATCATCAATCTGAAAGCGGATTGTTATACGGGTTTTTACACATCTGTTATATATGGAGGACCTGAAACTGTACGAGTCCTAGAGCAAACCCCAATCGCTTATTAAAACTGTAAAAATATTCAGCGATGATATTAAGATGTACTTTGAGCTAGATAAATGTTCTATCGTCAATATACAAAAAGGACAAGTTAAACAAAATCAGGAATCATTCTGTCAGATTCTCTCACTATATAGCACAAAAGGGAATAGCACAAAATCAAATGCTAAACCATACGGTACTCAAACATGAATTCCAAGAATAATATAAGAAAATAATAACGAAGCTTTTTAATACGAAACTCTCAAGGGGGAATATATGTAAGGCAATCAACACATGGGCAGTATCGGTGTTAACATATTCATTTGGAGAGGTCAAATGGTCAAACACAGAACTGAAAGAGCTAGACGACTTTTAACAAAACTCCGTGGTTTGCATACCAATTATTCTGCGTTGAGGTTATTCATTCCTCGAAAATATGGAGACAGAGGGCTTATTAATATCAAATAATTATGTCTCAGTCATAAGTTCGAAAAACTGAGCCATGCAAACTACACTATCCAAAACAGGAACAATACAAAACAACATAATTATCTGGTCAATTCAAGGTAGATATATAAGATTATTAAATGGCAATAATATTGATAACAAGGCTTCTCTGTTCTGGTTAAAGGAGAATCAACTATATCCGGAAACTGACGGTTTTGTTGCTATCCAGGATAGGTTATCAAAGCCTACAGTTACAAGAAACATAACCTTTAAGAAAACAGTGATGGGCTATCGAGCACATAATTGGTGGATGTCACACTTTAGTAGAAACCGCATATTTAAAACGCAAAAACTGGCACCCAATCATGGTATTTTACCAACATCTACTCCGCCGTATTATAAGTACAATCTTCAAGCAGTTCTGAAGTCTGACGATGTACTACTCCACTGGGATAGGCCGATAATAACTGACAGAGCTGTCGACTACAATAAATTAGACATACTCTTAATAAATAAGAAAGAAAAGCGAGGAACAATTGTCCAGTGTCTCATAATATACATAAAATGGAGGTGGAAAAAGTTTCTTAAGTATGAGAATCTTTCTCATGAACTGAAGATAACATCTGGTAACTTGAAAAAGTTACAAGTACAAAGCCAAGTTGAAAAGAATAATAATACAATATGTAAATAAACATATTGTTGATGTATGTGATATTTATAAAGTTTGCGTCGAGATACGCTTTGATTTTGCCTTCAGTTAAGTCAGATTGATTCAAATTGAAAATGTACGTCTGCCGATACGATGTGTGGGTCCTTCAAGAATTTAGTGAGTGGAATCTGCTGGACCCAAACTTTTCGTGAGATCTTTTCCTAAAAAAAATCCTGCGGCTTTATTTCTGAAGCGGATGATATCTTGTGATGAAAAATGTATTGTCTAGAACAAAGTGCAACGAAATAAATCATGTGGTGTCGACGGTTTTCAGTACTTCATCCGAAGAAAATTATGCTTTGCTTCTGGTGCCATTAGAAGGGACTTTGAGCTTTTTCCACGCAACCAAATCATAACCACCGACCTATACTATTCATAGTTAGATCGGGTGAAGGCAGCAATAAAAAAAACAGGTCAAATTAACAAACGGAAAAGGTGTCGTATTTTTATCATGACAATGCACGGCACACGCTTCACTCAGGACCCATAAAAAAATTCCGAGCTTCAATTGGGTTATTTTGCTCCATCCACCTTATTCACCGGACATCACACCCTCGGTCGGAAGAATAGGTGAAAAACACCTATTAACATTTTTTGGCAATAAAGATGCTAATTTTTAATAAAAATGTATTGTTGACCGCTACGTTGACAAAGAGTAGTAAACAATAATGGCAATAACATAATAGACTAAAATAAATATTTACATAAACTATTTGCGTTTCTCTTTCTCTTAAAACAAACCCTAGAAACTCTCCGAAATTAACATCTAACATATTTTATTGAACAATTTGTGGTATTTATGACAGAATGTATACCATAAATACATTGAATGGTTGGTTTGAAACACCATAAAATTCAGGAACCTGTAAATTGTCTTAATATTAATGATGTCCGATGTCCAAATCTTTTCAGTAAAAATTGTACTTGCTGGATGTGTTTTTAGGTTCTCTTCCCATGTAACACTTGTTTCTTTTAAATTAATTTTTACTTTCTAATCATAATATCAAGCATGATTAACATGAAATTAGTGTTACTTATACATTGATCATATTTTTTGGAATTTCCCAGGATTATTTTTTTAAACAACTATATAGTGCTGTGACAGAGTTAACAATAACACCTAACAAAGTTGAATTTAGTGTTACCGAAGTAAGTGAAGTAATCATTTGTATGGTATAGGTATATAACGTGCATATATTGTATTAGTATTGTTGATGATATATTCTATATCAACACTAGGTTTGACTTGTTTGTAAATTATGTTTTTAAAAGAAATAGTAGTAAAATTTGTGATGTGCTATGGCATAGATGCATGACATTTTAGGTCAGTTTATTCAATCGAGGTTATTGGGTGAAATAAAAACATTGAAGGTGTGTCAACTCAAACTTTTTACTGAGCTTTATTTACATTTTATAGTTAAATACTTAATGTTCCATTCGATGTACCTCTGCTTACTAACTCATTTATTATTCCTTTTGTTTACATTTATACCAAAATCGATAGCTACACTGGGGCTATCATTACTCCCCTATTCTATCGAGTTTTAGGTTTTTTTTATGTTGAATTTTATTTTTCCTCCACACTTTTGCATATATTAATCAATGTCTTGTTGCGTGTGGTTTGATGTTTCATTATGCTGCCATCTCTCCCTTCCTATCACCACTCTTAGCTTGTTTATATCTATTCTCTTTGTTACAGTTTTATCAGATCTCACTCTGCTTTGCTTTAAGATCATTCGATACAATCTCATTATCAGTTGTCATTTCTTTTGGCCTTCCACTGCTTTCTTCATCAAAAATTTCTTCATGATGTCGGTTGCTGATAAACCTTTCAGAGAGAGATAATGGAACTGTTTTTTCTCAATTCCTCATAAAATGCAAAACACCTCAATTTTAGTTGCTTGTTAAATATAAACTAGTGACAATCATTAGATTAAATCATTTCCTGATGATGCTAACATGGTTAGCGAAACGTGAGACGAGAAGTTTAAAAAAGTTATTTGGTGTTTAGTGATAAATCTCATCGAGTTTAGTCACATTGAACCTAATCCACCCCAGTCCATGTACCTGGAATTTTAATAAAAACATTCCTTAGGTTTGTTATGTTTTAATGTATTCGATATTCTTATAATTTTGTGACAGTTTTCTATCCTCTCAGTTTAATTCTCAATTTTGCTACATTAGCAGTATTTTCGTTGTAAACACATATGGCTAACCTGAAGGACCTTAATGTTTTTAAATATAAACGTGTGTGTTAACAAGTTATTTTCTTTTACATCATTTCGTAAACGTTTGTTTCATATTCCTAATTCTAGGTGTTAAAATTTGAATCAAAAATATTTTTGACGGTATTCTAAATTACCTAAATTCGAAGAGAATTACCACTAACACCAAATCACTTTTTGTTTTAACTTCTCGACGCGCCTTTCGGTAATCATGTTATCATCATAAGGAAATGATGCAACCTAATTCCAAAATTAACCTATGTTCTATTTATATGACAACTTTACCTTACGAAGCGTGTAAAAATCATCAACCGTGAAGTTAACCAAGCATTAATGATTGAATTATCTCCTGATGCTACTAGTACGATTAGCGAAACGTGCGTCGAGAAGTTAAAAAGTCATTGAGTGTTTAGTGGTAAATTTCCTCGAGTTTTGTTTTTTTACATCGAAGTTTCCAGTAGAAATATTGACCAAATTACCTGTTCGCAGTCTCGTTAAGACGCATTTCACTTCTTATTAGTATCATCAGGACTATTTTCTGATATTGATTGCAAACAAATGGTTCTTGGGGCTTTAGGAAAAATATTTTTGAACTAAAAGAACTAAACCTAACCAAAAGAATTACTTTCTGAGCTGCTAGTTTGGAGCTTTCAATCGATTATGAGGATTTTAGTTGACACACCAGAACATCTAGTTTTGAAGTTTATTGTAAGTTAATTGTATTTTAAATGACTTGAATTCATTAAAAAAAATGGTGTATTGAAATTTAATAGAAGAAAACGTAAACCAAAATGTTTTAAATTGTGTGTTTTAAATAATAAAATAAATATCGATATTTCAACACATAAAGATTTGAGCTTAGTTTCTCGGCAGTTTACCCACTGGCGAGTAACCAACGCAGAAGACCTCTCAGGCTTCCGTTCATACCCAGCCTCAAACTGGCGTGACCGAGGGGCGATTTCATATCAGATTTTACACTCTTATCTAGAAACATTCAAAACTGATAAACATTCACGTTGAGCAGAAATCAAACTCCCACTGTTTTAGCCGCCATATTACCGGGCCATCACGTTAAACATCTTGCCAACGCGGACAGCTTGGGATTGGGATTGTAATTTTGCCAAATCTGCAACAGGTGAAATAACGTTATAGCTGAATATATAGTCAATATCCACTACAAACTGAGGATAGTTTTCTGTAAATAAATGTTTGATCCAACTCAAAGTGGATTATTCCTTCGAAATTCCACCAGATACACATGATCTTTTTTTGACAAATTTTTATCCATCTTGGTACCGGAAGAACTGGTTGCCCGGACATAATCCATTGCTGTATGCCATTAGGATTGTTGGAACTAAATACATTTTTCATCCCCAATAACAATACTTTTGTTTGTAGAGAGTTGTACACACTTTAATCCAACACGTGACTTGCTGCGACAGCTTAAGAGGGATGCTTCTACAGCTCTTTGACACCATTCCTTTGCCTCGTAAATGCTGGTTAACGGTAGTCTCGGATACTCCTTAATTCCCATGAAAGTTTTCTAGTTCTAGTATCGGCAGGCACAGCTGTGCCACAGTGTCGGCATCGAGACCGCGATCTTCCCTTATCTTCAAGACTCATGCCCTAGTCTCGAAACGTTTTGAACCAGAGATGAGGAAGTCTCACGAGCAACATCAGTCGCTTTGAAGCCTTTTCTAAAAGAATGTATGTCTTAAAATTACCCTAATTTCGCGATTTATTTCACGCACTTTAAAGTGTTTGTTAAAAATCATGAACTGGATAAATTGCAGAAAAATCACTTTAATATTGAAGAAGGAATGATTATTTGTAAGAGCAACAAGTTGAAGTGGGATTAAGCCTACAATGCCACAATGTCGGTATCGAGAGATCGTGATCTTCCCTTATCTTGCAAGACTCATGCCTCACTCCCGAAACTTTTTGAACCAGAGATGACTAAATCTCACGAGCAGCTTCAGTCACTTTGAAGCCTTTTTTAAAAGAATGGCTTAAAATTACCCTAATTTCGAGATTTATTTCACGCATTTTAATAAAGTGTTTGTTAAAAATCGTGGACTGAATAAATGGCGGTAAAATCACTTTAATATTGAAGAAAGAATGTTTATTTGTCGGAGCAACAAGTTGAAATCGGATTAAGCCTCTGAAATATAATCCGTGATTTATAAACAAAGGGAAAATATACTTTTGTTGACAAATTTTGTTTTGTTGACAAATACTTTTGTTACACCCTAGTAAAAAATCTGGAGACTAACTTGGATAAGAAATTCTGTGTCCTATAGGAAAAAAAAGGAGAATCATTTAACTCAGCTCCGTTCAATGAACTAGTCGTGAAAGAAATAGTAGACAATCTGAAAGATCTAAACGGATACATAATGTGTAATGAAGCAAATAAGGCGCTAGTATGATGCAGATGATCGGTTCGTTCCAAGTAGCGTCAGAAACAGTTTTTAACAATTAGGTTTCGACGCAGTAACGATGGTTGGAACGGTTTTTAGTTACTGCGCCAAATCCTGACTGTCAGAAACTGTTTCTGGCGCTAGTTGAAACGAACTTGATATTGTACTAATAGCGAACTCGGAAAATGACGCCTTACAGCGAATGTTATATTGATTCAATTTAATTATTAAAGGAACCGAACTGCTGCAAACTGGAAATCGACAGTATTGTAATACAACAAATATTGGAATTAAATTATGTAATGGCACAGTTTTTCAGTGACGAATACCCACATAAACAAGTTCAAAATTAAATACTTAAGAAAGCACAAATACCCGGATATATCCTAGGGATATAGCTTAAAGAAACACTTAAAAATAGACAGCAAAATAAAAATCTATAAAACAATAATACGACGTACCCTATTTTATGCAGCAGAAACAAAAAAAAAATCGATAAACTTGTAGGCTGAAGTAAACAGGCTGTATTTACAAAATAAACAAATGTTTATATTTTTGCCCTACCGTATAATTAATATTTGTAAAGATTCAGACCAATAATATGGAGGAATAGGGTGTCCTATCTTTTAGTACCTGACCTTAACTAAGGTAACGCATACTTAATGGGAATTAATTTTAAATACTAGGCTAATTGAAAAGTTTGCGGAGCAATACCTATAGAGCAGAAAAAGAATTATATAATCTACTACAAATTGAAGTTTCATCCTTCGTACGGACATATGTGAAGTTTCAAGTTGATCTGTCAATTCATTCGTACAAAAATATCATCTTAGAGTAAATGCAGCAGTGTGGCATTGAAAATTCATAGTGAAATGGTGAAATCCGCCCCTTTAAAAATAATGGTTTGTAAGTGGGCACGTGAATTTCAACGTAGCCGTTGAAAACATGTACGAAGATCCTCGTTCTGGACGTCCAGTAAGTGCAACTATCGAACAATTAATTAATTATATAATATGGTTATGGATGATAGACAATTAACTTTGAGTGAAATTGCTAAGGTCATGGAGACCCATCAACTGAAGGGGTGTTTAATATTTTGAAAAAGAATTGGGCTTGAAAAAGTTATGGCTGACGCATTTGTTAAATTCTGATCAAAAGCAACTTCGAGTAAAACTTTCTAACCGACATTTGGATCTTTTTCGAAAGAATAAAATAGATTTTAAACGTCGGTGTGTAACTACGGATGAGACTTGGATTTATCACTATGATCCTGAACTGCTACAACAAACCACAGAATGGATTGAGCCCAATTGTTCAGCTCTGAAGCAGTCAAAGTGTTCAAAATCGTTTAAGGCATTTTTTGTTATGCAAAAGGCATTTTGTTAATTAATTACCTTCAAACTGGTAAAACAATAATAGGACAGTATTTCTCAAACCTTTTGGATCAATTGAATGCAAAAATTCGTGAGAAAAGACCTGGTTTAACGAAGACAAAATAATCATTTTTCATCAAGACAATGCACCTGCTTACGGAGGTATTTTTGCAAGGGCCAAATTGAAGGAGTTACGCTACGAATTGTTGGAGCATCCATCATATTCACCAGATCTGGCCCTCTCTGATTGTCATATGTTCCCAAACTTCAAAAAATTTCTAAGTGTCTTCAAATCACTTGAAATGGAGAAATTGAATAAATGAATTTGAGAATCGCTGGAAAAATGTATCGAGTTTAAGGGAGAATATACGGAAGAATATCGTCATTATTTCAACTATAAACCTTGGTTTATCATTTCCGCTGCGCGAACTTTTCATTTAACCTAGTATAAGACTTAAAGTAGAAGACAGTTTTACAACTAAAGTTTTCTTTTCTAATTTATTTACTACAGTAAATAATTTAATATGCTAGTATTAACTGACCTTAAAACATTTTGATTACAATATAAGCAGCGAATTTTATTGCTGCTTATCTTCTTAAAAATCTAAATGGTTCGTACGTTTCCCACTATATCAAAGTAAACATGGGCGGCGCTAGACACTGCACTGCTAAAGAAAGGCGTTTAATTTTGCAAGTGTGAAGCCAAGACAAATTTTATGCATTCATTACGAATGTAATCAGCGGTCGCCATATGTAATTGCTAAAGTTTAGAAACAATCATATGTGACCCAAAAACAAGAAAATAGATGCCGTCCAAGAATAACGAGTAAAAATGGATAATCGTATGGATTCTATTGGATTCTTTTGCTTTTGAGGATTCTTTTGCTACCTACATCATCATAAAAAATATATTTACCTAAGTATCAGTCTATCATCTACTCGGTACAATCTAGCCAGGGAAGTTTCGTTTTTAAGTAAACGGAATATAAAGTAGCATTTAAAGTTTGTAAAATAAAACTGTAATGAAGATTTCCAACGGAACTGGAAAATATTCATTTTAGCGATGAACCCAAAATTAACTTATTTGGTTCTGATAACAAATTGTGTGCAAGAGGACGTGTTAAAGTTAATGAAGAATTAAAATATATATATATATATATATATATATATATATATATATATATATATATATATATATATATATATATATATATATATATATATATATATATATGCTAAAAAATATGCCTAAATTTCCATTATATTAGAAGGTAATATCACAGTTGTTTCGACACACAGTGCCTTCTTCAGATACGAAAGTACAATGTTAAAATTTTTAGTAAGAATTTTTTATATATACTAATTAACACCTAAAAAGTAAATCAAACCCAATAACAAAACAAATGGTAGTTCTTTTATTGACAATCTTTAAAACAACACGAAGAGTGTATAGTTTTAATTGAACTATATGAACCTCAAAACATGTATGCTTATTAAATCATGCAATAACCTCTATGAAAAAGTCTCAGTTGATTCAGGACATGTTGTTTCACTGTAAATAAACTCGACCATATTGAAATTGCGGTCCTAATCAAGTGTGAACTTATTGAAATCTGATATTTTGAACGATACTTATTCATCGAACGTGTCCCAATTAAGCTTTTCTGCAAATATATAACAATGTTAGAGATGCAATGAAAAATGAAAATAATAATAGTGTTTGAAAATATGAATCGGTAAAAATAGAATAGATGTGTTATGCCCAGATATATTATTATTATTGTCGTCAGTTTATGGTGTACAGATGATTTGTTTAAAAAAATGTTGGTGTTTAAATGTAAAGATTAAAATACACAGCATGACTACATACGAGGTCTGTAAATAAAGTAACGAGACTCGAGACTTGTAATTTTTTTTAATTCGGTTGAAAGCAATTACAATTGTGCATCTCCTTCAAAGTAGTCACCTTGGGAAGCCACACAGCCCTGAAGACGGTTTGTCCACTCTTAACAGGAGGTGCTGGAACTCGGATACAGGAATCGCCTTCAACTTGTCGGTTATAACCTTTTTAATATCCTCTAATATCCCAAAATTGTCCTCTTTGAGGTGAATTGTGAATCTTGGGAAAAAGAAAAGATCACAAAGACTCAAGTCTGGCGAATAAGGAGGCTGCGGAGCCGCAATGATATTTTTACTTGCCTAAAACGTGTACATTGAAATGGCTGTTTGACCTAGGTGTTTTTGATGTTCGATCTCACAGGAATCACCCTTTTTTGAATTTTTTTCCAAAACATCTTAAAATGTAAAAATGCTGGTTTATCACTTAATATTGAGGCACAAGTTCCTTATGAACGATCCCGACTAGCAAAAAAGTTAATCAACATGCTTTTGATCTTTGATTTGCTCATTCTATTCTTTTTTTGGCAGTTGTGGCGTTGGAGTGTGCCATTTCTGACTGGCGCTTCGTTTCCGGCTCGTATTAAAAAAACCCAGAACTCATCACCAGTAATTACACGTTCTAGAAAATTGGGTCACTTTCATTCCACCCCAAAAAGTCAAGCCATGTTTCCGTTTTATTGTCCTTTTGATCTGCGATAGATTTTTCCCCTACTTTATTTATTCCACGCCCCCATTTATCATAATCTGATGAACTGTTGTACGAATCAAATGTAGCTCTTCCCCAATCATTTTAACCGTCAACCGACGATCAGAAAGCACAAGATCCCCTATGATTTTTTAGAGGTTTTCTTCAGTTTTTGTAGTTGAAGACCTTGGGCTGCGAGGTTCATCTTCAATCCAGTCTAGGCCTTCTGAGAATGCTTTAAATCAGCTAAAAACCTGGGTCCTTGATAAAACACTGTCGAAGTTTTACAAGTTTCCGTCGCACTCTGCTCAAGTCTGAAACAAAACTTTATAACATACCGTTGCTTGAAATTGTCACACATTTTTACAACGCACTAGAAAAATTCCTTTCACGAAAATAATTGCTACGGGCCACCAAATGACTGTGAGGGAGTTCAAATTCGTATTAAAGACGCATCAGATGTAGGCCTGTCTTCTCTCCAAAGGGAAAGCCCATATAGTTGTCAAATCGAAAACGATGCCATCAGTTTATTTACTTTATGTACATACCTCGTAATCCTAGAAAAAGTCAATAGAGTATAAATTATGAAATATAAAATGTAAAAATACTAAATTATTTTGTACATCTAATAGACTATTCTTTGTTATGTTAAATCATTTTCTTTCAAACTTATCTATACACCCATTAAGAAAAAAGATAAGTATTGTATATATTATGGGTATAACGATTCTGTCATATGTGGCTGTACAGTAACAATCTGCATTGCATGTTGTATAAAAAATGATAAATAGTATTAAAGATAGTGCATATAATTTTGTACAGAAATTATTGGATGAACTGCACTGACTAACTAAACTCTTTTATATATTGTTAATATATCTCTGTTAATACTAGAGTTATAATAATACGATTATATTAAAAAAAAACATCATAGAATTGTTTATATGTTTTTATGTTAACGTGTATCACTGTATTAAATAAATTAAACATTTTTATATGAACAATAAATGATTCATATGTTATTCCTCTTAAATAGATACATATACATAAGTCAGCGAAAGTATTCATAAAGTCCATGAGACTTTTTTAAGAAATATTTTTACTTAAATCTTCTGAATTACATTGCCAAATAATAAATATTAATTTACAATGTTTTCCACTCCATAGTGTCCTTTAATGTGAATTTTCAACTTGGGAAAAGGAGAAAGTCACAAGGACTAAAGTCTAGTGAATAAGGGGGTGCGGAGCCACAGTGATGTTTTTACTTGCTAAAAACTCATTAATTGTATTGGCAGTATGGCACGGCGCATTATCGTGATGCAGTACCAAGGTGTTCTTGATATTTCGCCGCACACGAATGACGCCTTTTCAAAGTTTTTCGAGAACCTCTTGGTAAAAATGCACAAATTTCTTATGAACGATTCCCTTGCTTGTTCTGACTTTTTTGGGCCGCGGTGAGGTTGGTGTGTTTCATTCCTGGCTCTGGCACTTCGTGTCCGGGTTGTATTCAACACTCCAAAAGTCGTCACTATTAATGACACGTTTTTCCTCCAGAAAATGAGGATCATTTTCAATCCACACCAAGAGTCAAGACATGTTTCCTGTCTGTTGTCCTTGTGACCTGGCAAAAGGTTTTTTAAAACCATTTTGGGGCAGATTTCTTCATTTACAATTCTTTGATAAAAATCTGATGAACGGTTGTATGAATCAAATTCAACTCTTCCCCGGTCATTCTGACTGTCAACTGACGATCAGAATACACATATCCAGGATTCTGTGGACATTTTCAATGCTTCTTGCAATTGAAGGTCTTTCTGACCCTTAGCCAACGACCAGAATGCACAAGATTCCAAATTCTGTAAACCTTCTCATCACTTCTTACATTTGAAGACTTTCCGCTGCGAGATTCATCTTCAATCGAGACTTCGCCTTCTGAGAATGCCTGAAAACCTGGGTCCTTGACAAAACACTGTTTACATAGGTCTGTTGACGTTTTGCTTCGCTGCAAACGCTTCCGTCTCACTGGGCCAAAATCTAAAATAAAACTTGATAGCGCACCGTTCCTCGAAATTGTTCAGAACACACTAGAAAAATCCCCTCAAAAAGGTTGCTAGGGACCACAAATTGGTATTCAATACGCTTCAGATATTGGCTTGTCTCCCCACCAAAGGGGAAGTCAACATTGTTGCTAAGACGTAGAATTATTTATTGAAACCATTTTGAAAAGAGATTTGCATTGCACTCTACATTCCTCTTAATATTTTTTTTTAGATTAAATAAGATTAATTATTCATTGTAAAATATGTTTTAATACATACGGGGATAATATGAATACTTAAGCTGACCACAGTACAGAATTATGTGATGGGACGTTGTAAGTTTAAATACATAACAATATTTTTTGTGTCGATAGCAACAAGAACAAGATCCCACGAACCTCTACATAGCAAATTTGCCTTCAAATTTCAAAGAGTGCGATTTGGACAATTTGTTGTCGAAATATGGACAAGTGATCTCCACAAGGATACTGCGCGATTCTCAAGGTACGTGAAATATTTTTATAACAAAATAAAATATAATAATGTTCGTATTAGTAAAGGGTTACACAATGAATACCGGATTTATATAGGAAGTAAAACGACTTTTTATGGATTTTATGATTTTTAGGATTTTTATTGGGTATTGAAGTGCTCACTCTCTGATTAAAAATAAAAAATTATATCAGACAAATGGCTACCCCGGCTTCAGCTGCAAATCTTGGTTCATTTCGCTCAATCTCTGATCAATTTGATTGGCAATAATACGTCGCATTTCGTTTTTGAAATCGCCCACTGTTTGTGGAATGTTGACATAGACCTTGGATTCCACAAAAAGAAGTCGGAACGTGCTAAATTACAATATTTTGCTGGCCAATTGATGTCGGCGGTATTTCAGGAAATTACATCACCAGAAAAACGTTACTGCAGTAAATTAATTGTTGGTCGAGTTACAGTGTGGCAGGTAGCACCGTTTTTTAAATTCCTCGACGCGCGTTTCGCTAACCATGTTATTGTCCAGTTGATACCAAAAAACTCCGTTATGATGTAACGAGCGTCATTCAGTTACAGCATTTCCAACTTTTTAAACTATATGTGCTCACCAACGCCGACTGTCTAAAGCCCATACCATACATTGACTCGTTGACTCGCCCATACCATACTTGACTAAAAGCGACAGTTTTATTTGTTCACGAAACCTTCGGATTAAAAATGAGCTTCATCGCTGAAGTTAACTTTTAATGCTCTAAATAATGCTCTATAATGCTCTAAAAACCAACTCGCGAACTCTCGGAGGTGAAAATGGTCAGAAAGCTCTAGCTTTTGCGTATGGATGGAGTGGGAATTCCTTGAAGAGAACTTCTCAAAATATTTGATCATTTTTATTGGAAACCTTTGGTGTTAAATAAGGTTTTATGATAAGTTTTCCACAAATATTCCAAAACGCACTAAAATTACTAGAGGTAAGTTTCGATAACCAAGTTAGCATTATCAGGAGATGAGTAAAACTGAGTTTGAATTATCTCGCGCATGGATTAATTTCAGTGTGTTTTGATGTATGTGGAAAACTCGTTATAAAGCTTCTCAAAATGTTTAATTGTTGTGCAAGATGCCGAGTCTATGTCCTCGGATTTGGAACGAGACTTTTACTGTATACTCACTAGTATATACTTATATACTTACTATATACTTACTAGTATACTCACACCTTGGCCCACGTTTATACTCACAAGGTTTTGCATCCCCAACCCATCTAGTTTCATCAAATGTGTGCTCATTTGTGTGCTTTTTCCACCAAAAACTCCACAAGTTTTCCTACCGTCTACGCAAACTTTAAGAATAGCACGTTGTTTTTTCGTATTTTCTTCATGTCACGCCCGTTAGTGCGCCTCGGCCTCCTTCAACCTTCGCCTCCAACCGGATCGATTTCAGGCAGCCCCTTGCCAGTTTTTGATGTTTGATCTTTTACATTGTCCTGTCATCGTGTCTTTGATTCTCATTGGTATTCGGTTTTCTGGCATTCTCGCCACGTCCCGCTCGTCTGAGTCGACCCTCACATAGTCTACAATATTCAGATCTTGTCACTGTAGTACTCTTGAAGCACTTATTTACTATCTGGGATTTGGGCATTAAAGTCCCCTAAAACTAACTTATCTTCGTTTCTCAGGGTCTTGAGTATCTCACTTTACAGCAACGTATAAATTCTTCCATCTCTTCCTGTTTTCTCTTCTGTTGGTGCATGTGTAGAAAACAATGATCAAAGATCATTATTATATAGAATATTGTCTCACTGATTTAAAACCTAGTAAACTTCACTCAAATTTTCTTTCTAAAATGAACCTATACCAAATTCGTGCTTCTTGTCCTATCCGCTGAAATTAATTTGATACCTACCTTTTCTCAGAAATCCTGTACTCGGAGAGCAACTATATCCAGATCATATTTTCTTACCTGTTGAAGAATATTACTTAGAGCTCCTGATTGATATAAAGTTTTTATATTCCATGTAACAAACCTCATTTAAAGACTTTTGGAGGGCGCGGAATAGACGGTAGTCCGAAGGTGCAATGTCCAGTGAATAAGGTGGATGGGGCACAACATCTTAATTGAACTTCAACAATTTTTGTTCGGTTCTGATTGAAACATGCGGTCGTGCATTGTCATGATGAAACACGACGCCTTTCCTATTTGCTAATTCTGGCTGTTTTTCTTCGATTGCTACCTTTAGCCGATCTAATTGTGACGGAATCAACGGAATCCTCCTGTAAATGACACAAATCTTGTTTTTTATTTACACAACGTCCTTGTCCTTTTGAAAAAAAAAACCTAATGTGGTGTCGACCAACATTTTCAATTTGAAGCAACTTGATTAACTGAATGTAAATCAAATCGATTCTGAACGTAAACATTGCAAATACCACAGGAATTGATATTATATGAATAAACATTACTAACCCAGTACAAATTTTTCTTTAGAAGCGGTAAAAGAGCAATTAAAGGAAAATCCCTAAAAACTTTCCTGACAACCTTATATGTGATGCTATTTTTCTCTAAACTACAACTTTGCAGTACGCATTTTTAATACTCTCTAAAACATTTTTGCTTTTGATGATAAATTAGCAAGTATTATGTATATTAACATCTTAAAACATATCGAAAAAGTAAGTAATGAAATAATTACTGTTTTAGTAAGATTATACCTAATTTAGCAGCAATAATTCTAAGTAATGTCTGAATGATTGTGGCGTGTTCATATTTTTTTTTCTTCTTTATTTGGGTTTTTCGCCACGATCTAAAACTCAAAAAATATCAAAAACATCTATTCTTATGTAAATAATCACTGGGTAGAAACAAAAAAACCAAACGGAGACAAATTTCTCAGTGATTTTTTGTTGTAATAAATTTGCCTAACGAAGAAAATTTTAAAAATATAAAAATGTTCTAAAAAAATATTCAAACTTTTAACGGTTCGGGAAGTATTCTCCTCCCGTTTTCAAAACGTTTCGTTTGGTTTTTTGTTTTTACCCAGTGATTCTTTATTTTCATAAGAACAGAGATTTTTTTATATTTTTTGAGTTTTAGATCGTGGCGAAAAACCCAAATAAAGAAAAAAAAAATAATCGTCTATGTATGCATACTGAAATTAAATATGTTTTACAGATGATCCAAGCACTGCATTATCTTGCTGACATAATTCTGTAATTATAAATCGAATTAATTACAAACAAATCATATATTTTTTGCCAAGTAATATTCAGTATAGTTTAAAAAGCATGACTTAATATTTATCAAATCAAGTGATCGAATTATTCTATAGTTTTAAAGTAAATATATTTCCAAAAAAAGTTGTCTTACTTCAAATGCAAATGACGTATATTATTAGGTATAGTCGTTACTTTAAAACCCCTTAGTCATGGAACAATATCTTCAGGGTCAAAATGTTTTTCACAAACATTTTTACTGTAAATTTATTCTGAAGTTAAAACTTCATCGCCTGTCAGTTTAATATTTTCCACCCACGTTTTAAAAACACTGGGATATTTTTTTCGAAAGCGATGTCTTTTACTAGCGATATGGCGGTACGCAACAGGATTTGATTTTTCCAAATTCGCTTTATTGAAAAGATTTATAATTACAAATTAATTACCTGAGAACCTCCCACTTTTCTCTAAAACGGCAATCATTCGATTGGGAAGAATTTCGTAAAGATGCTTCTTGCTATTTTGAGGAAGTCTGGCCCATTCTTCCTCAGTTCCCTTTTTTAATTCCTTTTGAGTTTGAAATTGAACTCTTGTACACTTGTCTAACTGTGATCAAACATTTTCGATGATGTTTAGATCTGGGGACCATAATGGTCAATCGAAAATGCCGATATTCTCCCGTTGAAAATACTTCTTAACAACCCGAGCCATGGGAGCATTGTCTTGCTGAAATAATAGGTGTCCCAAAAAAAAGTTTATTTTTGATATAGCGATATAAATAAAAGAGAGACGTCCATCAAAAAACCTTTATTAATTAGTGAAATACCCATATTAGAAAATTACTTTTTAAAAATAATGTCATTCAAAACGCTCTCAACGCTCATCTAAACGAACAGCAAAATTTCTCGGCTCGGCACATAATCTGTGGAATGACTGCTATTTTGTGTCGAATATTTTCTTTTGTCTGTACCAAATAACGCGGTTTATTGACGTAAACGTTCTATTTTAGATAGCCTCACAAGAAAAAGTCCATAAGGCCTAAATCAGGACTACGTGGAAGCCAATTTATGTCACTTCTCCTGAAGATCAATTTGTTTGGAAAAATTTCACGAAATCGTGGCAGAGATGTGTTGGAAGTGTGTAACATTGTTTCGTCCTGCTAAAACCATGTTCTTTGATCATAACCAGCAAAATTTTGCAGTTCAGGTACCAAAAAATTGTCGAACATTTCCACATAAAGCACTGAATTAAGTACCGACCGAGTCCAAAAAAGTACCGACCGACTATTCTTCGCGCTGACATTGCAGTCCAAACAGTGACTTTAGGCGAATGTAGTTGCTTTTGGTGCTTGTATTTTGGGTTCGTTTCTCGACGATATTTCTGCTTATTTACATGACCGTTGATATGAAAATGAGCCTCAAATCATTGTTGTAAGATTCTCGCACACACACGCACGGTCTGCTTCCGAGAGACGCTCCATACCGACTAAATTCCTAAACGCTTGGTTAGCTATTGACATGCGCCCCGCGTCCCCCATAGTTGTTGTGTTTGCGCAGTGAGCCAATGAAATAGGAGCTTTCTTATGGGACACTTGTTATAAGAAATGATAACGATTTGTGTCTTTTTCATGCCTGATGCCTGCCGAACCATATCGCTACCACCACCACCCATTTTTCACTTTGTGAAAGTTTTTCTTTCTTCCTTGAGTTATAGAAGTAGTAAGAGCAGCATCCGGCCCGTCTAAGATTAAATTTCTTTTCGTCAAAAAATATTATTTGCTCTCATTCGTTGTCCCAACGAACATGATCGCTAGCGAACTCTTTCCGATATTCTTTATGAGCATCTCTTAGGGATGAAGTAGTCTTTATTTGCTTCCTCTGAAAATGTCAAGCTGATTGAAGGCATATTTTAATCCCGAACCTTACGTAGGCGTTAAGATATGAGATGCTACTTGCTGAAATAGGCCAAATTTTGTTTTCATTAAACACAGCATAAAGCTCGGCCTAGTATTACCATAATACTCCAGATCTCCCGAACTTTCGCCTGGTCTCAAGAACATGCTTGGGACATAGCTTTGGATAACATACTTCGATAAGAAATCATTTCAATCATCAATCGATGCCTAGAGATTTTATGGAGTATTGAAGCAATTCAAATTATTTGAAGCAAAATTAATAAAAACATTGAAAATCATTTTTGGCATTTTTTCCTTTTATTTTAATCACTAGCTGTACCCGGCCATGCATTACTGTGGCTCAGTCTGGTTAAATAATTAAATCAAAATTAAAATAAATCACAATGCAATCGAAAACATTGAAAATGCTAAGTGACAGCATCTGTTAAGAAGCACGCCGAGCAATGTTTAGATTGCGTGTGTTGCTGTTACGTTCAATAGATGGCGCTCCCATCGTGGTAAAATATTTAGTATCTGTTGTTTTTACGTCCAATAGATGGCGCTGTTTTTCAAAAAAAAGCCTATTTTTCTATATAATATATTATATTGTGTTGTGTCAACATTTCAAAGTAATCGGTGAAGAACTTTGAAGATTTTGAACAAACGAACATTTATATTCTTATTTATATATATTTGTTGCAATTCATATGATGATTGATTAATTTTTTTATTTTTAGGAATTTCGAAAGGTGTTGGATTTGCTCGTATGGAATCTAAAGAGAAATGCGAACAAATTATACAGATGTTTAACAATCATATTTTGCAAAATTGCAAGGATCCATTATTAGTCAAATTTGCCGATGGTGGTAACAAGAAAAAAAATATTTACAATAAGGTTAGTATCTGATGTAAAACCCGAAGGACAAATTTAATATGCGAACATTATTGCAGTCTAATGAAAACACGATCAAATGGCGTGATACCACTGAAACCATGGGGGCCATGGGTTATGCTCCAGAGGCTCTTGCTCAAAATGGAGTAGCAGGACAGCACATGGTGCCAGCATTCCACAACTATAGGCACCTGAACCAGGTAATACTTTCTCTCTAAATGGCACCTGTTTAGGATTCCTTAATTTATAGAGAGAAGTAACATTTTTTCAGTTATTTTCTCTAATATAACACATTGGTCAATAAGTCCCCGGTCTGACATAGATGGTGTCACTTACGAAAAATCCTTATCAGTGATCGATTGTGCACACCTTCAAACATCATGTGTTAAAATTTTATGACAATGTCTACTTGTTATGTCTAATTGTTAAGTTGTGCTTTAAGTGACGCTACCTTTGTTATTTTCAAAACAATGGGAAAAAAAGAATTTCGTGTGTTATTTAAACATTGCTTTTTGATGAAGAAAACTACCGTTGAAGATAAACAATGGCTTGATAAACATTACCCAGACTCTGCCCCAGAAAAATCAACCATAATTTATTAGTATGCTGAATTCAAACGTAGCCGTACAAGCATCGATGATGCGAAACACTCTAGACGTTCAAGTGAGGTGGTTATACCAGACAACATCAGAAAAATTCATAAAATTATTTCGCAAAGTCGTAAAGTAAAGCTGCAGGAGGGGAGAGCTGATATGGAGATATCGAAAGAAACTGTAAATTGCTATTGAAATAGGTATCACGTTTGCTCATAGCGGACCAAAATAGTGAATATTACATAGCGTTATTGGTGCGTTTGAAGGACTAGATCTCAAAAAATGGCTCCAAATGAACAAAAAATGTTGTTTCACCAAGACAATGCACCGTGTCACAGATCGTTGCCAACCATGACTAAATGGCATGAATTGCACTTCGAATTGCTTCCTCCTCCACCGAATTCTCCACATGTGGCCTCCAGCGACTATTTCCTATTCTCAGACCTCAAAAAAAAATACTCGCTGCAAAGAAATTTGGCCCAATAAAAACTAATTGCCGAAACTGGAGGATATTTTGAAGGAAAAGAGAAATCGGTCTATAAAAAAAGTGTAGAAATGTTATAAAAGCGTTGGAATGATTGTATTGTTCTTCAAGGAGAATATATTGATGAATAAAGTCAAAATTTACAAAAAAGTGTGCGTTATTTGTCAGACCGGAAACTTATTGGCCGATGTCTTAGAAGAAAACATAATACATTTATAGTATCCACGATTCGGTACAAGCGTACGAAACTGTTGGTCGCTAGTTAAAACATGCACATAGAATGCACATGAAAACATGCAAGACATGCGCGTGAAAACTTATCGAGACGCGCTTAAATTTCTACGCGTGTGGGCTTGTTCAAAATACTTTGTATACTTGTACTCGAATTACCGGGGAGTACAGAACTTCTCTGTCATTACATTTAAAAATGTCATTTAAATACAAACATATAAATCGTTTATAAATGGTTTCGAAACCTAAAAGAAAACGTGACCTGCTCAGTGAGAGTGAAAAATCAAATATGAATATTATTAAAGTAGAAAAAGTCTACTGCAACGGTTGCCAAAATTTATAATAAAGACGAATCTTCGATACATACAAATGTTGAAAAAAACACAAAAGGGAAATTCAAGCTGGTTTTTTTATTGCAAAAGTTTTCCAGAATATTAATGCAGTGACAATTTTTCACCCTAGACAGATCTTGATCAACGACGCAGATGAATGCAACCCAGTCATTGGTAGAAGTACCATCATTGCAGGAGGTGGAGGAAAGTTTAATGAAACTTAAAAGTAGAGCAAGCCCGCCACTTTAAATATATGAGAACTGAAATAACAAATTTTGGAAATCTACAGAATTAAATCAGATAACTTATGATGAAAGCATCCTGAATCTCAGGATGCTTAAAGGACGTTGTATGGAGGAACAAAGACCTCAATACCGACAGTAAAATAAGACATAAAATCATCATTTAGATCCATCATAGCATACGCGGCGGAAAGTAGGCCAGACACTTCCAAGATACAGGAAATGATGCGAACGGTTGAAATGAAAATAATAAGAAGCATTCACTCCAAACCAACAGAATTAGAAGCGAGGCAACAAAGTACGATACAAGATCACGATTGGTGGGTAAGGCAACGAAGGAAGTATTAAAATCACATAAGCATAATGGACTAAAATATACTTGCAGAAAACGCGAAATTGATGAATCCCGTCGGAAAACGTCTCAGGGTAGACCACCGAAACGTTAGACTATCTAGAGTATATCGGAAAAATGTCGGAACTTTTTAAATTTAAAGAAAACTACTTGCGTCATTTATTTAAACAATATATAATCTGAAAGCTGTATATCTTCCGTATAAAAAGAGACCACCATCATTAGAATTGGTCAACGGATTGTAAAGTTATAGCGCTTAAATTGACAGTATCTTTTGTCCCCTCGTCAACAAAAACACGCTAAAACAAAAAGCTAATATTCAGTTTTGTTTCAAGCTCGGTAAAACTTACACAAACATTTGAATTGATGAAAAAGGATTATGGTGATGATTGCTAATTCCGTACACGTGTTTTCGAGTGGTATAAACGATTCTAGAACGATCGTGATGCTTTGGAAAACGACCTTTAGGTTTAGGCTTTAGCCAGACGGGCCAAAAAACCAAAATCGTGATGAGTTCGACTATGAGATCGATAGCGGAGGAATTAAATAGAACTAAAAACTTGATTCACGAAATGTTTACAAAGAATTTAAACAAGCGGAATGTCTGTGCTTCGATTTGTGCCCAGGACCGTTGCTGTTCGCCAAAAAATAAGTATGTGTGTTTCAACATCCCCGGTATTCGCCTGATTTATCTCCGTGTAGCTATTTTCTGTTTCCGAAACTCAAACTGGCCATGAAAGGATCGTCTGATGACAGTGTTACACAAGTCCAAGAAGCCGTGATGAGGCTCATTGATGCAATTCCGAAAAACTACAAAAAATCTATGCCAGCATTGGTTGAATGTGCCCAGCGGTGTATTGATACGGAAGGAATATATTTTGAATAAAAAGAAATAATTTTGACAAAATAAATAATTGTTTTTTTTTTTTAATTTAAAACCCGATATTTTTATGACATACTATCGCGTGTACGTCCGAAGAGGAATTATAAGTTTGAAACAGATAGTGGCCTATATATATGGTCATCCATATTAGAAAGAAAAAGAATGTGAATTACTTAAAATTTAGAAACAGCTTCTATTTACTATGTTTCTTTACTCTTTCACGGAGCTGCCAGTAAATCGTATAACTAATATCAAAATAAATACATTTTAGTATCCAAATTATGGCACACAGTGGTTACCCCAGTACGTCGTGCCAGCTGCCAGCGTAGGAATACCAACTGTAGAGGAAGCCTACAACCTCCAAGGACACGTGCCTGCTAGGGACGGTCAGACGCCACGTGCATTCCCCTTGATGATGCCGACTGGTGAAACAACAATGCCTTATACCATTCCGCAGTTGACTGCTCAGATGGGGGCTATGCAGTTGCAAGCTCCTGGATCTTTTATGTCTCCTCAGGTATCTAAAAATTCCATAAAATGGTAACACATGTTAACTAAATCAAAAAGTATCAGTACTAGTCGAGAAAAGCGCCAGTTGTTAGTTTATTTTGTTTCTTTCAAATTATTCTGCTGTCCACTGTAATTCATGTTTGCCAAAAGTTTTTTTTTTCAGTCCTAACCAAATTTCATAGTGTTTTTACTAAAAACTATGACAGCGTATTGTATTTTCATTTCATTTGTCCAAGAAGAATAAACGTCACATTGTGCAACATCAGGATAATATGTGAGGTGTTTATTTAAAATTAATGAAACTGGTGGTGTAACGATTGATCTGACAACCTGTTGGTGTCCTCTTTAGAGGGGCGGCAACTCTCTAGGCACACCTATTTTTTTTCAAAATTTATCAATAAACACACAAAATATCTATATATTTAACTAGATTATAGGTTATGTTATATTATGTTAAATTGTCAGTGTTTTTAAAATCTGAAAAGAAACGACATTAGGGTAGCCCTGAGGCACTGTACGGACTAATACCCGTTTTTCTAATTCGTTTGCTGAATTTAAATATTTGAAATATTGATATATTTCTCTAAATGATTTTATTCCATTGACCTCCAGTCCAGTTTCTGTGATTTTTCGCCCGTTCTAATTTGCTGCGTTTTTGTTTAGCACCTCTTTCCGGCTATACATCCTCTTATATCAACAGAGGTGCGAATGCCCCAGAACTTCCTCCTTGCACCCGCCCTATTCACTCACTACATAAAAGAGAGAGAGAGAGAGAGAGAGAGAGAGAGAGTTTCACTGTTGTTGAACCTTAAAGTAAATTTGGAAGAAATCAGGACAATTTGATGGATCAGAGCTCATGCGCTAGTCAATTGCTTGAAACTCCTAACCAATTCTTAAAAGTTATGTATCGGGTTGTCCGGAAAGTTCATGGGAATTTTTTTAAGAGAAAGAGAAACGTAATTACCGCTATTATTTACAACGTTTTGTCAACGTAGTAGTACTTAAAGCCGTTTGCCAAAAATTAGTACCTTTATTACCAAAAAATGTAAACTGGTTGTTTTTTCCTATTTCCCATTTAAACAATTTTGGAGGAAGCAGATGAGGCAAAGTATCCCAATTGAAGCTCAACAATTTTTGCGTGGTCCTGATTGAAACGTGTGGTTGAGCATCTGTCATGATGAAACACGACGCCTTTCCGATTTGCTAATTCTTTCCTTTTTTCTTCAGTTGCTAACTTCAGCCCATCTAATTGTGAACAGTAGAGGTCGGTGTTGATGGTGTGGTTGCGTGGAAGAAGTTCAGAATGTGTTCCTTCCAATCCCACTAAATACAAAACAAGTTTTTTCGGATGCAGACTGCCTTTCGATGTATTTAAAACTGCTGACCCTGGCAAACCTCATAATTTTTCCGTTGCATTTTATTCTACACAATCCACTTTTCATCAAAAGTTACCATTCACTTCAGAAATGGCGCATCAGATTTTTTTCCAGCAGCATGAAGAGATTTGGTCCAGCAGATTTCGCTAAGTTCCTAAAGGCCTCATACCCATCAACAGAGGTGCCCTTTTTTTTCCGAAACATATTACACGGATCTTCGGGTATTATGGCCTTTATTCCCATCGACGTTAGTGCTTAAAGAACGGCCAGAGCGATTTCGATCTTCGATGTCAAAATCTCCGCCTCTGAATCGACTTTTGTACCATGGTCTCCACGACAAAACCCTCTCCATAAACGACACAATATGAAATAAAACAAAACATAATGTGGCGTATATGCCAGTTATCGACCGACATTTTCAGTTTGCATCAACTTAACTAACTGACAAATCAAAGCGAATATGAACGAAAACATTATAAATACCACAGGAATTACTAATATATAAGTAACCATTACTAATCCAACACAGATTTTTTTGCGTTAAAAGAATAACTAATGGAAAATCCTTACGAACTTTCCGGACAACCTATATGAAGTCGCTGTTTTAATTAAAAAGAAAAAGTGGATGTTGCTGAGAGTGATGTACCTTCTGCCTATATAAAACTTAATAATAATTTTTATTGCCTGGCAGAGTAAATCCAATTATGAGGCAATTTCTAAAAAAGAAAATTTACAAAAAAGAACAAAGAGGCAAAAGAAAATCAAGATAAAAAATAATGCTTATATAAGAAAAGACTTGAACGAAGCTACAACACCAATCCAGACCGCCAGGCAATTTATTCCGACTACTGCAACAATTCTAAGGTGACAAACCTCGTGAACTGATCTGCAAATAAGTGGTTAATGCCAACATAGCGGCACAGATCATTGAAGAGCTTCGTGTCCTGAAACAGTGGTGTTTTGACCAAGAAGTTAGTTCTAGCAGAGGGTAAATGAAAGATGGGATAGGATCTAACACATCTCGAAGGCACGTGAAAGTCCACTACAGACAGCAGCTCAGGATAGTTAATGAGGTATTAACACATCTTATAGATGAACTGAAACGGTATATATTTTCGGTGACTTAATTAACGATGATATTTGAAATTTCGCCTGGAGAATATTTTGATCTATATGTCTAGTCAAATATGTCTGAATGCTAAATCATGTCATCAGGTCTGAATGCTAAAGACTTAGCTAATTGTCTCTGGACACCTTCTAGTTGTAATTTGTATCTGTTATACAAAGAGTTCCGGACTACAGCACCATACTCTAACTTTCATCTCTTATAACTGCTTCAGAGTTTTAAATGTATTTATATTCACGATATATGTTGAGTGTCGAAAGATGAATCTTAACTTTCTAATAGGTTCTTTCCGAATGTGGTTGATGTGAAATGAAATAGACATTTTAGTGTCGAAAATAATTCCCGTCTTTGAAAATCTTGATCTGCTCAATAATCTCACCACTCAAGTAGTAATTAAAATGCGTGAGATTCTTGATATTTGCAAATGACATGATATAACAGTTATCAAAGTTCAGTGGTGAGTTGTTTGTGTTGCACTATGTTTCAATAACCTCCATATAATTCTTCAACATAAGTGGTACTATTTATATTTCTGTATAGTTTGAGATCATCTGTGTACATTAAAATACTGCTTGAAATATTTGTTACTATATCATTGATGAATAGTGCAAAAAAAGAGGAGCAAGATTACTGCCCTGTGGGGTTCCGCTCGTGGCGTACCTCATACCCATTACCTCGTACCTCCACGTAATGCACCCGATCGCTTAAATATGATTCAAATAATAGTATAAGTTTATTACGGAATCCAAAACTTGCCAATTTGTACAGCAAGATAAAGTGGTCAAATGGATCAAAGGCCTTTGAGATGTCAGTTTAGACTGTACATCGATTAGCAAAAGATCTATGCTGCCTCGATGATATTTTCTCTTTAACCTGATTAAATATACACACTTGACAAAATCGACACAGATCTGTAGTTTAAGATCTTACCACGATCGCCCTTCTTAAAGATTTGAACGATTCTTGCCTCCATCCACACTTTTGGGAACACTCTAGTTGAGATTGCCAGATTAAACATAAAAAATAACAGTTTTAATATCGCAGGAGGTCAATCTCCTCCTGCGTTAATAAAAAAAAACACGGTACGGTACCTCATCAGGTCCGTGAAAACGAAAAAATAGAAAGGGAAGGATGGTGACTATAAACTTATTACTGATACAAACTTTATTTTTGTGTACATCGTTATATATTTAAATAAATATGTCTAAGTTAATTTTTGTTTTTAGAGTTTCTATCACTACCAGATTTTGCACGTACCGCATGTTGATTCCGAGCATACCAGCAATGCTGCCAGCCCAGAGGATTCGTACGGCGCTTACCAGGCTGCCCCTCAAAAATAGATGCTTATATATATTTAAGAAAGGGATTTTTTAGTTATTGAATTAAGTTTTGATATAGCTACTTATTTAAAAGCAAAAGGGTACTGTTACAGTGTGGGATCTTTCCTAAGTGCCATGCTCTTAGTAGTTTTTGATAGTTGCGATGCCTTTATGTTAAATTGTTGAAAGAAGGCTTAAAGCAGTTCCTTCCGTTGCTTTTATTGAAAGAAAAAGATATCTGTTAAATCTTGTACTTATTTATTTATTTGTTCGTAAATATTTCCGGGTTTGTTGGTTATTGGCTGTTTTCTCTTTTCTGTCAGTGCAAATTTCAATGTTTAAATAAGTAGTTAAGTATCAAAACTGGGCGTATAGACAGATCCTTAGCGATTGGACTGTTTACAGCAGACTGTCATTGGAAATGGTTAAAAACGATAAAAATGTAAAACTCTATCATAATTTTTAGTTTATTTTATTTTGCGAATGTTCTGTGTGCTTCGTTTTGTTTCAGTGTAATAAACAATTCTTACGCGACACTTAATACCAAAACGCATGTACATAATGGGTTATGTACAGAAAAACTATGACGTGCACACTATTGTTTCATTTCTCCATTGTTGAAAAGATAATTTGTCAAAAACAAAATTATTGTTAACAATCTTTTGATCTAGAACAGAGGTAGTTCTTGTCAAGTAATGTTCTGATTTCCTTTTGATTATGTTTGCTCTTTTTTATACCGTTGTTACAAAAACTTTAAAAAAACCACGGACTGAATATGTAAAGTAGATATTTTTGATACAGTATGTTCCTAGTTTCAAAAAAAAACATTGTATTGAAAATATGTCTTATATTAACTCATATCTGCGTAAGAAAGATGGAAAAAGAAGTCGCGTATTGAATTAAGCATGTATATATACATTCGTTAGGAAGGAAACAAAGGATTTCTTACACAGATAACGTTTATACCAACACAATTTAAAAATAATATTAAAAAAACTAAAAAAGAATAGGCTAGGGATTTAGATTTATATTATTAAAAAAAAAATGAGACAGAGAAAGTGTGCGAAAAGATTATTTCGGCATGAATCGCACTTAAATTATCAAATTTTGTTTTTTGGACGTTGTTACTCTAGTCAAAGTCAAATTCATCGAACGAAGATTCGAAGCGAATGATGTACATAGATGATGTTGACGGTCTGAATGGTCCAGGTGTTGCCATTTGACTACAGTAATTGAGATTGGATTATTTTATCACGAATGTAAAAGAGAAAAAAAATATTGTGGCTTCCCAAGGCGACCAAATAATCTTAGGCGATAACTGAGTAAATTGTTTTCTTCTTTTGTAAATGTAAATCGGTTTTCGTGGTGATTTGGTAAATTACGTGCGCGTAACTGACAGTGAAACGAAAAGGAGAAAGAAAAAATAATGGCGTTTTGATCTTCCCAAGCTGCTGGCAGGCAGCATAGGTTAGGTAAATTTAGTATTTTATTTTTTGATGAAGATCTACATAGGTAGTTGTACACTTATACTACACATAACGCGCGAAACTGCTCACAAGTTAAATCAAACAAAATTCTTCCTAAATATATAACATCTATACAATATTAACACTTCCAACTTAAACAGGAACAGTTGACGGATTTGGTTCCTTTTTTCTTCTTTATTGTGTTTGCTTCAATTTTCTTTGTGCGTTGCACAAGTTTTAATTTCCCGAATTTCATGCTTTTATACGACCTGTAAAGAAATTGTACAGTTATTTATTTAAAATATTATTTTTATTTTGTTTTATAGAAACGCTAGCAAAAATGGACCATGTCTAAATGAACTTGCAAACTTGACACACACTTAATTCAAATACTTATCTATTCTTTATTCTCCTTGTTTTTTTAAATGTAAAACGACTAATGCTATCAAGTGATTATGGGTTGGTGCTGTAAGTAGTATTTTGCCTAGTTCTGAACCCTCCGGTGGATGCACCCTTCCATTTCTCGATTTTTTTTTTTTTTGTTTTATTTGAGTCCTTTTGTACGAGTTGAAACATATTTCTTTATTATATTTTTAAAGGCATTTTTATTATTGATAAAGCAAGAAAAAAATTATGAGTTAAATTTACAATTGTTTTTATGTTGTCCATAAATATAACAAATGTCTTCTTTTACTTGTTCTTGCTGAACAACTTGTATCATTCTGATAGCTTTATATATTTCTGACAAAACCATCCTTTGAAATTTTAATTGAAGAATACATTTTAATTGAAGATCACACAGCGAGCGTGATCAGAACACTGTTATTAATACAGAAAACTATAATCTGCGGTGTAACTGCGGAAGGGTTAAATAAGAATCACATTTTGTACAAGAGAACCATTCTGTATTTTCATACTGATACTTTGATCAGCAAATGTCAACTCGTAGTTTATTTGATGTAATTTTAGATTCGTAATTAATGGGAATATTTAGGCATGGTACATTGTTGGTATGATTTTTTTTCTAAATGTCGTGCATATTTGACATTCCAATATCCGACACTACATATTTATTTTGGATAATTTATTTTCCAATTTGTAATATGGGTTACAAATTCTCTATTTATACAGTTTTATATATTATAGTGCAATTTTTATTTTTAGAATTTATTTATGAAAGTAAAATAATTATCTGTTTTAAATGAAAATGGACTGACAAAAAAAAGAGAGATATTTAAGATAACCGAAACGGCTATTTGTTTGATTGATAAACTGACAGAAACGCAGCTGTGATTTTTTCATATTTTTCAGTCATGTATAGTACTATATTAGAGGATGCATTTTAGACAGTCTGACAGTTTATTGCCACAGTAAATAGCCGTGTTAAATTGAACATGACGGCTCTAAATATCAACACGACTTTCAGATTTTAATTTTACATCGGAACGGAGAATATGGACGTGGGGCACATATACGCGATGCAATTATTTTGAAATTTAATTGCCGAATGCACAATCCCAAATTAGCGTTTTCTGACAGAGTGACGTTTTAAACGTGGTAACGCCCCAAAGTACTCAAAGAACCATCTAGGTTTTAAAAAACGAACATATTCATCTACAGTTTATCTTGTTGTTTTGTTGTCCTTGTTAAGTTTAGATTTAAATGTTTATTGATGTAGGGAGGAGGAGAGAGGTGGGAAAGAACGAAAAGTAAGAATAAAATCTGAAACGTTTTAATTGGCAGAGCTGTAATAACGAGGCAGATAACAAAAATGCTTCAGATTACTTTAAAATCGTGCCTTTTCAGAGAGTCCATTGACAGGGATAAACTGAAAAAAATATTTTAATATATTTTTTTAAATGAATCGGTGTTTTTCCACTGAACCGACAAACAGATTTTTTAAATTATAGCTCTGTGTGATAGAAATTTGTATGTTTTCTCGATTGCTTTTTTCACCTGAAATGAGTCAAATCTACCGCTTGATAATTTTTTTTCGGACAAAAAATTAGAAGCGTTATATTTCGTCAAATTTCAATGAAGTGGAGGTTCCGGGTCTAGCATAAGGCACAATGTAACCATCTGCTATTGCAGAACGTGTCTTAAAAATGCACCCTCCATCGAAGAAAAGTTATATTTATTAGCAAAAAAGTAGATAAGCTAAACAGGCTCTGTTAAGGTTTTGGGATGCCAACGCTGCAGAAAGGAGAGACTTAATTGTATGATTATCAGAACCAAGTTAAAAAAGCAAAAATAAAGAGAAAACTAGCGGAGGTACGCGAAAGCGTTGATATTTCAAATCGTTAGCAAAGCTGTCTTAACCGAGACTTGATGCTCAATTAATGCCATTTTGATCATTAGGATTATTTGAATCGTATTTTACGCAATTTAATTTAAAATAGTCAGCCATTTCGTTTAGAACATCAGTACCAGGTTTTTTTTTTGAACAAATGCTTTGTATATTAATGACAAAATGCGTTACTTGAGCGAGTTAGCTAAAACCAAATAAAAAAAAAACTATTATATTGACAACATTACTTTAGACATTTTTATAATGTTAACCGAATAGACAGTAAAATCCCGTTTATTTTGATATGCCTCATTATTTGACGGTGTATAAACATTTAGAATCTAAATGACTAAAAAACGACTACCTATAAGTGAATCATGATCGTAACACGAGTTCTGATCATTGTAAAAAAAGTATGCGAGAGCATTTCGTAGCATTAGGTTTTAGCTTCTAGGTTTAGAGTTAGTACTTAGGCATAAAATAGTTCCCTAAGTTAAGGAAAAAAAAATACTAGAATAGTATACAGACGTAAGTTAAATATAAAGAAAAAGAATCGGTTGGCTGATTTATGAAGATGATCTTTAGGTAGTGTTTATACATACATAGGTATATTTAATGACTGAGTTGAAGTCGTACTGTTGTGGTGGGGTCCGTATTGATCTATTGCCTTGGTACGACTGGATTCAGATGGCAAGGTGTAATCTTCATATCTCAGCTAAAGTTTAGATTAGTTAAGTGACATAGTATTAAGTAAGTGTTTTTTGTTATAAGTTTAAGTATTTTTTTTTGTTTTTTGTTTTGTAAGTTGACCATGTGTTGGTAAATAAAAACTGTATTTGTCCAAAAGCGTGTTATTTTTTTCCTGTTTCAGGTAGTGAAAGGCGCGTTGAGAAGTTTGTGTGATTTGATGTTTAGTGGTTAATCTATTCGAGATCAAATGAGTTATTCTCAAGTGTTTCTTCATGTTAATAATTAAAAATAGCAATTGAAGAGAATCCGACCTGGATAATAGGACGGTTGTTCAAGATATCGAAACCAGCGGTGTGGATGGTAGCCATTAAAATAGAACTCTTATGAACTGGGTCATTATTCTGGAGAAACAAAATGCATTTTTCTCCCCAATAAAAATGAACCCTTCCGCACTAAAAATTTATCAACATTATCTTGTCAGTAGAAAAAGTTACCGCAAGTTCACACAACGCAAAAACAGAATAAATATAATGACTCGACAAAAGTTACTTATATTTACAAAATATAAATATATCAGCTAGTTAGACTCTTCAAGGTACCGACATGTGCTCTCTCGTCAAGAATAGGAAGACCCCATCCACAGTCAACAACCCATACCTTTCGCCGACTTCCCGTCGGATATATATATATATATATATATATATATATATATATATATATATATATATATATATATATATATATATATATAACACTACAACAATCAAACCAGAGGTACTATACGCAAGCGAGACACTTACACTCCACACAAAAAGCGGCATAGAAAACATACTAAAAGAAGAACGCAGAATTGTGAGGAAAATTCTCGGCCCAAACCTGACAGAGGTAGGATACAGACTACATTCTAGAAAAACCACAGTGAGATATATATATATATATATATATATATATATATATATATATATATATATATATATATATATATATATATATATATATATATATATATATATATATATATGTGTGTGCGTGCGTGCGTGGGTGTGTGTGCGTGTATGGCAGATTATGGTCCAACACATCAACATGTCATTTCAATTTCAAAGGTTGACACAATTGCCATTGGAATTTGGACATTGTATCGCTTAATATTTGGACAATGAAAACGGATACTTGACTGCAAGAACTGTTTATCGAATTTGACAGCATACATTGTGATAGCATAAGGCTATGTGAAATTCGAAGAAGGACTAATCAAACTGGATACAACTAATTATATACTCTACACTAAGGGTACGGCGAATGGGTGATGTGGTAGAATTGGATTCCTCATCAACCGAAAGCTGAAGGATAGTGTCGTAAAATTTTATTGTATGTCGTAAAGGTATATCTGACTGACTAGCCCAAAATGTCATTCAGTCGAATAAAAAGTTTAAGCTTCAAATCGTCCAAGCTTATGAACCAATTATATAAGCTATATGGATGAGAAAATTGAGGAATTTTATGATGATGTGGCCTAGTTTCTAGACAAGGAGAGGTGTAGGTACAAAACCCTGATGGGTTTTGTGGGTGACTTTAATACTAGAATTGGGAAACCAAGCACTGGTGAAAATGCAAGGAGCCCATATAGAAGTGGAGGGCGAGACAATAGAGTTGACAGATTAGCTGAATTTGCTTGAATTATTGACGAGAAGTTTATACTATGAATCTGTTTTAAAAGAAAGAATTAGCATAAAATGGACATGAAAAAGTCCATCGGGACTCACAAGTGAAATTGACTACATCAAGTCAAACAATAGAACAATGTTTTGCAATTGTACTGTCCTTTTTATGTTGAAAGTGACCATGAAATAGTACGAGCAAAAGTTAGGATAAACTGTCGAAGATAATGTGAACGAAGAGAATGTAGGAAGCTGCTACAGAGGAGCAGCGAATTTGAGATTGCTTTGTCGAATTGCTTTGCTGTGTTGTAGGAAATGGAAATAACAAATCAGTATGAAAAAAGTCAACAGCAATGTGCTTTAAACGGCTGCTTCAATAGCACCAGCAGAAAAACGTTTCAAACAATCTAACATCTGCATTGAGACCATTGATTTAATGAAAAAAAGCGGACAAAAAGAAATCCAGGGAGCCTTTTTGGCAGGGTAGAGTACAATACAATAGATAACAATAGAACAATGTCTTGCAATTGTACTGTCCTCTTTATGTTGGAAGTGACCATGAAATAGTATAAGCAAAAGTTAGGATAAACTGTCGAAGATAATGTGAAACGAAGAGAATGTAGGAAGCTGCTACAGAGGAGCAGCGAATTTGAGATTGCTTTGCTGTGTTGGAGGAAATGGAAATAACAAATCAGTATGAAAAAAGTCAACAGCAATGTGCTTTAAACGGCTGCTTCAATAGCACCAGCAGAAAAATGTTTCAAACAATCTAACATCTGCATTGAGACCATTGATTTAATGAAAAAAAGCGGACAAAAAGGAATCCAGGGAGCTTTTTTGGCAGGGTAGAGTATGGGCAGAATACGTTCAGCTTTGCAAAACTATAAGAAAACGTATTCGAGAGGAAAAGCGCCGGTTCAACATACCGATGGTGCAAAAAACATACTTAACTTAGAAATAAAAGGACGGAACTTTTTGGCTTTTATGCACGAGGGTGACACAACGTATAGGTTACGTACGAAAAAGTTGACTTGTTATCATAAGATTTTATTTAAAGCTATATGAAGGTCGAATTAGTCAAAGAAAGCAATGCCCACAGAAGAACATTTGCCTAACGTCCTGGTGGATGAAGTGACAAATGCTATAGAATTGATGGAAAAGGGGAAGGCTTCAGGAAAGATCATTGTAACGGTTGATACGCTAAAAATTGGTGGTTAAATTTTACATAAAATACCAACAAAATTGTATTCAAAATGTCTGATGTGATTCTTCTACATAAAAAAGGAGTACAGGAAAATTTCAAAAACTACAACCCAACATGCCTCCGTTTTGTAATGTACAATATTTTCTCCAAGATAATAGCTAAAACAATTTTAAAAACCCTGAATAATGCATAATCAAGAGAGTAAGCAGGATTCAGTACAATGAATTATATCCAGGTTGTCCAATAGGATATAGAAAGGCTCCTGATACCATTATATTAAAAATGACTCTTTGTTGGGTAATGTGTTGAAAAAAAACCAAATTGAAACTAATAGACAATAAAATGTTAAGATTTCATAAATATCCTATTTTCATTAGCATATCTTCCTGTTGTGTTCTAGATAATTACGTAAGTTAACTTTTATTATTGTAATAGCAAGTGGTTTTTTCAGATGTCTGCAGAAGACGGTGGAACCAAACTCCCGCAGATTCGGAGGTCCTACTGTACTCGCAAGCGTTGCTCTTAAATCACCCCCAAACGTTTATTGCTAGTTTTATCAGGTGTTGCGGTTAATGATGATATTTTTTTAAAGAGACAAGGGTCGGTTCACAGTCTAATATTTCCATCCCACCTCCTCAGCTGCGACGAACAAATGCTAATCAACGAATATAAACAGATCGTGGACAATAGAAATCTACAATCCACCTATATATGGAAGACGCCAACCACAGACTCCGCTCTAGACGCCCACCGACAAAAACAGGAAGGATGGTTAAAATCTGGCGATAAATCACCCCTCAATCATGCTTGTTCAAGCCTGGGTAAGTCCGGATACCCTCTGATAGGTTTTCTATGTTGGTTACTCGCCAGTCGGAAGGCTTCTCGAGAGAGTTATTGATTGATGTGTCCGTTTCTTTGTGATAGTTCATTTTTTAAAAAAAGAATAAAACAATTTTTTACTTTGTTATCTATCACTTTTATTTTTAAACAACAGTTGTGTGACTAGTTTTAGTATAAAACTAAGAGTTTTTAAAGTAGTGTTTGAGAATGTAAAGTCGTTTTACGAAACTATAGTCACACAAATTTTGTTTAAAAATAAAAAAGATAGATAACAAAGTAAAAAATTGTTTTATTCCTTTTCTCGAGAGAGACTTATAGTTAAGCACAAAATCAATGGTTGATAGCCCCAGGGGGGTGCTGATAGGGGTTTTCTGTAGCCGATATACCGTGGTTCGGAACCCACGTTAAGCTGTAGGTCAAGTCGCTAAATAGCCTTCTTAGTTCGCCTCCAGTCCTAAAACTTTACTTTAAAAAATTAGGTAAAAATAAAACAAATTATAAATTGAAAATAGTTTATATTAACATGATTTTGTTAAATTTTAAATATGATTTTGATAAATTAAAATTAAAGTCTGATATACCATAATTTTTTGATAATTAAAAATATGAACATAGTATTTGATACAATGTTTTGCATCGATAATAAACCGACCAGGTTTTTATTTCCATTACTTCGCAAAATTTATACAAATTTCTATCACTAATATGTAATATAAATGAAAATGAACTATTTTTATACGTAACGATTGCTAAATTGTAAAAAGTAAGAATAATTACGTACAACGGAATATAAACATTTCTGGGAAACTTTGGGACTTTGCTTATGAAGTTACATATATACAATTAGTGTCCGCTCTTAATAAAATATATTCAACACTGACTAAAATCCATAGAATTATGACCAACCACTCTATATGAGATGACTGATAAAATTGCACATTTTTGCATGTTTATTTTATTGTTAGTAACATTTAATTAGCTATAAAAAAATGATCTATAATTTAAACTTAAAATAACATCTTTACAAAATCATAATAAATATAAATTAAATTAAGGGTAAACAAAGAGAAGATGTACTAAGGTCAATTTTTTAACTATTTTCTTGATAAGGTCCCTTGATAAGGAAAAGAGAGCCCACACAAGTTATTTAAATTTTCACCCTACTCTTGATTTTCTTTTGCACAACTAAGTCTTCTTACTGAAGTTTGAAATTATTTTCTCGAAGTTCGTTTCGAGAAGCTGAAAGAGAAAATCTAAGGAATAAAAAATTGTATTTTTTAGGGGGACAAAAAGGTACCACACTTGTTTGTTTATAAATAAAAGTAAATACCACTTAAGCCAATAGTCCACATGGTCAAGGCCAACGTTTGATCAAACGTTAGCTGTTCTAACCACAACATTGGCTATACATAACATCAGTTCACAAGTAACTGAGCCAACGTCGCGTTGAAAACATGGCACATGATGTGGCCGATGTGTAGACGGGGACTTGGCATATGTACCAGCGTACGCTAGTTTCTTTGATGTGGGATACAAAACCGATAATCCATCGGCAAGGTGGCCAACGCAAACGCAAACCTCGGCCAGCGTCTTCACAAGCGCCAACTTTACCATCCATACATTGGCCAAGTGATGCTTGCTATATCGTATGGCCAATGTGTAGAGCTGGCTTTATCTAAAAAGCCGCCGGTATTTTAAAGATACCTTCTAACTCCGCATTAACAGCTCGTCAAATAGCTGAAAGAGCTTGGATTAAAATGTATATAGAAAACGTTCGGAGGGTCCTTAAAGATGCTCCACACCTTCAAAGAAAACATGTAAAGGATACCAGACTTTAGTTCTGCGCATAAGGAAAGACGAAATAAGTTTGTTCGTGATCACATCGAGTGGAAAGACGAATGGAGGAAAGTGTTATTCGTTGATAAAAAAAAGTTTAATTTAGATGGACCTGATGATTGGGCTTACTATTTTCATAACCTCCGGAAAAAAGAAAAAGTGCTTCCAAGGAGATAAGTGGCTGGAGAAAGTGTGATGATATGGGGCGTTTGATAATGGTCCAATGAACAGCCAGGATTATCTCAATTTAATCGACAATCAATTGAAAAAGTACTTCAAAACAATATGAATAGAAAACTTTGTTTTCCAACAGGACAATGCCACACAGCAAAAGTGGTAAAATAATTTTTTTCCAACGAAATAATTAGTCTTTTAGATTGGCCTGCGAGGTCTCCAGACTCCAACATAATTAAAAATGTCTGGGCTCATCTAACCAGAGCTGTATATCATTGATGATTTGAAAAGAGCAATTCAGGAGGAGTGAGGCAAATTTCCTCAAGAGTTAATCCGTCGTCTTTTTGACTCTCTTCCAAATCGTCTGGTTCTGGCTTTAGAGAAAAGGGGAGCCTAAGGTGAGGGTTTCTCTTATTTTTGCAACTTTTAATAAACTCTTAACACAATAATATTTTAATTTTTTTCTTAGTTTTTTTTCCATCGTCTTCAAAGGAACAAAATACTATCAAACTTTAATAAACCAAGGTGTTTATGACAAAAAGAAAACCAAAATCAAGGTGAAAATTTAATTTATTTAAAAAAGGATAGGCTATCTTTTTGTCCTGGACCTCATCAACAAAAAAGTAAAAAAACTGTTTCAATTGAAGACAAAATCATATACAGGAATGAATTGTTCACAGGTGGTTTAACCAAAGTTGCTCTTAAACAGTCAAAACCAAAATTGAGTACATTTGAGTAAGTGAGTATATTTACAGTAATATCGTACACATTTTACATTAAGATCATGCCTTTCGATGAAACGATGCTAACAATTCAAATTTAATTTCAATGATTAAGTTTAATTCAAATGGAAGTTTTATTCTTTCAATATTTGGTACTATTGGTATATGAGTAGACATAAACAAATTTGAATTATTCTAGACACAGTACTGCTAGACAATTATACACCTTAAAAAAACGAAACTAACTAAATGAAAAAACTCCCAAAGTATTTACAACCATTCTTCATCGTAAATCAATTTTGAAACATAAAATTCTATGGATTTCTATTTATAATTTTTGTAAAACGATATTTAAAAATTTACATTTAGCAGATGCATTATATACAAATTGTATATAGAAGTATCAACTTACCCTACAACTCATCCGAGTAAAGTAAGTGCGTAAACGCGTGTCTTATATTTAATTGATCGTTGATAACGTTAATTACATACTTTCCACTTATGTAACCGGCTTCAGTGGTTGATTCTTCTATTATTGTTTCCGCTGTGTGAGCATTCCAACAGAGGATACCCTGATCGTAAAACGCTATAATAATCCCGTTCTCCACGCATACCCCCTTCAATCTAAAATTGCAAAAAACAGCATGACAAACGTTTCCATATAACCTTCAAAAGAAAGATATCCTGGGGTGTCGAAGAATCACAATCCTAACGGCCATTTCTTATACTATATTTGACATTTATTTATGAAAAAAGTAATACACGATAATACAATATACAAACCAATTCTTCTATTGGAATCTTTGGTGTGAAACACTAAACTTGAAGAGATTTACCACTAAACACCGACACACTTTGAATTTTTTTATTTTAAGTATTTTAATCATTAATTAAATCATCTCCTGATGATGCTAACATGGTTAGCGAAACGTGCGTCAAGCAGTTCAAAAATGAGTTTTGGTGTTGAGTGGTAAATCTCTTCAAGTTTACAATCTACGAAGTAATATCGTTCACTTTCTACACGTTTTGGCAACCTCTCAAGCAAGTGTCGACTCCCAGATTGAAAAAAACCTGGCGTTATTGATGTGAACAAATGGTTGCCTTTTTTCGGCTTCTTTAAGAGATGTAAAGTGGCTATCCACTAGATGTTTAGGACCCCCCAAGAGATGAAAATTCTGGAGAATACGCTGGGTACTATAAAATCTGAAAGCCCAACTTAGTAATGGCCGAGTGTTGGCAAAATGGTTTCCCTTCTTTTTTTCCTTTATTTGGGTTATTTGGTTTTTGGGGTATTTGGGTTTTTTCGCCACTATCTAAAACTCAAAAAATATCAAAAATACCTGTTCTTATATAAAGAAAGAATCACTGGGTAAAAACAAAAAACCAAACGGAGACAAATTTCTCAGAGATTCTTTTCTGTAATAAATTTGCCTAACGAAAAAATTTCAAAGATATAAAAATGTTATAAAAAAATTTACAAACTTTTAACTTTAACGTTTCGGAGGGTCCTCTCCTCCCGTTTTTCAAAACTAAACTAAAAAATAAATTATATTAATTTATTATATATATATATATATATATATATATATATATATATATATATATATATATATATATATATATATATATATATATATATATATATAATATATTAATACAAAATATACTTTTTTGTGTATGTCAACGATAATTACATTGACAACATCTACCGAAGGCATAGCAATACAGTTATTTTTATTTAAATTAATTATAGCGGTTTCTTTTAATCTTCTGTATTTTGTTACCGATTCTTTTAATACCGTTTTGAAATTATTCCAATTGATTTTATGACCAGATTCCCATGCGTGTTGACAAATTCTAGATTTATTAAAATCGCCCTTTCTAAGAAGGTTTTTATAACTGTATTGTTATGCCTTCGGTAAATTTAAATTCAATATGGTTCCCGATTCTAAAGAATACAATTAAACACATTTAAATATTTGAATACAATCAGTACAATAAACAATCACACAGTAAACATTACCTATATATATTTTTTGGTAGTATGTCACTGTCATGAAAATCTATTGTCAATGTAAATACCGTTGACATACACAAAAAAATATATTTACTTTCCCTTGTTACTTTGTATATCACAAATTAATATAACTTATTTTTTAGTTTAGTTTTGAAAACGGGGGGAGAGGACCCTCCGAAACGTTAACGTTAAAAGTTTGTATTTTTTTTTTAACATTTTTATATCTTTAAAATTTTGTTCGTTAGGCAAATTTATTACAAAAAAGAATCACTGAGAAATTTGTCCCCGTTTGGTTTTTTGTTTTTACCCAGTGATTCTTTCTTTACATAAGAACAGGTATTTTTGATATTTTTTGAGTTTTAGATAGTAGCGAAAAACCCAAATAAAGGAAAAAAAAAATATGAACACGTCACAATCATTCAGACATTATTCCCTTCTTTTCTTGCCAGTATAAGGCCTATTTTCCTCCAGAGTCTCACTAACTCAGGTGAACTCACCATACACACAAGTGCAACCACACGCGTGCTCCCATCCCACCCATATACGTCGACTCGCACTGTTTTATGGACCGTGGAGAGCCTGGATCTTCTTTACAACCATCTCCCATCCCTCTCTATTCCCTGCAATGTCCGGCCAGTTTCGTACATCAATTTCCTTAAGATCTGTGACCACATCATCTCACCATCTCAGTATTGGCCTTCCTATTGAACGATTGCGTTGTTTTTGTCAAGTTTGCTTCCCAGATATGTGAATTCCTTCACAACTTCAATATTGTCATCGTCGATTATGCAATTGTGTTCTCTTGTTGAATTAGTTTTTTTCCATTACCATTGGAATTTTGTCTATATTTGTTTCTAGAACGGTCCTTTTGGTTTTTATCGGTTAGGTCATGTGTATATCCTATGATCTGTTGTTTTTTATTTATTATTGTTCCATTTATGTTTGTCTGTTTCTCGAATAACTTTGTTCAAAACTATGTTAAACAGAACTGGAGCCAATCCAGCCGCCATATTGCGAACCGATCCGAAACCGTCCGATCTTAAATTTTACCATAGTGTGTTGTTGGATTTTTACTACTGTCTTGGAATTAAGCATTGACATCAGGGTTAATCAAATGCCCTTATCTGGTATTGCTAGTTCCTCCATGGCCTTGCATATTAATACTAAAATTTTGTATGTTAATAAGATAGGATGAATGAATATAAGAGATTCTTATTAAAATCTCTCATCACGCCTCCTGTTATATGGAAATTTTCTTCACAACATTTCTTCCATCATGTTTAAACAAAATTGTATTGTTGGAATTGCTTATAACTAAAAAATAAAAATTACCTGTCATATTCTTCTGGTGGAACATAACTGGCTAACTTTTTCCATGAATGATTCATTCCATGAATGGCAATGAGACGTAGTTCTCTACCCACGCACTGCTGCAATGTGAACAAGAATCCCTAAAGGCGGCATTACATTAGAGAAATATTACAAAAAACAGATAATACAAAAATACTTACTCGATCGCATTTTACCCATAACGTGGAAAGAGGAGACTTAATTTCTGACATTTCGATTGTTGCCACTACATATCCATAATCGATATTCCACAGGGTTATTTTGTTTTCTCCACAACCGGCGATAATATTGTCACAATCTGCAAAGCAAATAATCTCTTTCAAATAATACGCAAAGTGGTAGCACAAATGTTATATCCGGCTCGAAGGGCCAAAAAATAATCGTACAAATGTGTGATCGGGCTCGAAGGACCAAAAAATGTTCCTAGAAATGATCTGGCTCGAAGGAACAAAAAATGTGCCACTTTGTGATGTAGACTGTATTTAGATTGAAAAACGATAGCCGTTCTTAACTGATATATTTTAACTTTAGATGTCAAATAATTCTCAGTGAAGGTACAAGGTGTCGTCGTTTCCAAAAGGAACCTTCAACTTTGTCGTTGTCGATTCAACACTGGTCGTACCCCTATGCGTATTGTGGCTTGACAGGGGTATAAGGTCGCTATAGCGATATAACTGGTTGCCGGGTTAATATAGATCTCTCTCGTTTACATTTACGATATAGAAAATGTGTCTGGAACGCATTTTTTTTTAATATAAAAATATATTAATACCAATACTGTCCGTAAAAGATGCAGTTTGGATAGATAGGCATTAATTAACTAGGGGGGGGGGGATATGAGGGGAGTAAATAAAGTAATGATACTGATTTTTTATTATACTACTTTTTTTATTCAATTGAAATAACAATTCTAAACTATCTCATTCAAAGTAGTTGACTTGGAAAGTCACATAACGCCGGAGACGGTTTGTCCACTCTTCATAACAGTGCTGGAACTGAAATACTGGAATCGTTTAGTTGTGTATAGATTTTTTAAAAAGCTGTCTTTTGAAGTGAATTTTCAATCTTGGGAAAACGAAAAGTCACAAGGATTGAATCCTTGCCTGGTGAATGAAAGGGCTGTGAAGTCGCACGAGTATAACTCAGCTTTTCTTTATATTCGGTCTCACGCGGATGAATTTTACGGTAAAAATCCTGATTTACCATTTGGTCTGAGGCACAAATTTCTTAAGAATGATCCCCTGGCTATCAGAGAAGTAAATCATCATCTTTTGATCTTTGATTTCCTCATTTTGGGTTTTTTTGGTTGTGGTAAGGTTGGGGTGTGTCATTTCTAGCTCGGGCGCTTCGTTTCCGGGTCGTATTCAAAAATCGAATCGGTCGAATCAGAAAAAGAGGGTCATTTTTAATCCGCTCGAAAAAGTTAAACATGTTTTCCTTCTATAATAACGTTTGTTGTTCTAATAAATTTGTATATTCATGAAAGTTAACTTTATGAGAAAGAAACAATAGTTATCTTTTTTTTGTAGCCAACACTCGCCAAAATCATGACTCTTTCTCCTTTCATTCGCTATGCTGATAGTTTTTTTCATTCCTGAGATCATAAAAATAAAAGGAAAAACTATTAGGCTTATTGCTTAGTCCATGACATTATCTTATCAACCAAATCCATTCGGGCTAATTTGTGGCAATTATTTAATGCTGGTTTCTTTTTAATTTTTCTTCTTACAATACTTTTAGACTTTTTTTCTTGAGTAATTCTTGAACATTCCTAAATCTTGTTTCCAATTTACCTTTCTCAGCAATTGCATCTTGCAGTCTTGCAGGGATGCAATTCTCAAAAACAATCTTTTTTCTTCAGAGTGGTGGTTTCCTAGTTTAATGATTAATGTCCTATGTCTCTCCGAACCGAATCGACTTGGCAACCGATGAAAAACTTCGTTTTAATCGGCATCTTATGTCCTTACAACTGATCCCGTCTACGGGTAACGAAAAAATTAATCGTCTTTCTTTTTCTGAAAAGCACTTATTATTTCCCATAATGAATCACAAAGTGTTAATTTTTTTCTATAGAAATCCACGACATTAAACTGATGAATAATTGAAGTAAACTGATAAATTGTGATAAAACCTCTAGAGGGATTAAGAAATCTTAAATATAAACAAGAGTAAACTCAAAGAGATTTACCGCTAAACAAAACATCAGATTATTTAATTTCTCCTGATTAATCATGATGATTAAATCATCTCGAAATCTCATCATCTCTAGCGAAACGTGCGTCGAGAACTTTAAAAAAAGTGATTCGGTGTTTAGTGGTAAATATCTTTGAGTTTAGTGTTTCACACCGAAGTTTCCAAGAATTGATAAACAGGAGTGCCTAACATTTTGGTACCCAAAAAAAGTTAATACTTTCTAATAACACATCGGTCAATAAGTCCCCGGTCTGACAAATAAAACACTTATTTTTTGTAAATTTCAACTTTATTCATCAATATATTCTCCTTGATGAGTAATGCAATAATTCCAACGCTTTTCTAACATTTCTACACCTTTTTATAACCTTTTTATAGAACGACGCCTCTTTGCCTTCAAAATATCCTTCAGTTTCGGCAATTACCTCTTCATTGGAGCGACATTTCTTTACAGCGAGCATTTTTTTGAGGTCTGCGAACAGAAAATAGTCGCTGGGGGCCAGGTCTAGAGAATATGGTGGACGAGGAAGCAATTCGAAGTCCAATTCATCAATTTAGCCATGGTTGTCAATGATTTAAGACACAGTGCATTGTTTTGGTGAGACAGTGCATACATTTTGAGCCTTTTTTTTGCGATCTGGTCCTCCAAAAGTATCAATAACGCTATGTAATATTCGCTATTGATGGTTTCACCTTTCTCGAGATAATTGATGAACAATATCCCATGCGCATCCTAAAATACAAAATATAACATACAATTTTTGGTCGCTTTGGACGGCTTTCACCGTCTGTTGTCCACTAAGCTGACTGCCGATTTGACTCCGGAGTCTAATGATGGATTCATGTTTCATCCATTGTCACATACCATAATAAAAAAATCCTTTTCATTTCGCTTAAACAACTCCAAATATTGCTCAGAATCACCAATACGTTGTCGTTTTTGGTTCGCTGTGGGCAAACGCAGTACCCATTTCGATAGCAATTTACGCATTCCCAAATGTTCATGCAAAATGGTGTAAACAGTTCCTTTCGATATATTCACGATATCAGCTATTCCCTGCAGTTTTACTTTATGGTTTTACGTAATAATTTTGTGATTTTTTTTGATGTTGTCTGGTGAACAACCTCATTTGAACGTCCAGAGCATTTAGCATCATCGGTGCTTGTACGGCCACGTTTGAATTCTGCATACCAATCATAGTTGATTTTACTGGGGGAGAGTCCAGGTAATGTTTATCAAGCCATTGTTTTGCCTCAACGGTAATTTTCTGCATCAAAAAGCAATGCTTAATCAACACACAAAATTCTTATTTTTTTTTTATTGTTTTGAAAATATCAAAAGTAGCGTTACTTAAACCACAACTCAGAAACCAGTAGACAAATTGTCATGAAATTTTGACGTATGACGATGGAAGGTTGGCACAATCGACCACTGGTAAGGATTTTTCGTAAGTGTCTATATCTATATGTCATCTATATGTCAGACCGAGGACTTCTTGACCGATGTGTTAATTGTTTTATAATCTGATCAAGATCAATTAAACTTTTTTCTTTTATAATACTTTAACTTGTATTACAAACAAAAAAAAAACACTAAAAAATAATAAAACTTAATTATATATAATTTTTTAAATTTTTATGGTGCGTCTAATATTTTGACAGACTCTAAAATAAATTGCTTTGAATAATGTAATAAAGTGGACATACCCTCAATGCTATGTAAAGAAGATACATAGTGTTCTACAGATTCAAATTCACTTATGTTATATACAGTTTGGTAATCAGCTGCCAATTGATAACAATGCACATATGTTTTCTTATTCTCTAACTCATTTGATGCTAAGTGCCAACTAACAATAATTCTAGGCGTGGACTTTAGCACAGAATATTGCACGTCATCCGCAAATCTAAAAAAAATATATTTAAAACAAATATTCAGATGTAAAACACAAGAATGGTAATTTTTTAGCGTGTCCGAACTTCCCATAGGGGTCGCTGTCTAAGAACTCAGTTTGCGCGCCTCTAGTGTCAAAAATAACATCATCTAACAAATCATTATGGAACGTTTAACACCTGAGCAACGCTTGCAAATTGTCAAAATTTATTATCAAAATCGGTGTTCTGTGCGCCAAACTTATAAGAGCACTTAGTGAATTTTATTATGTACATAATCGCCCAACCAAGCGATGTATTCGCCGAATTATCGACAAATTCCGAACGCATTTCATGTTGCTCGATATTAAAACAAAAACAAGACAAAAAACTGTGCGTTCCGAAGAAAATTTGCGGAAAATTTTGCGTAAAGATCTTGGTATGGTGCCTTACAAGATTCGGCTTGTCCAAGAATTCAAGCTACAAGACCCTCGTTTGCGCCGTACGTCCGTGAATGGGCTCAAAATGAATTGCAAGCTGACTCAAAATTTGATCCCAAAATTTGATTCAGAAGCGAAGCTCATTTTTGACCGTATTTCTTTAAAAATCAAGCTGGAAAGCACGTTACCGGTAATGGAAATCATTACAGAGCGATGATCAATGATTATTTAATTTCGAATTTGCATTTTGTTGATATGGAGGAGATGTCGTTCCAACAGGATGGCTCCACATGTTATACAGCTAATGCAACAATCGATTTATTGTGGGAACAATTCAGTGAGAACATTATTTTGAGGCACGGACCTATTAATTAGCCATCAAGGTCATGTGTTATGTTAAATATTTGGTCCATACCGATAAACCAGCAACTATTGACGCTTTGGAAGCCAACATACTTCGGATAATTGCGGACGTAAGATCCCAATTCCTTGAAAAAGTGGTGGGAAATTAGATCGACAGAATGCCCATTGTCAGAAGCCGTGGCGGACAATTGTGCGAAACTGAACAATCTTTCCACCTTTTTATATATTTTGTTGATTTGAGCTGCACAAACTTATAAAAAAAATTGTCGAATTTGGAAATGATGTTTTGTTGATGATGAAAATCATTTGTCGAATCTGACATAGGAGATCAATAAAAAATTGTCTCAATCAATGCGGGACATTTCCTCAATACTTAATACATGTACAAGAATAGAAAACAATTTACGGTTACTAGGATAGATCTAGCGACTCATTAAGTGAAATTTTCACACAATTCGTTGTGATGTGTCCAAGAAAAGAACCCATTTTTACGTAAATAAAAGGACAGTAAAAAAATCATGGATGCGGGCCAATGAACCGCCGCAAACAGGTGGCAGAAAATGTATATACCAGTGGTAAAAATAAAATTGATTAGAATTGATAGAGTCCTCTCAATTATGGATACTGCAGTTGTGTGACATCAGAAACCATACTGTTGCTTTGATTTTCAGAAAATAGCTATAATATTAATTATAGCACATCTCGGTTCAGGCACAGAGTTTCATTTAAAATGAATACCAATATTTAGAAAAGATTATCACAGAATAGTTATGAAGACTATAGTTTTATAGCCACTTTGATCCACAAGTGTACCTCATCGACCAATCTCACTTAGACTTTTCCTCTACTGTTTACCACATTTTTATGCATGTCACTAAATATATAGTTTTCAAAACTCTACCCTGTAGGAATAAGTTTCCGTTATTATTCTGAAGTCATTCTGATTTACGATGCAAGAATGATTAGTCTGATCTTCGATTCAAAGAATTAGAAAATGTGTTTGACTTTCTGGACTCCATAATTTAAAAAACTTTTGTCCTATCACTCTAAGGAATGTACGGCTATCTGTTAGTTTTTTTGGTAAAGCTAACGGTACACATACCCGTTGATATTCTCTAATTGCAAAACTTTCTTATCGAGCCCATTTTGCCCATTCTTCCAAAAATACACAGTTGCAAATACGTCCGCCACGGGCCCTTCCCTTATGTCGCTCTGATGTTCTTTCGTCCACAGTTCAACGTAAGCGACATTATATTCAGTAGACACCACCATTTCCAAGGATTCTTTAAACACGCAATTGTTGTTTATCGCCAACCTTTGAACATTTCCTTTATGTATCCACATATTTTGAGCACCTAAAAAATAAAATCAAAAGAAAAATAATGCTGAATACTTGTATATAAACACTGAACTACAAATTTTACATAATATTGTACTTTATTATTAGTTCAATAATTTTTTTTTGTTGTACAGTAGTATAATCTTTTTTTTATCCTGGGGCACTACTGCTAGTCGGTAAGCTTAGACCTCCTTCAACTTTCGTCAACCGGATTTCCCCTTTTCAATTATTGATGTGCAGTTGTTCTATTCTTACCTTGATCTTGCGGTTTATATAGTTACTACTTTTCAACTCAAGCAATCAAGCACAAGGATCTGGATATTGTAGACTATGTTAGGGGTCAGCGACTCAGATGGGCTGGCACATGGCGAGAATGCCCGAAAAACTAATACCAAGGAAAATCATGGAGGGGCCGAACTTTTGGTGCTGGGAATTATAATGGAAATTAGAGTTTGGATATTGTAGACTGAGAGTAACAAAAGATCCCGTTGCAGGACAATGTAAGATAGAGACGCTGAAGAATTACTGCGCATCAAAAACTAACAAGGAACTGGTTGGAGGCGATGGCTGAAGGAGGTCAAGGTCCATTGATGGGTTATAGTACCACAGGAAGACGAAACAACTTGCTGATAGATTGTTTGAAATCTTAAATTAAATGGGGTATATTTAGAAAAATCATCTAGTTTAAATTATTGCCAAAGAACTGTTGACGAATAGTTCTGAGAATCTAAACCCATACGATGTTTTGCCCTTCTAAGTCTGGAATTAAAAATCATCGAACTATTTTTTTGTTTATAATTTAATCAGGCAATTTTTAAATGTATCGATGAAATATTCGTAATTTTTCGAGAAATACAATTATACATTTCAATATTTGTGGTAAAAATACTGTAACTAAAAATAATATAAAGTCTATGATCATGTTTTGCACTGATGAGCAAACTGATTGTTAAGTAACGTTAAATTTTCAAAATATTTTTTTTTATTTCATTAACTGTCTGGCTATTTTATTGTTGTTAGTTGTGTTTTACTTGCGTTTTTTATTCATTTTTTCATCTGATTCCCTTTTACCGCTAAGGACAGGGAGGTTTTTTTTTGAAGTTTGCCTATTTTTATCTCTTCCACTAAATTCGGCCACGATCGGCGTTGCTTAACTTCGGTTATCTATAACTGAAGATCGACGCGATATGGCTAGCCCTGGCCATTGAGTTTTTTAGTTGAATATTAAAAAACTACAAATAATCAACTTTTTTAAAACAACATAAAGAATGTTTTTTTGTAAAGTTTAATCAATTAGCTAAAAAAGGTAATTTTTTGCATTTATATCTATATTGTGAAAATAAAATGTTTTCCAGAGACGTCTTCTTTATTGTGATACTATTTCAGAAGGTAAAGTATAGGTATTAGGGTTAGGGCGTATACAGTGGGTATAATGTAAGTAATTAATGTATACAGATTAATGTGGGTTCCGAACCACGGTCATCAGCTATCGACAACCCATGCCAACACCCCCGTCAGGATATCAACCCTTGGTTATGTGCTTACCCATAAATCTATCAGGAAGCCTACCGACTGGTGAGTGACCAACGTAGAACACTTCTCAGAAGGTATTACCCAGCCTTTAACAGGCGTGGCTGAGGGGTAATTCGTTATCGGATTTTACACTCTTGTCTATAAACAATCACATACATTTAAGTGTAGTTATGTGTGTGCGTGTGTGTGGGGTAGGAAGTAATTCGAACAGAAGAAAGAAAAAAAATAACCATCCGAGCGCTGGAATCGAACCAACTACCGCGCTAAGGCGATCGGCGATTCTATTTCAAACAAATCGAAAATGTGTTAATGCATGTTGGATAGTTTATGCCTAAAATTTTGGACAAAAGTGGAACAAATTATCACAATTATCTTAGTCTTTGAAAGTACAATCAATAACACATTAGATCAGTGGTAAAATTTTCAAAGTTGATCTTGTAGATAGCTTTAAATCGCCTCCTGAAAAGAAGTGATCTTCAACTTTGATACTTTACAGGTGACAACGACGATATGTTTTATTTAGATGAACACATCTAGTATCAAACATACCTAATACATTTCCTAGCGCAGTTTGAGTCCAAAATGATACCAACAATTCTTGACACAATATGAGGTTGTAGTCCAAATAAAAGGCCTTTAAAACACTGCCGTGATCTCGCGAGATAGTTATAGAATGCCGATTCTTCTTTGGCTTCATGTTGAAGTTCTCTGACGTCCAACTACCGGAACTACCGTGTCGCTCCAATTTGTTTATCGTGCTTTTTCGTCTGGGGGAGCTTAAACATCGATGTAACGATTTTGTTCCCACATCTTTCTTAAATTCGTTAAATTTAACTTTTGGTGTCTCTTCAAGAATATTATTTACACATTCTCTGTCGTTTACAACATTTGAATTTAATTCAAGTGGTTCTGGACTTTCACTGCCAGAAGTTGATTCTGGAGGTTTTCCTAATTTATTGTTAACAACAGGAACATTATTACCATTGCACGGAAAAGTTTTTTCATCAGATATTGGAACAATCAAGTTCTCTGGAAGTTTTTCTATTGAAAAATTCTTTTTACTTTTTGCTTGAGTATCATTAGAGTTACTGTTATAACAAAAATGGACTAGAGGTAAGTGTACAAGATTTTGGGATATTTGTGCATTGATTAGTAGACTTTGTTGATGTTCATCGCTAAGACTATTGAAATCAATGTCAGGTATGAAGTTTTGTAAATCATTAGGTTCCTCATGATATATAAACTGTGGAGTAATTTTATCCTCGGTTCTCACACTAGGCGTAGTTTTAGCTTCATGGGATCGTTCTACAAATTCTTTTTTGCTTCTAACATTTTTATACTTGTCTTTAAGTTTCTGATACTTTTTTAATGTCGATCTACCAATGTTTCTGTTCCTCAAAGAGTGAATAATATCCGATATTAATTGTGGTCTATTACGTGTAATTCGCCTAGTAATCAGATTTGACGCTTTTGCCCGTCTCCTATTAAGCTTCTTTTTATAGCTATTTCTATCTATTGTCTGTTTGCTATTAAGATCTTCATACTTTTTTTCTTTTTCATTGTGAAATCTTGACTCTACCGAAAACAACCTGTCACCCATTACATCATCAAAATCAGTGACTTTATATTTTAATTTCAAAGGTACTTTAGGCATTATGAATGGTTCTTCACAACGATCAGAAACTTGAGACAGAGAAAGAATTTTTGTATTTTGAGCATCTAATGTTTTCTGATTGGCCAAATCAACAAACGCGTCATCAAAATGATTCACATTCTCACTCAAAAAGCTGGGTGGTTTTGGGAAAGTAAATGTACTAATTATGGATTGCTTTGAACCATTATACTTCAACCATTTTGTCTTTTTATCCACACTGTAGTTGATTCCATTATTAAATGGTTTAATTTCAGGACACCCACCCGAAGAGTCGCACTGTACATGACTGTTGGTGTTACTAAAATTTTCCTCTTTAAGCTTCTTTTCGAGTTCACGTCTTTCTTGCATTAAACTTAAGTTTTTCACACGTACTGATCGACGATTTTGCAAAATCATGACCGTTTTCTTATCACTTGGTTTCATTAGCTGTAAGTAGCTGCAAAGTTCTTTTTTCTTTTCACTTTCCGGACTTAAAGGAACATCACTCTCATAATCATCCGATTTGGTTTCTTTCTTTAAGGATCTGTGATTTAATATTGAGCTGCTTTGCTTGATTGGTTTATAACTTGAATATCTTCTTGATACTCCACCATTGAAAAACCTTTTGGAAGGTTCATCAGAATCATCTATGTAATCATGGTATTTTTTAATACAAAAGTTATCCAATTGATCTAAAACAAAATAAAATTTTATTTGTACACTTCTACATGTATATTTAAAAACAAATACATACGCTTTTTTAAAAATATTTTAAAGATATTCAATATTGTACTACTCATACCTCTACTATACTACTCATATGAGTAGAATAATAGAAATAGAAGAGTAATAGAAATTATCAGGGTTTTATACAACAACAAGAATAAAGTAAGAACACATACCGATGAATCAACATAATTTAAGGCAGGAATAGGTCTAAGAAAGGGCTGCCTACTGAGTTGTTATTTTTAGTAGTCATTGATGATGTAAAGAATAGACAAGCAAAATGCAAGAATACAAAAGGAAAATGAAAATAATGACAACATATGAATTAATGTTCACTGATGATAAGGTCAGCTTCTGATATGATAAGGTAACAGCAGCTTCTGCAGAGAATCTACAAGACAACTTATCCATATACACATAGAAAAAGAGCTAAGAAAAGTATACACGAAAATAAATATTGACAAAAGCAAAACAATGGTAATTGCAGGCACAAACATAAAACAAAATTGTACTCGAAGGGAAGGTAATGGAACAAATCAAAAACTACAAGTTTTTAGGTACAATAGAGGACAATGCAAAAATATACAGAGAAATGAACGAAAAAATGGGAAAAGAAACAACATTTGGATCTTGGATCTTAACAAAAAGACGCAAAAGTAGAATTACAGCTTGGAGATTTCTACACAAAATAGAGGTAATTACAAGAAAAGATAAAATGAGAAATATGATAGTAATGGAATAATTGGAAATGAAACCAATAGAAAGATCTATAGAAGAGAAACAATTCAGCTGACCAGGATACATCCACAAGCTGAATGAAGAACGATTAACACATGCACAGGGCTATTAGAGAGCAGTGAGATCATCAATGATATACATCAGTGAATCTTGGACCTTAATAAAGAGAGAAGAAAGTATAACTACAGGTGCAGAAGTGAGATTTCTATACAAAATAAGGCGAAATTACAAGAGGGAGTAGATCAGAAATATGACAATAATGGAACTGGGAACAAAACCAATAGAAAGAGCTATAAAAGAGAGGCACCTGAGTTGTCTAGGATACATCCCTAGAATGAATGGAGAGAGATTAGTAGAACAAATCTATGAGGGGAAAATACAAGGAAAAAATAAAGTTAGACATCCAAGACTGAGATGGGAAGAACAAGTTCGACAAGTTCAATGAAATGAAGCTAGAAGATTAGCACTCGAAAAAAACTCATGGAAAATAAAAATTTATGAAATACTATCAAACTGAAATGGAATTGGTCAGTCCTACACCTAATAGTACAACAGACTTTCAGATTAAATATATAAAATCTAATATACTACTCCTATAGCACTATGTTACTATACAAGTTCACAAAATTAGATGTATTACATTCTCGACTAAAGTTTGCAATTCCATTATTATTTATAAAAATAATTTGTTAAATGAAACATACCTTCAGTGATTGGTTTTTGGTCTAGTTCAAAACTTTTATATTCACAACTGTTGTACATATTATCTAGAATATCACCATCTATGTCAAATCCATTTTCTTGACTGCTAGTCTCACTAAAATCTAAGTATGGCTTAACAGCACTATCGTGACTTTCTAAATATTCTACATGAATACTATTTATCCAGCTACTTATTTTTTGAAAAGTGAAAGGGGTACAATTTGATTCCTGCCTACCACAGGAGTTTATCGAATCACTCCAGTCTGTTGGTCCTGTTTCCACATTCACATATGGAGCAGGAATTAAACGTTTCTTTGGCAAAACTTGTACACTATCTGAACTGGATATTGTTATTGTATCCATTAAGCCATCTAGATTAGTTTCTGAGGATATAATTTACCTCATCAGTGGCGTTCCAGTAACGTTCTTGTACCACTTCTCCATTTCTAACCTTGTAACGTTCTTTAAAGATCCATAACTGAACCAAACTTTTACTCTTTCATATGAAAATTCAGGTTTCAGTTTAATCAAAATATTAGTTAATAACTTATATTCGTATGTTTGTTTCTGTTCAGTTTTTCAATTTCTGTCATACACATATACGAAAATAATGCCATCTACCAAGCAAGAATAAACTGTCACGAGGCAAACGTTCCGTGTGTTTAAGGCCAAAACCAATAGGTTTCGCTGTGGTATTTAGTTGGTGGCGGCTCCTCTGTAAAAGTCTGGAACTGATATCTTGCAAATAAAATGGCGTCGCTTCACGAATGTGACGTGCGTTTATATTGAATTTGTGAATTTAAAGTGATATTTGTGCGAATTTTAATATTAAAAGACTTTATTCTCATAGGTAAGTTCCATATTTATATATTTTTTTAACTGTATTGTTACACCATTTATATTACCAGCTGTTCTTTTCTCAATATATAAGATCAACTCTGTCGTACATACGTCTATCCGTAGGTGAATATTTTTATGTACAGCAGATTTATCGAAATATATTAATTTTTTGGGATATTATATCTCACCAGAAAAGTTTTTTGTGGTTCATATGCATCTTTGTTAAGATTCTCATTACATTTTTGTTTATTAAGATATTTGTATTGTAAATATTTCGGAATGTTTTAAGGATTATAAAGGAAATGTTATACGACCAAAAAAAATAATATTTGGGTTGTACATAACCTAAAAAAATCAATGGGCTATCACTGAAGATAATTCTCTCCGAAATTTTTTGTATATATTTTTTTTAGATTGGTATGATAGCGACCGCCTTTAATATATATTCCATATAATCTGAAATATTTTTTCACCTATTTTTATTTTTGTCCCTATATAAAAAAAGAATATTGATTAATATAACTTTTTTCAGACTAACTCCAAGAAATATTTGTTTATGTATTTGTTTGTTAACTATTTTAAAAATAATTTTTACTAATTATTAAATTTATCTTGAACTAAATACAATCCTTATGATATTTTTTGTAACATGATAAGGAATGATTAACTTAGCAGCAGTATTCGTGGGCTTTTAATTAAGTTATGCAAATATTAATATTAAAATACTTTATTCTCATAGGGACGTCCATTAAATATTTAATTTGTGAACTGTATTGATACACCATTCATATTACCACCTGTTCTTTTCTCAATATATACCATCAGCCCTATCGTACATACGTCTGTCCATAGTTGAATATATATTACAGCTGATTTGTCAAAATATACAATTTTTTTTGGATAATATATCTATACAGGAAAGTTATTGTCTGTTTTCAGATAGATTTTTGTTCAGATCCCCATTAAATTTTCCTTTAAGTAAGATATTTCTACTGTAAATGTTTGGGAATGTTTGTGAAGATACTTCTCTGGGGCATTTTTTTGTATATATTTTTAATTTGGAATGATATAGACTGTATAAAATATTCCATATAATTTGGAATATTTTTTTCTAAATATTTATATAAATAATATTTCACTTATTTTTGTTTTTATCTCCCTATATAAAAAATATAATAGTAATTTATTATTTTCCAACTTTATTCTAACCAATTCCAAAAAATATTTATATGTTTATTTATACAGTTTAATAATTTTAAAAATATTTTTTAGTAATTATTAAATTTATTTTGAACTAAATATAATCGTCTTAATATTTTTTGTAATACGATAAGGAATGAGTAGCTTAGCGGCAGTATTATTAGTCTTTTAATTACATTAGTCAAATATAGGCTTGACATTTACCACATACCATATTTGGATATTTTTATTATTATATTGTAAGGAAGAAGCCTTATTTATATTAAAGCTGTTGTATATATTTACTTAATATTTTGAAACACTTATAACATTTGATACTATATCTCAAGGATATACATTTATATTGTCGCCTGTCAGAAATAAGTTAGAACTGTTATTGACATTAATCGGATTCACCATGCTTGCCTTTTAATGACATAATATTGATTGTCATTTCTTACGTCTTGAACTAGAGGTTTAACCATTATTTTAGGTTGGTTGGCTATGGGGATTGAAAGGATTGAGAGGGGCCTCTAGCTGGTACATAAGTTCCTTACTTTTAACAAGTCACAATATTTTCGGATATTTTATCATTCAAAGTTACTTATTAGAATCAACTATTCTTATAATAGTTTTTAACATATGAGTACCTAGTGGACTAAAGAGTTTTCCAATAAGTCCAATAAGATTGTCAGAAATTTGGAACGTTTTAACGGCAACACTGAAATGTAAATGTCATTAAACTGTCGTATTCAGTAGATTGTGGCAATTCACATGGAAAAAAATTATTCGTATCTACCATCAAAATATGTGTTCAGTTTGTCAGACTTTTCGAATGTTGTGTGGAATTTAACACTTCTTGTTTAATGGATTTGTAAACAAACACAACTGCAGGATTTGAGACCATGAAGATCCTCAAATGATTCTGGAGTTACTTCTTCGTCCTCAGATAGTCCCTGTTCGGTGCGGTTTTCGCGCTGAAGGAGTGATGGGATCTTATTTTTTTTTGCATGGTGGAAATATCGTGTTATTCTTAATGGTGAATGTTATAGAAATATACTTAATTGCCGGAAGGCGTTTGACAGCCTAAATTGGGAAAAATTATGGCAAATTCTGCAGGGAATGGGAGTATCAGATGATCTGATAGATGATATATTAAGCCAATCGGGTTAATTTGTTATCTATACGAAAAAACTAAAGCAGTGGTGCAAATGGAAGATCGAACATCTGATGAGTTTTGCGTCAACAAATAAACTAGAGATGGATGCATCCTATCGCCTGTTTAATTCAACTTTTATGGTGAATATATCATGCGTAGACCTCTGGAAGATTGAACGGGTGATGTCATTATCTGTAGCTGATGATACTACACTTCTTTATTATTAAAAAAAAAACCGTTTTTACTAACAATCAACGAAACTATTAATTATCGACCATCAAAACAGCAATATGTCCAACATAAATTAAATAAGGCAATTTAAGGTAGTCATCCAATTAGTAGTTGTACAAGAAGTAGTCTATGTTGTGTCTTTAATATCGATCAAAGGCTGTAATATACGGGAGATCAGGAGAACATGACAAATGCCAGGAACTTTAATGCGAATTTTACAGAAGATCTGGAGGGTTACGGACATAAAAAAACACAAAGAAACATATAGTAAAAACCCTAGCTTTTCCAGTATTGCTTTATCGCACATCGAAACATGGACTGTTAAAATCAAGACCTGGTGCTGGAGACGGGTCCTTCGCATTCTGTTGACTGACAAACGAAAAAAACTCTTCCGTTATTCAAGAAATTAATGAACTCACAGGGCTAACCCAAATTGTGGACGAATGGAGGGTTTTAGATCACGCGGTAGACCTCCAAAAATATGGACAGACCAAATTAAAGACCTAACTGGTTTATCTCTTCAATATGCAACCAAAAAAGCGAGAAATAGAGAACACTGGCGAAAAGTAGTCCTAAAAGGACACAAATGGAATGGCAGTTTCCATAGGTTACGATTCATCTGTAAAGAAGCGTAAGGAAGTTTAGTGCCCAGTTTTGCAATACATTTCTTGTAGGTTCAGTAGTTTGGAATTTACTTGATGTTTTATACCCGAAAACAAAAAAAATCAACACTAAAAATATATTTTATTAGATTAATTTTGTATTTTTTTGTTTACATCGTGAATGTATTCTGTAACGATAAAAACCGTCAAAGAAATTGAAAATTACCACTGGCTTAATTTGATAACAAACAGTTTGTATTGCATAGGTTGACCACACTTATTATAACACTATAACTCTGCGAGGCATGAACCGAGGTGATCTATGCTTTCTTGTGACAAGGTATTCTAGGCGTGTTGTACGTGATTTAAATTCGTTTAAAGTAGCTAGCTGTTTAAAGGTCAATCGTTCAAGCTGGACAAGTGATATCCCATACAAGTTCTATCGGTGATAAATCTGGAGCTTTCGCCGGTCAGTTGAATGTCGAATGTCGACTCGTCTATCACAAATTACACTATTAGATTTGAAATTTTGCTGAAAGATTAAATTTAAACAAGCTTGTATATACAGCCTAAGGAAGTGCTGCAATATTTATTAACAACGTTTATTTAAGAGTTAAAACGGTTCTAATGTACGAGGGAAGTCCCAGAAGTACTCGACCTAACAATGAAAACACAATAAATTTGGGAAAAAATATCTTTATTTTTCTACATAGTCTCCTTTTAGCTCGATGCACTTTTCCCAGCGATGTTCAATATATAGTGAGAATCGTCGAGTTCTTCAAAATAGCCATCAACCGCAGACTCCACCTCTTCATTGTTGGCACATCTTTTACCACCGAGTCATTTTTTCAAGTTCGGAAACAGAACATAATCCGAGGAGGCTAAATTTGGTGAATAGGGTCCATGAGGAAGCAATTCGAACTTTAACTCATTGATTTTGGCCATCGCGATAACGGATGTGGTGAACTGGTGCATTGTCTTAAGGAAACAAAATTTTCTTTTTCGCCAAATGCAGCTGTTTTTTCTTGATTTTAGCACTCAAACGCTGCAATATGTTCGCATAATACTCACTGTTGATTGTTTTTCCTTTCTGAAGATAATCAATGAAAATTCTCCCACGCAATGACCTTGCCTGCAGATGGAACTATCTTCGCCTTCTTTGGAGCTGATTCTCCCTTTTTAGGTTATTGTTTGGACTATGCCTTCGTCTTAGGTGTGAAGTAATGGACCCATTTTTCATGCATGGTTATGAATTGACGCAAAAATTCAGTTTTATTCCTGTGAAACTTCGCCAAACTGTCGATTGAAATATCCCCACGACGCTGTTTTTGTTCCATTGCGAGTAATTGCGACACCCATCTTGCGCACAGCTTTTTCATGTCGAAATTTTCACTCAATATGCGATGTACAGCATTTTTTGAAACACCTGCCATATCTGCTAGCTCGCGCACTTTCTGTCGACAGTTATCCAATACCATTTTGTGGATTTTCTTCACCGTTTCTGGCGTGGTCATGTTATTTGGTCGACCACTGCGATGTTTATCTTGGCAGCTCGTACGGCCTCGTCTGAACTCTGCTGCCCATATTTTACTGTTATAAACGGAGGAGCAGACTTCCCCAGAGTAGAATTTAGCTCCGCTTTGATATCGGTTGGACAGAGACCTTTGGAATGAAAGTATTGTATTATATGACGATGACCATGTTTCCATGTTTCAAATTCACTGAGAGCGTTCACTGTTAATGGCTGCCAAACAAATACTAAGTAACGTAGCGTCGTTAAACTTCAAAATTAAGCTTTATAAGGTTGGTACTTTCGAGTCATTCGTTTCAAAACAACCACCATCTATATGTCAGGTCGGGTACTTAAGGGACTACCCTCGAAAATATAATGAAATTGTTATTAATAATCTTCGCTCATCTCTTGCCTATTTTTTTCCATTCCCCTTTTTTAAAATAAGGGTGAGTTTGAAGCAAAATATTCTTCGAGTGCAGTTTTCATAGGAAATCATTTTTTCATTTCCCAATAGGAAATTTGTTTCTACAAAGAATTGTTTCATAAATCTGAAAAGATGGTAATCTGGCGATGCATCGTGAGGAGAAAACGGTGGCGAGAAGATACTTATCAGACTAACTTCTCACTTTTTCTTGGGTCATTTGTTACTTTGAGGTCATACATTGCCATGCTGCAGAATAACACCTTTTCGATTATGGTTTCATTATGATTTTCCATTTATAGTTTCAGTAGGATTCAGAACCTAATAGTAAATAATTCTTGTAAAATCCCATCATACTGGCAGTAACATTTTTTGTCCTGGTTGTCCTGGAGTTAATCACTGTTTTTTTTTCTTATGTAGATTAATGTATAGAACCTACTTTTCCTTTCTAGTGACAAAATGACTCTCTGCCTAATCTGCATTTCTGTTGAATTTTGTTTTCAACTAAAGGTTGATATGGCACCCACATTCCTTCGTTTGCCTTTTTTTTTAGTTGCTTTAAACACATGTTCAATTTCAGCTAGCAACAGATCATTATCAATCTCAGTAGGTCTTCCAAATTGTATACCGTCAAAAAGATTGAAATCAGCATTTTTTAATCAATGCTGATATTCTGCTATTCAAGGCACTAGGAATTATTGACATAATTGTCGAAAGTGAAAGCATCAAATATCTAATATGGACCTTATTCAAACTTCGCTCTTTCATTCTTACATGGTTCACCAATTTGTTTTCAATATTTAAAAATAAGCACACTAAATATCAATATATTTAACTAGAATATAGGTTATATTAAGTTAAATTATTGCGAGTAGGTGGCAATGTTTTTAAAATCTGAAAAAAGACGACATTGCTTATGTGTGCCTAATACTAGGCCGATTGAAAGTTCGCGCAGTGGAAATGATAAAACAAGTTTATAGTTGAAATAATGACGTTATTCTTCCGTATATTCTCCCTTAAGCTCAATACATTTTTTTCCAGCGATCATTTTTCATTTATTCCATCTCTGAAGTGATTTTCCGGAAGTCCTTCAAAATACTCATCTACGGCTGCTATAACTTCTTTATTTGATGAAAAACGCTTACCCCACAGGGATTTTTTGAGGTTTGAGAACAGATGAAAGTCAGAGGGACCAGATCTGGTGAATATGGGGTATGCTCCAATAATTCTTAGTGTAACTCTTTCAATTTGGCCATTACAAGAACATCTCTTTGCTAAACTAGGTCAATTCTGACGAATTTTTGCATCCAATTGATCCAAAAGGTTTAAGTAATACTGTCCTGTTATTGTTTTACCGGTTTGAACTTTGGCTGCATCGGAGCTGAACAACCGAGCTCAATCCACTCTGCGGTTTGTTTGTTGCAGTTCAGGATCACAGTGGTAAACCCAAGTCTCATCCATAGTTACAAAACGACCTTTAAAATCTACTTTATTCTTTCCAAAAAACGTTTTTGATCAGAATTTAACAAATACGGCACCTATCTTGCACATAGCTTTCTTAAGTCCAATTCCTTTTTCAAAATATGAAACACCCGCTCAGTTGAGATGTCCATGGTCTTAGTAATTTCACTCAAAGTCAATTGTGTGTCAGCCATCACCATATCATGTATAGAATTAATTATTTGCTCAGTAGTTGCACTTGTTGGACGTCCAGTATGAAGATCACCATCCTGACTTGTACGACCATGTTGAAACTAACCCGCCCACTTACAAACCATTGTTTTTGAACGGGCAGACCCTCTCATACATTTACCATTTCACTTTGAATGTCCAGTGTCTTTAAACCTTTTTTTTACAAAGAATTTAATAACTGGACGATTTTCCATATTTTCCATAAAAAAAAAAATGATTCGTTTACTTTAAGCTCCTGTTTTTGTACGAATGAATTGACACATCGATTTGAAACACATTGAAACTTCACATGATGAAACTTGAAAATGTACTATATTATATAGTTCTTTTACTGCTCTATAGGTGTCGCTCCGCCAACTTTTCAATTAGCCTAGTACTTAATATTTTTTAGGTTACTTTTTTAATGGACCTGATTTGATTGTGATTATCACTAGTCCTGGAAAACTAAGATCATGATCTAATTGAAGCTTTATATTTGTAATTAAGCTCACCTTACTATACAATGGATAAAAGTAATTGAACAAGAAGTGTTCTGTCCATAACTTATTGATGAACGGAGATAAACTAGTCTTTTTTTAATTAATTGACTTAAGTATTTTCACATAAATTACCAGGGTAAGATTTTTAAATATTTTAGTTTTCAACAAAAAAAAAATTTAATAAAAAAATTAACCCAAATAAGTATTTGAACAAAAAAAACACAATAAGGTTTTGCTCGTAAGTAGCCTCATCCTTATATAGGGTCCAGCAGGGAGGTATGGTGTTTTTGAAACGACTATTACGCCCGGCAGTGTCGAGCGAAAGTTTTCAGGATGTTGATATCTACTCGTTCCGGGATGTCATCTTAGTAGCCGTGGTCTGTGGTACACGTCAAGATTTGCCATACGTCAAAAGCAACAATGGTCTTTTTAAGGGAACATTTCCCTGGGCGCCTTATTTCGTTGCGTGGGAATGTGGAATGGCCACCTCGGTCACCAGACTTTTCAGCTTGTGAGTACTTTTACGGGGCTACTTAAAATCAAAGCTTACATAGACAAACTCAGACAAAAATGGACGCCACCTAACTGATGTGATTTTTCGTTCCTGACTGTTCTGTATACTTTAATGGCAATATACCACTAATGTACAAAAACAATACATTTTGATATTTGTTTAAAAATAAGAGTGCGTCAATTTATTCAAAAACACCATACCTCTTTGCAGAACCCTGTAGTTGAAATACAAGGGGATGGCGGGGGGTTGGCGGTTAATAATTCTAAATTTTTCTTAATAAAAACACCTTTAATTTAATTTGGGAGAAAGCTTAAAAAATGGTGTATTCAAAGGAGACGCCAATTTGTGGATGCCCTCCCAGAAAAACGGTATATCTTTTGAGGTGGTTCAGTCATCAAACCATTTTTTGACATCTTCGTAATTGTTCGTAAGAGTTTCATGGAAACTGCGTGAGACATCGATGACAAATTGTAGTCGGAAGGGACCAAGTCTGGTGATTACGGCGGACGGGGCAAGACTGCCATGCCAAGTGCAGAAATGGTGTTGTCTCTGACCGCTTTCGCTGCGTGTGATGGGGCGTTGTCGTGCTGCAAAATCACTTTTCATGCATGATTCAAATCGATTATTTTTTGACGGTAGCGAACGGTATTAACTGTTTCACCTGGTTTTAGAAGCTCATGATACACGACACCAAATGCACAGCGTTGTCTTCTTTCCAAAGCGATTTGGTCTTACGGTCGATGTTGTGATTTGAAAGGTACTGTCGAAGCAACACAAGGGTATGAGAGATTAGACTGTGAACCGACCATTGTTTCAAGCGCCATCTCTTAAAAAAAAGAATTATTAAACGCCACATCTGGTAATTTTCCATAGTCAAATTTCATTCGTTGCGTGGTTGAAAACAAAGTGCGGGAAAAGAATGACTTGCCTTTATCGGTATGAAAAACATTTTGTGAACTTATAGGAAAATTGCTATTATGTTAAAATTGAATGTTTTTTTGGTGCATTACGTTATAAAAGAAAAAGATCAAAGGGGTTACTGCGGAAAACGAAAGACATTTTGGACGCCTGAAAATGTTGACCCTTCGAGAATGGCTAAATATCGTCAATCAAGTAAAAGGAGCAACGTTTATACGTTTAGAATCTTTAGGACATGGCAAGACTTTGTTTAAAACTTGGTAAAATTATTTGTGCTCAAATTATACCAAATGCTATTGATAAAAATGCAATGAAAAGAAAATTAGCAAGAAATAAATCCTTTATAAGTAAAAGAAACAGGATAAAACGCCTGCCATTTACCCAAACTTACATCCAAAAAGGGAGGACTTTTGGAAAGGTATTATTTTCAATAATGAAAGTAAGTTCAATTTATTTGGATCAGATGGGAAGCGATTTTTTCAGCGGAATACCAAAACGGCTCTTCAGATCCAAATAATCACGTAAACTGCATAGTGGAGTAAGCGTAATGGTTCGAGGATATATGGCAGCAACTGAGGTAGGAAATTTAAAACTTGTTGAAGGGATTATGAATGCAGAAAAGTATGTGTACGTGTTGCACCACTATTTGTGCGACAGTGCTAAAAAAATTTGTCTAGAAAAATTCTTATCTTTCAAACAGGACAATGATCCAAAGCATACGACCAAGAAGACGAAGTAGTGGTTGCTGAATAATGTTAAAAATAGGCTTGAAACTCTCCCTCAATTACCTGACGTTAACCTGAATAGGCAATATGTGGCATTTGTTGGACTTAAATCAGAAAACAGAATTCTCAATAAAAATGACTTAATCCGAGTGTTAATGGAAGAATGGAGGAAAATGGCGGAAAAAGTCTTTTTTATTCTAGACACATTTTTGAATTTCTTCTACATTTGTGAATTTAGTGTATTGTCGTTAATTGTCATTTCATGTTATGTTCATATACTTACTTATTTGGGTTAATTTTTTTAAATAAAAAAATAGATCGTTTGTTGAAAATTGAAATATTTAAACATTCTACACTCGAAATTTTTGTGAAAATATGTTTTTATTTAATTAAAACAGATAAGTCTGATAAGAAGATATTGACAAAAAAATTGTTGTTCAAATGCTTTTTTACCCACTGCAGTTAAGTGGTGCATTTTTTTCTAGATAAAAATTCAGTAAAATATGGTAATTTTCTAGTAACTTATAGAATTGTTATTGAGGGTAGTGATATGATATTGATTGTCACTTGTAGTAAATAGTTAAAACCCTAATATTAATTGTTTGCCCTGATAGAAATTTTACTCGGTATTTAGTAAAAAAGAACAAATAGGGTGTTTGTCGTTTTGCACTCAAATCTGATACTATGTATGCTATGAATATGCGTTTTATAACACATTCTCCTAGTGGTTGGTGTACTAACGTAACGTTATCGAGACTACTGTTGTTCCACAGTATATAACTTAATAACCCCTCTACTTAGTCATTATTTCTACCGCCTTTTTTTCTACAGGTACGCGAACAGCCTTGAAAAACTCGTCGAGAATTGCATTTCGGTTTGTTTAACTGTGCGCACGGAGAATAATCGTTTTCGGGGCGACATTTTACTCTCTCTCCCGTTCCCCCCTTTCCCCATGTTACGATTGTCGGTCGGGGCGTCGTTATCTAGTCGGCCGGTTCCTGCGTCGCATTTCACGGTCCATAGATGGCGCTCGCAGTTTCCCCAACGCCGAATCGACTGTTGCCAAGCCCGTTCGGAAACTAGTTTTGATGACGTATCGGGTGGTGGGGGGAGAGAGAGAGAGAGAGAGAGAGAGAGAAGACGCTCACTTGATTTAGACGCGTTGTTGTCGCTTTTGATTCGTCGGTTTGTTTTTGGTCGATTATTAATAAATATGGTGAATTGGTCGATATAACTTGAGAAATTCATGGAACCGATTAAGTTTATTTATATTATTGGTTGATTATTAATTTTGATGTTATTTAAGAAGAATAATGTTTATAAGCGGCAACATTAATGACCATCAGATTATGCCCTTGCCTATGGCTGCATTCTAACGGAGCACGTAAACTGCACTTCGAATATGCATTCTTGTGTGGCCGGACGCATTGCTGTGTATGTTTTGGTATTGACAGTATTGCCCAAGCGAGTTACAAGGTCATTATAAAAGGCGATCCTGTGCAAATGGTGCTTGAGAAAAGCGCAGGCCCCGATTTTAATCTAAACTGGAACGCCCAAAGGGGCGGAGATTGAAAAGCTCGATGCCAATTTTGTTAAATTTTCTATTATATAAATTTATTTTATATCCATAACATTTGATTAAGAAAAGTTTATAACTTTTCAGAACTAGTTTTTTTTCTCAAGAGAGTTTAAAATTTTTAAATCTTTAGAACCAATTGCTGTTCATATTTCTAGGTTCACCAAGCATAGGCTGTTAGTAATTGATTAATAACTGTATGTTGTTTAACTGTAATAACTGTATGCTGTATAGTTGTTTATACAGCATCGATTGTTTATACAGTTTAGATATAAATGTATCTACGAGGTGTGTAAATAAAGTAATGAGACTGATTTATTTATAATTTCTTTATTCAATTGAAATTACAATTCTACATTACCTCCTTCAATATATTTACCTTAGGAAGGCAGATATCGCTGGAGGCGGGTTGTCCACCCGTCATACCAGTGTCGGAATATAAATACTGGACTGTCAGTTGCGGCCTTCTGAGATCAATTTTCAATTTTGGGAAAAGGAAAAAATCGCAAGGACTCAAGTCTAGTGGATAAGGAGGTGGAGGAGGCTGCGTAGCCACAGTTGTTTTTACTTGTCAAAAAATCGTTTATTAAAATCGCTGGGTGACAAGACGTATTGTAGTGATGTAGACCTACGTGTTCTTGATGTTTGGTCTCATACGAATAACTTTTTTCCGAAGTCTTTCAAGAACTTATCAGTAAATGCTGCGTTACCGTTTAACCTAGAGGAACAAATTCCTTATGGACGATACCTTGGCTATTAAAAGAAGCAAATCAGCATGCTTTTGATCTTTCATTTGCTGAATCTGACTTTTTTTTTGGCTGTGGTGAAGTTGGACTGTGAGTAATGGCACGTTCCAGAAAATGAGAGTCATTTTCATGTTTTCGTCAGACATGTTTCCGTCCTGTTGTATTTTTGTTCAACCATGTTAGCAAAGTTGTCCAGCGCTCATTTTCAGATCGCAATAGAAAAATCCGGTTCACGAAAAGAATTGTTACGAACCACCAAGTATCTGTACGGAGTTTACTCACTTTACTGCCTCTACTCAAAAGGGGAAGCCAACATTGTTGCCAGATCGAACTTTACGCAACCAGTCCCATTATTTTATTTAGTAGTTTCGTATGTTATCCCAGAAGTAGGTTTCGATCTTGATAATTTAAAAATATTGTCTTAAAAGGTGATTTAGTACAAACGGTGTCCGAGAACAGCAATATATATGAACAGAAGATATGTAAGATATCAATTTGTGGTAATTATGTAGGATTAACTGTCATGTAAGAAATATTGCAAGTTGCAAGGTTATAATTTGATTACCTTGCTTTTATTTCAGTAGGTTTATTTAATAAATTAAAGAAATTTACTAGTCCAAGTTTATACGACTGGTTTTATGTAATTTTTTCCATTCATTTTTTTGAGCCCAATGAACATTTAAATTCAAAATATGTTAAATGACATATGAAGGTACATGTCATGAATTTGTTTTAAAATTTTAATTGTTTTTGGTATAAACGTATAAGCATAATATATGTCGGAATATGGCCGCAATGATATCCGCCTTAATTATATCTGTTAGATATTCGAAAAGTAGTCGGTATGACAAACAGATGGTGTAAATGGCCAAATGACTATGATAGTGTTCAGGTCATCATCATCATTAGTCTGTGTCGATCCTCTGCCACTCGAGTTCAACACACTTAACGAAGTCATCGTGCTTTCGGTTTTCTTCGCGGACGTTTGCGATCAAGCGGTATCCACTCCAGGATTGCCTTGGTCCATTTGTCATCCCATCGTCTCACTATATGGTCTGCCCATCTCCATTTCAATTGCTTTACTCTTCCAATGATGTCACATACTTTCGTTTGTCCCATGATCCATGTGCAGGGCTTTCTATCTCGTCTTGTAATGCCAAGCATAGATCTTTCCATTCCCCTCTGTGCTAGCCGAAGTTTTTCCGGCTATATACCGGGCGGTATCCCCTCCATTGAAATCTTTTGACCAAGATATAAAAAGTAATCCACAATCTCCAAATCCATTTCTAAAACTGAAATTCTTCTGTCCTCAGCGAATATATTGAACATAACCTGACTTTTCCAGGTTTATTTTTAAGCCAAATAGTTCTCCCGGTCTTTGCAGCTCTTGTATGCGTCTTTGCAGCTTCTCTGGGTCTTGTGAAAAGATAACGACATTATCTGCAAATCTAAGATGGTTTAAGTTTGCACCATCCTGTTCCCAATCCAGATTACCGAATACTTCTTCAAGGCAAGTCGAGAAAAGAATAGGCGATATTGCGTCATCCTGCTCAAATTAATTCCCACTTCAAGATCATTATAGTGAATTGTCGCCGTAGCTCCATCATATATCGATCCTAATAGGTTTACATAAGCTTTGTCTACTTCCTGGCTAAGCAGTGCATCCATTATGCCCTGCTTTGAGATGGAGTCAAATGCTTTTTCGTATTCGATAAAAGCCAAGCACAGTGGCATGGTATATTCGTTCTGCCTTTCTATGGCCTGCTGTACAACCTGGATGTGATCCATTGTACTGAATCCACTTCTGAATCTTGGTTGTACGTCATTCAGTTTTCTTAACATTCCTTTAGATGTTATCTTAGTGAAAACTTTGCATATTACTTGACAATACTATATTGACAGCTACCCTGACACTAAGGAAACTTATTGTCAGGGTAGCTGTCAAATATGATTCGGTATATTTCGTGCTACGAAGTTTAAGATGCGTTTATTTTAGATGTCTGTATCTATCGAAAAATTGATAAAACTGAAGTTCGAGCTGTCGTACAGTACTGAGTGTTGAACATCGATGAATATACAAGAATAGTTAGATTTGACTTGGCTACATTCAATGAAGATGATGAGCACTTTGGACGCCTAAAATAAGCAATGTCTTATTAAATGATAGCCGACAAGAATCAACAATGTCTTGTCGTAGATATGGCGTAGAACTAAAAGAACTAAAAGCTTATAGATATGGATCGGAGAATATTCCAGATATAAGTATTGATCAAATAGGCTATGTATTAAAGGAAATGTCAAACGATAAATCCTGAGGAGAAGAATATTCACTAAAATATTGGAAAATTAGGGAAGTATATTGAGAATCGAACTTGCAGATCTCTTTACACAATTCATACAACACGGTGAGGTCCTACTTTGTTGCACTGATTGACTTGATACATATAAATAATTATCATTAATTATATGATTAATGATATTGAAAGGGATGTAAGACAGAGCGATTGTATCTCATCAAATATATTTAATATGGTACTAGATGTTTTCATATAGTTATTATTAATTAAAAATATCTGAGAATTGCTGCAGATATAGAGATGGTTTATTTTTAATGGCAACAGTTAAGACGTGTGGTATCACAATTAAACGAAGATTCAAGGAAAGTAGACCTTACAATAAATGTCACAAAAAATATAGACAACAGAAAGCATAAAGTCAATTAAGATTGATGATAAACCTACTTCAATAATACATCTAGGGCATAATATCAAAATTAAAAAGGATAATCACGAGGCTGAGATATCTAGAATAATTACTGTTACAGAGTCTTCATGAAAAAAATCAAAACAACAGAAACACTTCAACACATTTATACTTCCTGTATTACGTACTATTTTGAAACGAAAAACATTCACACATATAACCATTGACTGAATACAAAAAGTTTAAAGAGCAATGGAGCGAAAAATGATTGGTGTGAAATTAATGGAAAAGCTTAACGAATTTATTAAGACAGTAAACAGGAATAATATTGAGTTGATACGTTGTTGATAATGATCCACGTTTTTTTAGACAATATTTACCAGGGTTGCTATTTATGTATCCGGAATAATAAATAAAAATAAATATTTAACATTGAAAATAGTTTCATTGTTTTTCAAAATATTCTCCGCGATGATCGATGATACACTTTTGCATACGTTTGAATCAATTTTCATAGCACTTTTTCCATTCCGATTGAGGTATCTCCAAAACGTGCATTTTGAACGAATCAACCGCTTCTTCTGGTGTCGAAAATCGTTGATCACGTAGTTTATTCTTCAGGGACGGAAACAAAAATAAATTATTGGGTGCCAAATCAGGACTGTACGGCGAATGACTCATCAATTGGATGTTTTGACCGGTCAGATATTGAATTGTTCGATCCGATGTGTGAGAGCTCGTTGTCATGGTGAAGAATGATCCTGCTGCGTCGCTGGTTGTTTATTCTTATTTCCTTAAAAACTTCTGGCAAATAAATGGTTTGTACCATTCAGAATTGGCCGTTCTGCGATTCTATAGTGGCACTGTGGTCACATGTCCATTTATCCCAAAAAAAAGGCGACCATTTGCTTCGAAGTGTTTCTTGTTCGAACAACTTTTGTTGGGTTTGGCTCATTTTAAAAGACCCATATGGTCGGTCAACTGCTGTTTACTTTCGGGCTCATACGCATAAATCGAAGATTCGTCACCTGTGTAGATGTTATACACGGCTTTTGACGCACCACAATTGTATTTTTTGAGCATTTGTTTGCACCAATCGACACGAGCTTTTTTTTTTGAGCGATTATTAAATTATGCGGAATCCAACGCACACAAATCTCTTTCACGGCTAAATGTTCATGTAAAATCTTGTATGGTTGTCATTACTAATGCCCAGGGATGCCTCAATCTCACGGTATGCCACATGACGATCTTGCTTTATTACTTTGCGTACAGTATCGATGTTTTCTGGCACAAGGATTTTGTTTTTGGACGACCTTCGTTAAATTCGTCCGTGAGCGAACTATGGCCACGATTGAATTCACTAAACCAGTGATATACAGTGGTTTTAGATTGTACTTCATCTCCAAAATCGAAGTGAGTTGATGCACTGTTGTTGAGATAATCCACGTCGAAAGTCGTAGTAAATCATCGCACGAAAATTCTCAAGAGTTAATTTAATTTTTTGAATGAAATTTAATTTTTCACTCACTACACAACACAAATAGCGTCTGTATGACAAAACTTTCTGACTACGTATACAGTCAACAATGTCAAACTTTACGATGTATATGTCAGATGACGCCTAACAACATCATTGTTGCCAATTCCGGATACATAAATAGCAACCCTCGTATTATAAAAAACTTAATATAAAAATATATCAGAAACATGTTCAAATGATAATTCAATAACTGTTTCCCATTTTTTGCTTGGCAGACGGTCGATTCCACGAGTAAAAAACCGCTGGTTCTTGGAGGTAATCCACGCTTTGACATCAGCCACCAATTCATCAAAATTATCGCAGGCTTTTTACAGTGAACATCGTTTGGAATATCATTCGATGTGTGACCCGGAGTAAAGCAAACCTTTCTTTAAAGTTTTTAAAAACTAAACTAATTCCATTCTTTCTCGAAGCGGTACAGCATTATATGACAAAACTAAATATAGAAGAATATTTTTATGACAAAAAAGTAAACAAAATGCCAATAGTCATTAGCAAATGGAATCAACTCAATATGTGTAGTAGAAATGGTGACGAGAAAAAAGTAGAGTTGGACAAGTTAGAATTGGTTGGGCATTATAAGAATGATTGATGACAGATTGACTAGAAAAGCCTTAGAATGAAGACCAAGGCTACGAAGAAAAGCTTGTAGAGAAACTATTTTGATGCATTGACGATATTAAATATAGTGTAGATCAGGGGTCTATAAACTTTCCAGCCGTAGGGTCATACTGATTACTCCAGTAAGTTCCAAGGACCAAAACCGTTTTAATTTTCCTGCCATCTATAATTTCTAAACTAGTCGCCGACTACGCGCTCTAAACGAGCATACGCTTGCTAAATTCGCTAGTCGCGGGCCGGATTGATGACACTCGCGGGCCGTAGTTTGGAGCCCTTGGTATAGATAATCGTTTCCTAATCTGGGGTTGCAATGTGTTCAAAAAATAAGATCCGTATACAAAACGTCCTTTTATTAAAGTATTTTTAATTTGAAAACGTGTTAGAAAATGAAATATTACCAGGTAATAACAGCATAATAAAGTAAACTTAAATAAAATAATAGCCAAAGTTGTTTGAAATAATAATTTAATGCGACGGTTGATTTTTTATTCACTTAAAAGTTTTTCTATACGTGGATCATTGTAAACACACATAAGAAAATTATTTTCCAGTTATAATAGACGATTATACGAGACCCATAGACGAGAAGCTTTTTTCGCATAAAAAAGAAGTAGCGAAGGGGATCAATGTTTTCAAAGCTTCCGTTACTAGGCTTCCGTATTTACATAGTCGTGCAAGACAAAATTTATATAAATCTTGAGTTAAAAGTTATAGTTGTTGAGTTTTGTTGGCTGATATTTCAATAAGTTGGTTGTGAATCTCAATAGGTAATTCAGCAGCTGCAACATTTTCATCAAACGAAGTGAGAACCCACCTTTTCAACATATCATCGTTGCTATCTGGAAAATATTCCAGGAACTGAATTTTTAATTCGCGTAAATACGTTTTCATGCTCTCCAACACGCTATCAATAACAATTTTCTAAATCCGTATTTTGCTAATATAATCCGAAGTTAAAGTGAATGCATCAAAATTGCGTTTTTCAAAGCGTATAATCCAAATACCAAGCTTCTTGATGAAGGCATTGACTTTGTGTGTCGTTAGTAAAATATTTTTTTACGGCCTTGTAAACTCGTATTCAAGTCATTCAAATGTGAAAATATATCACTCAACTAAGCCCACAGTAATAAAGTTTCTCCATCTTGTAAAAACTCTGAAAATGAGTTATTTTATCAGTAAAAAAGATTGTCAATTCATCTCGCAATTCAAAAACCCTCGTCAGAACTTTTCCTCGCGATAACCATCTGACTTCGGTATGGAAAAACAGTGAGTAGTATTTGGCATCCACTTCTTCGCGCAATGTGGAAATCAATCTAGTCTGCAATGATGGGTTTTAAATACAATTAATTTTTTTTTTGTAGTAAGCGTATTTTTGTGAAGATAGCAGTGCGTCCACTCCATATGTAGCATGTCTTAATTTTACTATCATACCACTGTTACTTCCCCGTTATCGCTTTACATGCTAGTACATACCGCAATGCAGTTATTAAAGTTTTGGTTTTGTGTTCATCAATAAAAACTTTAAACAGTCCTTCGCCAGTTCTGTGACCAGGACTTGATTTGCAAAATTGCATATTTTCTATAATTGAGCCCCTCGAATTGATATCGGACAAAACACAAAAAGTTCGACGCATATGTTAACTCGTCGAACTGAATTGCCAAAACTTCACTTTAACCTTTTCAATTATTTGATCGTGAACATTATTGGCTATTTCATTAATACATCTTGCTATTGTATCTGAAAGTATATAGTTTTCAACTTTTTTTGCTTCTTCCGGACTTCATCTTATTGGCATCGATGGCGTGTAAAATGAGCTTTTCCTCAATCGTGTGGGGCTTAGATTCCCAGGCGACTCCTAATGCTACTAAATAGAAAGCTTGAAGTATTGCGGTCTCATTACGGTTTGATTTGTTGATTTTTCAAGACGAGTGATTTATGCTTGAAAAATTCTAATGGTTTGTTTTGTAAAGATGAGTGTTTTGTTTCAAGATTCCGGACAAATTTTGAAGGCTTCATGCTTTCCGCGGACAGAACTTGATGTTTCATTGTACAATATGGTCTTTTTCTTTACTGTTTCAGCAGATGTAGATGATGCCTTTCGTTTTGTCACAAATTTGTCCAATTTATTTAATATTATTAATTTATTTTTTTACCACACCGTTATTAATTTATTTAATTCTGAGTAAGAGAAAAAATCGCAGTATTTAACCCTGGGTGAAAGAAGAAATCGCAGTACTTGTTTTCGTAAAAAAGTAATTAACAATGAAACTCTTCGTCTTGGTAAGCACGCTCGGGACGAATGATCAGTGTCATGCGCGGGTGGGCGGCGCAAGATTCGTGGACTGATCATTTTACAAGTGCAGGGCACAGGTTCGAACTGGTAAAACTAATATAAGAACAAGGGGTTACACAAGTGTAGTAGTTCGGTATTTGCGGCTGTGTGCGGAATTTCGGTATAAATATAACGGCCCATTCTCACATACATCCATTACTGAGCATTCGTTATTTAATACAACTACAAATAGATTCGTAAGCGTATGATCACGCTCATAGGAGTTTATAAGCCATTTAAAAATAAAAACCATTCTTCATAAACCACGATGCTGAAAAAAGGACGAATCGCCGCCGTGTTAACCGGTCAATGTAAAACTTTGCTAAACGTCAAATTAACATATTGTAGTGAGGGAGCCACAACGTTTTTTTATTTAAAAGTTTTGAGCTTTAAACTTTTTGAGTATTTAGTGGGTCGCGATACTAAAAAGGTTGAGAAACGATGGTATAGAAATAGTATTATAGTACTTTTATAGTACAGAGATGCAAAAATTTGATAATCATGATTGAAAAAGAGATGATGATGATGGTGGATAGTTACAAAAAAAATTAACAATATATCTATATTTATCTAAAAGTAACAAAACAAAGTAGTAAACAAAATTGAACTGGGTAGCCAAGAGATAAAAATTGTGGGAAGATTTAAATATTTAGGTGAAATAATCACATACAATTTGAATGAAAAACCAGCATGGCAAAGTAGAATAGATAGACTGGTTAGAGCACAGCATGTGACCAAGAACACATACAACAAAAGATGTCTCTCAATAGCAACCAAATTAAAACACTACAAAACGGTCACTCAACCTCAAATTACATATGCATGTGAAACAATATTCAAAACAACAAACACCGTTGCAATAGATGGAATACTAAAGACAGAGAGGAGAATAGTGAGAACTTGTTTGAATAAAAATTATCAAGTAAATGGAGTCTGGAGACTGGCTTCCAATGAAACCGTCTATAAGGAAATAGAACCAGTGACGAGCACTATGAGAAAGAAGCGAATATCTTTCTTGGGGCATCTAGTAAGGACACCGGAAAGTAGAATCAGTAGGAGAATAATAGAGAAATTTTGGAATAGTAAGAGCAATATTAGATGGATCACAGAACTTAAGGAAGACATGAGAGAGTTGCATATCACAATGGAAGATTTAAGGTGCAAGTCAGATGCACTTAAGATATTGCAGGACAAACACACAGCACTACAGGCAAGGATCAACAGACGGAGGACAGGAAGAGTGATTCCGGAGGAGGAAAGGAAATTACGATCAGAGTGGATGAAGAAGTATTGGGCTGAGAAGAGAAAAAAGGACCTGAACCATAACTTGACTAGAGTGGTCCTATGCAGACCATAAAGTTAAAATAAAAAATAAATAAAATTTATCTAAAAATGTTTTTATGGTTAAAAAATCTGTAGACGGCGAACACTTGGCAACAGAGTATTGATCTGATTTTTCCGTTTGTTTCTTTCTCTCTTCGTCCTTTGCGAGGAGAAACCGGCATATCAATTGCGAGATGCTGGTTTGTAAATGTTTTTGTTTTGGTAGGCTGAACGTCGGTGACTTCGGGCTGTAACGGTACGCTGAAAAATCTACTGCGTAGTACTTGGAAACATTTTGTAATAGAAAAAATGTCGGTGAATTGGCTATTTACCAAACAAAGACCTGTGCAATTTTTGTTAGGTGCTGATTTCCGCCGATTTTTGCTTGAAGTTATACTTATTTTAGCAACAACGTTATAAGTTTTACGATTTACACTAATAACCCGCATTTTGATTAAAATTTTTAAGTGAATACGAGTAAAATCCTATTAATTATTATTGACTTCAAGGCAGTGTATGACAGCATAATTATAATAGAACTGTACCAGGTCATGGACGACTTTACCATTCTCAAAAAAACTTATAAGTCTGGCAAAAATGACGAATAATGGAAATTTGTATCAAAACAGAAAAGTATAAACAACAGAAAATAAATATAAACACTGAAAATATAAAGAATTTTATTTTTCACGCTTGTTAGAATAACCTAATCAAGCATAACGCACAAACATCCCACTGCACACACAGACGGAGGGCACAACACATATATTTGTTGACTGTGTGTGGTATTTTTACGTCGTAAATATTTTCGCCGCACAGTAAATTCAACACACGCAAATTTTTATTGGTGTGGACCCAGCTTAATAGAATGCCTATCAGAATACTGCTAGGCTCTAAACTATTTCCGTTTCTCTTTCTCATAATAAATCTTTACGGTCTTTCCGGACAGGCATTTTTAAGGGCTTTTTTGAGTTATCGGATACTATGTTAAGGATAATAAATTACTCACAAATCATATAAATTTGCATTATGATCGAATTAAATTGATTTAATATAAATCTATGGTTTTCGTTTTATTAAAACATTTCTGATATTTTTTCATTTGGTTGCCAACCTGAAAATTACTCCATCTCCATTAGATAGTCTGTATACTTAAAATTTAGTATATACCAGTATGTACAAAGAACTTTGAACGTTTCTTATCAGTTTCTTTCATTATCAACCTGTGTTTTTTTGATTTCGGATCGGAATTGTAAACTTTGAAATTTTTAGATTAAATTTCAGTTATTCTGAAATAAGTTTTTTTCCCTCAGGCATATAATTTTAAATTTAAAAATTGTAATGCATCTTTGTTTTATTATGGTTATTGCATTTACTAAACTTTATGTAGGTCACTACAAAAGTTTTTGCAATCAGGTAATCCTGATGGTTTAGATTTTTATAGAAAATATAGTGCTGTGAAAAAATATAGACTCAGGAACCGAATTGTTGTTATTTGAACAACACATTTCTAAATGATCCTGAACTCTTAAGTAACAAGTTCTCGTGTTTATAAGAACTTAAAGGGATTATCTCCTTATTCAATTCAATTATTTGACTTGTTATAGCCTCATTGTGCAGGATTACTATTTGTCAAGTGTGAGTAACTTCTTTTAAGCTTGATAGTGTTTTGATTTTTTTTTTAAATTATGAATATGCCTAGGGGAAAACGATTAATTGAAATTGAGTAGCAAAGGATTCTGGATTTAAGCAGAGCCGGAATGACACAAATACATTATTGCAGAATTGCACCATACTGACAGTAACACGTTTTTACGTTGAATATTTGGTTTTGGCGTGGGCAAAGGCAGGGTAATGCTGGTGTTAATCATTATTTTTTCTTATGTGGATTGGCGCCATCCAAGCCATCGAAATAAATAACCATTATAATGCTTGTGGCTTCTGAACCCTAAAGAAACCATAAGTGCTAAATATAATTGCTAAATATTATTGTTGTCGCCTCGATATACTAAACATAGCTTTGAGTCCAAAACGCGATTAATCGAGTGATTAATCGAAAATGTGTAAAACCTCATTGTGCCAAAATTACCCAGGAAAAATGAAGAGTTAGGCTGGGAGGTCTTCCTCAACACCCGTGTTCTCCTGATGCTGCACCGTTGGATTACCATCTTTTTAGATGTATTGACCATTTTACGAACCACCCTCGTAACTTCCCCAATACATCGTGGAAAAGGAAAAATATATTTGATATTTGATTACGTCGATCGAGAGTAGACGTATGCGGTCTGAAACGCGACCAGGTTTATTTATAGCTAAAACTCGAAACGCTGCTTCAAAATAATCAAACAAGTGATGTTTGTCGGGCTAGGAAAAAAAACCGACAATTTGGCAGGCCCCGTCGTCAAAATGTAAACGGCGTGTCGTAAAAATGTAAATAATCATCAAAAAATGAAATGGGTATTTTTTATTGGGGTTGGCATATAGAAGGTGATATGAAACGCGGTTTCTTTCCTTCATCGAAGATGTATAATCAAATTTACCGGATCGACTAGATTCTCTTGATAATGGCTTTAAAGTGGAAGCCGAAATGTCGAGATTTTAGAAATTTAAAACGCGGTTCCGCTCGAGAACCTAGTAATTTTAATATATGTTCCATCTAATAATTTCTAAATCATTCCGGGTGTCGATCCGTTCATAGTGTAAAGAGTCACGACGTTTGACAATTTTCAATCTTATTTGACATTTTCAAGTGTTGTCCGCTTTGACTGAAGTCAGTTGGACTGTCGATATTGTGGTGTCGACCCGTTGGATGAACAGATCGACACCCGGAATGATATATATATATATATATATATATATATATATATATATATATATATATATATATATATATATATATATATATATATATATATATATATATAATGTAGTATTCCGAACGACAGTTTGATAAATTTGATTAACCAATATTATTAAAATAGATTCCTATGTATCATTTACTAATAATATAGAAACATTTATTAATGTAGATCAAAGTGACAGTGAGAGTGAAACCGAATTAAATGTATAATTAAATTTAAGTTATAATTTTTATTGTACTAATAATAATATATATATATATATATATATATATATATATATATATATATATATATATATATATACAAGTATTTCCCAGGACCGGTTTCTGGGCTCACAGCCGTCATCAGCTCGGCTCTAATCTAACTCAAAGAGATAACTGAATATAACCGATCAGAGCCAGGCCAAGTCAGTTGGCAGCAGTCGGAACTACGCGATGTATTCTTCCCACAACCTTGGATGTAGGTATCAGGTATGCTTAAAAGATACCGTAGTGGGGACGTGCAGAGTGATATTAGAGTAACAGAAATTTTTCATCCGTACTCCACGTACCTCTGCCTTCACCTACAAACGACGGCGACGGCTGATTTGACTGACCGCCACACCTTGTATAGACGCTTTCCGGTATGGCCTGCAGTTCCTGCGAGTTTAGTTTTATATGACTTCTATAGCTTCACAAACAATATCTCCAAACCATAATATTGTTACCTCTGTCCTTAACACTAACTTAACTTTAATATGTTTGGCTCTTGCTGTTTGGTAGTTACTCATCATAAACCAAATGACAGCAAACACCTTTAAAAATATTAGATAAGCAAAAAAGTTATTTTCTTTCTTTTGCAGAATTCATTCTTTTTTTAAAAATAAACAACACAAATATATTAATCAGTGAAATATTCCTCGTTTGAACGGATAATCTTTCATCATATTTCTGGCAATTCCGTGATTCGTCGTATGATCTTCGAGGCGATAAAGTCATTAATGCTTCTTCGTATCTCTTGTTCCGAAATATGCACCGGAACAGGTGGTAACCGGGAGGTGCCATGTATACGAGGTGTGTAAATAGAGGTATTGATGGCGTAGCGTTTGGTCTGGCCACACTGTTGGCTTTCTTTTTGAAGGGGAGGTAGGCCAGTATCTGATACATCTTCAGTACGAGTGTGAACACCCAAGAGTCATTTGGTAGTCCGTAGAAATTCTTTTCGTGAATTGGATTTTTCTAGTACGAAAATAATCTAATAGTTTAACTAAAAATACATTGTGAATTACGAATTAAACTGCAAAATACTGCTTTCTATAGCTTAACACTGTAGCGGATTTAACGGTTTTTTTTTACATGGTTGGTATGCTTTGTAAAAGAAGAAAGAGTCTTTATTCATATATAATGTTCTTGCTCATATTATTATGTTACTAAATAGGCGTAGTACTTCTAACGGGGTTTTATACCAAAATTGCATAAAACGCATAGTTTTTTTAAACAAAACATTATGTCGAAAATTACAAAAAAAATCAGATCTGGGTTATTAAGAGGCCATAAGTCTTTAGACCTGATGACCACCTTAATGGTACAACCTTAGGTACATAGGATCTCTTTTGTCATTTAATGCATTGTAGAGTCGCCTACACCAACTTTTAACGCCAGTTTTCGCAAAGATTGTTCCACTTTCGTCCGGTTCTTTCGTACCGGGCTAGTAAAGCCTTCTTGAACTTTTTCGAAACTGCATATTTCGCCGATCGATCTCAGATACCTGAATTGAATTATTTCGGTCGTCAATCCCACAGTTCGGTCATTTTGATGTTATGCTCCATTACTACCTGCTTCGGGCTTATGGGAATATCAAACGCGACCTAGCACTGAGATACAATACTACACTGAGATACCCTGCATAAAAAATTCAACAATAACACGATTTGCTTCATTGTCCAAAATAAGGTCATATCACTCCTTCAGCCTAAAACCGGTATCAAATACTGATTTTCTAAGGATGATAACTCCTGAAGCACTGATTTTCTCAACCACTGATTTTCATCAGCCGAAATCCTGCAGTTATGTTTGTTCATAACCCATTAAGCCAGAAGTGCGCTTCTTCGGAAAAGATAATTTTTCCCCAAAATATTTCAAACACCGTTGTCACTATTACGTTTTAAAATTCTGACACTCTTATTGAAAATTTCTGCAGGAATAACTCCTAGACATATTACAATCTGTGAAATATACTTGGAACCAGCAATAAAACAAACTCTTACAAGTTCAATGATTCATTCCTATAAAGTCTTTTGTCTAACACTAATAATAAAACTGCCTTCGAAATACAAGGAAGTAGCAAGCGGATATAACCAGGAATATCCGCTCCTTTTCGTATTTTTAAGTATATCCTCATTAAAATTATTTTCGTATAAACTAATTGAACACAGAATGCCGACAACCCCACTACTGATGTGGAGCTACGAATAACTATCCGCACTTATACCGGGTGTATCTACCGTAAATCAGCGGCGAATGCGGCTAAAAAAACATGCCGGCTTGTGGAGGTTCACATGTTTCGTCTGTTGGTGCTTAGACTCATCAGGGTACCGACATATGCTCTCTCGTCAAGAATAGGGAGACCTTATCCATAACCAAACAACCCGCAAACAACATTAGGCTCCTTCACGTCGGATGACTTATACATGCAGTTTTTTGATTTCTTTGGACTGCGTCCAATGAGACAGCGGTACTTGGGGGTCTTTTGAGGAAGTCAGCCTCAAACAACGGTGCAACCATTTATTAATTTTCACCTTTTTACAATTCCCCTTATTAGCTTGATTTTGTCTTACTCATTTTTGTTCCTGAGGTGCCAAAACAGGAATTAAACAAATATTTTGGTAAACTTATACTTCTTCCCAATTTTGTATGGGTGGAAAAAAGCTAAGAATTAATAAGCATCCTAATAGTAGTTTTTTCTTCCTAGAGCAAACAATCTCGCTTAAAATTGAATTGAAACTCGCCATTATTTTAAAGCTCTATAATGCCGAGTTCAATCGAAAGTTTCCATTTATAAATATCAATCTGATGAAAATCAATGACATATAAAGTGATAATACCCCCCTTCCTTCTTGTTCCGATAACTTTCACGCTGAATAATTTAAAAAACTTCCTGCACCCATACTTCAGCGGGTGGACATTTATTTTCCATCGTGGATCTTATTGTATCGACTTCACAAACATAGCCAGATACACGACCGTTGGTGTAGAGGGCGCTGATGTTGGCCGCGTCCCAGTTCTTCCCGCCAAACTAGGTCATCGTCGGTGTGGTCTGGTCGGGTGGTGGGGGATCGGTCGTTAAATGACTGGGGGGTGAGAGTTGGCGGAAGCGACAAAGGGTCTCTATCGAGTGGGGAGTTTTTGGAAGCTCGTTCCGGATTGGACTATAGAGATGGGGGGAGTTGGGTTTTTCGGTGAGGGGTTGTTAAATTCGAATCAGGTATGCAGAGGAATGAAACAAGATGCTGCGTTGATGAAAAACTCTATAGGTTTGATTTTTTTTATCAGAGGGGATCGAAACAATACTTTTTACGTCAGCCGGAAAGCCAGTGATTCCGCTAGCGAAGCGATGATTATTTTATGTTTTTTTTTTTAATACACAGTATGTCTATAAAAGTTCCTAGACTGAGGCTAGATATGATTTAAACACAGTGGTGGCCAATTAAATAAGAGTGGCGGGGTGTTATTAATATATTTTATTTAAACTTATTTTTATGTTGTTTCTAAGACAATATTAATTTTCCGAACATTTAAACATGCATGGTATTAATCTAAATATTAACAATTTCTTTATTCATAATTATACGTTAATAAGGTATTTAGAAAAAATTACGTGATCCAAAAAAAAAAGATTTTTTTGCCGCAATGTCTTCTTGTTTGCTATTATTTTACCAGCAAAACGTCATTTTAATTCTTTCCAAAGGGAATTAATACGTTTCCTCTCGAACCCCTGCTTTCCCACATCATTTCACAGTTTGGGATAATTGTCTTGTTGGTAGACCCACTGTAAAGGCATACTCTCTCTTCAGCATAAGGTTTCTAAGTTGTCTAAGTAAATTTCTTTTATTCAAAATATTAGATATACTTCGTTATATGAAACGCACCCTCATACTTTGATGTTACCACCTACATTATTTACTGTACCCAACGTATTACATGAATTGAATTCTTTATTAATACGTCTTCTCACCTAAAATTTGTCATCAAGACCAAATAAATTAAGTTTGGTTTTCATGGCTAAGGAGAATGTTTTTCCAGTTACTTTGAAAATCATTACTACCGCTTCTTTTTGCAAATTTTAACCGCTGCTTTATATCCTGTTTACTTAAAAATGGAACTTTCCTGGCTACACTACCGGTTTTTCTGTGGTAAACGTCGTCTTATGGTTCTTATACTGATATAGCTTGTACAAAATTAAAACCGTTGCACGTCATTAAGCACGTGATCAAAATTTCGGCTGCGCTGTTGCCAGATTACGATTAAACATCATAACCTTACTTTAGCGAATCATTTTTACAATTTAACTTTAATAACAATCTCCAAATGAAATGCAAATTACAAAGTAAGTAACAAAATTATAATAAATGTTGAAAGTCTTGCAAGTGTCGTTGATTTATTACCTCTAGATAGATCCAGCACATGTAAAATGCTTCGTACAAAAAGCATCGACAACATTTGTAAATATTTGAATGGTTATTAAAATAAAAAGATTATATAATTATCAGTGACATTTATTGATATATAATATACAAGTACTAAACAGAAAAAAACAAAATATCTGCATGCACTTATTTTCATTTATCGGAATCTCAAAAGAACTAGCTAGAATCACTGTTATCATTTGTAGTATTTATAATTAAGGGAAGAAATTCTTGTCGATCTAGTATATGCTCTCTGTCATACTAATTCATTATTTCCTTTTTCAGTATGCTTGATCGTATTCTTCCATATCTCAGGAGTAACAGTGTGAAGTGCCTCACGCCACATGTTTATACAGTCTTGCTGTGTATTACCTGTGTTTACCCATGTGTTTATTATATTAATTTTTGACAATTCCCCATATAAGTTCAATTGGATTGAATATGCAGTGGTATGGGGGAATACGCAAATCTTGTTCCCATATTGTTCTGCTAAGTTGCCTACTAAATATTTTCGTGCTGGTTTATTTCTGAAAAGCATTCACTTAGGAAATGTATCAAAATAATACATTTGGTTGTAGTACGTATTTTGCTACAATTTTTAATAGTTCAGTTTTAAGCATTTTGATTGAAAAATCTATATTATTATTAGTTGACCTATCTTGAATGGCAGCCTTAGTCCATGTCACGAATAGAACTGTATCCAGAGCTGCAGTATTGGTAACCCTTTTAGTAAAATTACGTTTTCTAGGTGATTTTAAAACTTGATTGATTTTCACTTTTTGTAAAATAGTACTAACAGTGGGCATACTCAATCTTATGGCTGCTGCAACATGCTAAATAAAATATGACTTAAACTAAACATATCCCAGTATTAGCAATTAACTTAACATACCTCTCTAACAGCCGCAAAGGGTAACAATGGGCCATTATTGTCTCGTTCTTGTTCAAAATGTTGTATCAGAGATGTAACTCTTAACATCGACTATTTAAATGATTTTGCAAATGCGGATATTTTACAGTCGCGCCTGTAAAATACAAGCGCGACTTAAGTTCTTAAAGAAACTGTTTGCGATTGCAAGGTAATAATGAAATTTAACGTTTAGATACAAATGGGATAACCTCTAAACGTGTCAATAAATATCAAGACAAATTTTGAACCCGACTCTTTTATTATTTAATTTTTGCAGGCTATGCTTAGGTCAATATTTGTTTTATAACGACAGAGGTAGCAAAAGGATCCATCAAAGCATCGCGTATAATTCGACTATCCATTTTATTACTTGTTTTTCTTGGACGACCTTTCTGGTTGTTTTTGGGTCACATATGATTGGCTCAAAATTTTAGCAATTAAACATGAGGACTGTTTGATTGCATTTGTAATAAGTTCATAAGATTTGTTTTGGTTTTTCAATTGCTAAAATAAATGTCTTTCTTCAGCAGTACAGTGTCTAGGGCGGCTCATGTTTACTATAATATAGTGGGAAACCGACTAACTTTTGCTACATCAACAAATTAAATAATTAAATATAGTAACCACAAAATAATCAGAATTGAGATTTTGAAAAAAAATACATACATTGAAAGATTCTATATTAGTTTTAGAACAAAACTATTTTTATTTTTTTCCTTATAATTAAAAGGTTATATCAAATTGAAAATACACTTGAAATTACAATACAGAAGAACATTGACAGTTCCCGAAAAAAACCGATCGCTTGTGACGTCACAATGTTTATTTCCCGTTGACATTACAGACAGCTGATACGAGTGTATTAGTTTTTATTTAACTTATTCTTTTTATTATCATCAGTGAATTGATCAATTTATTGAAAATGTCAAATCTAATTAGTTATCGTGCCTGCTTCGTATCATTTTGTACGAATACTACAAAAACAACTTCCAAAAAAATGTTTTTAAATGTGCCACTAAGCGTCGAAATCAATGGTTCCAAGCAGCATGACGTATTAATCCTAAAACATCAAATTTTTACAACCACTTGTTATCAAATATATGCGAAAGATTATTATTTATAACATTTTCTCAATTTTTTTATGTTTGAGTATTTATTACCTGCTGAAGCTACACAATCGTAACATAGAGTGTCTTGAACTTTTCTTAGTTTTTTTATTAATAATTAAGGTAACTGTAAGCTTTACTCAGAACTTTATGATCTGGACATACACGTCCATTCATGGTGCAAATTTCATTTTTACGTATAAATTGAATATAGCCTATAGCCTTGTCACCGTAACTTTCGCGTGACAACTTACAAAAAATTGAATTATATTTAATAAAAATATTTTTTCTTAATTACATTTACATTTTTTTTAACTGGATTAAATTAGTAACAAACAATATTTTTTTGCACTGAACTTCAATAATTTTGAGAGTAAATACACAGGTAGAAGCCGTTGACAGAACTTAACTTACGTGGAAACACTTTAACATAATTACGTCACAAACATGGCAGTCAATCGTGGCGCTTTCGTAGTCACTTGATTTTATTTTAAATTTTAATTAATTTATATTTACTTGCAAACAATTATTTTAAATTATTTCATTGCCTTTTAATTGCCTTTTAATTGCCCTAATAAAATTCGAAAAAATATTCCTAGTTTCTTCAGGCCAGAGGCGCCATAGTCGGAGTGGTTTAACTTCTGAATAATTTTGAAAAAAAATAAAATTTTGACAAATTATTATCTTTTTTTCACACAGTTGTGGTAAGAACTACAAGTACCCGGGTGTAACCAAGAATACTTGGGTGTCTACTGACAGTCAAAGGGCGCGTCTGACTATTCCGACTGTTCCCTATATTACTGCTTTTTGCATCCATACTACTGCCCTTTTTGTGGTACCTAGTTGTTTGAGGTTCTGTATTAGGGATTTGTGGACTAAACCATTAGCGCTCACCACAAATGGAAGGATATTAACTCTATCTAGGTGCCATATATCTTTGATTTCAAAAGCCAGATCTCTATATTTGTCAATTTTTTTGGTGGTTATAATAACTAGCATTGTCCATTACAATTACGCTTTCCTTAGACACATTGGGCAAAAGGCTATTTATAAACCAATCTTCAAAAAGTTCTCCTGTGGTGTCGTCATGGTAGTCCAAAGATGAATGTTTAATATTTTTAGAGGACAACCATAAACAATTTGGAACCCATCCATCCTCGGAACCAGCATGTAAAATTGTAATTCTTTTTCCCTTGTTTGCTGGCGCTTTGGTTTACAATTTTTTTGATGTATCTTCCCATCCTTTTGCTGGCTTCTCATGTGTTTCGAATCATGTTTCATCAAGGTAGATAATGGGACGATTTTCTAATCTGTATTTTTTTATAGACTTTAGGTAGTCAAACCGCCATCGTCGCAATCGTCATTCCATTATTATTTGTCTTTTATTAATGGTCCGATATGCAAAACCCATTAGAGATAATATTCTCCGGAGGTTAGTTGTGTTGCAAAGAATGTTGATGTCATCGTTCCTTAGTCGCTGTTGCAATGAATGTAATGTAGGCACAGTTTGCTCTTCATACATAGCATAAAGTTTGCTTCGAATTAAGTCTTTGTCGCTTTCGTCAATACATTTGCTTTTACCAGAATCACTACGAACTTTTTTGGCTTTAATTGGCTTCGTCACAATATCTTTAACTGTAGACAACGGCGTTTTCGTCAATGAAGACGTTTCTGCTGCGGCTGCATTTACATTAAGCCCCCTATTCAATAAAGAAACATACAAATTTTTAACAATTTTGCTTAACATCGGGCGATAAATGTTTTCTTTTAAAATTAGCACTACCGGAGGCACAACGATCATTATGTTGCCAATAACGCCACAGCCACATTTTTAGCACATTTGGAATAATAAAAATACGATCGAAATTATAGAACTGTACCGTTTAAGAAAATAATGCGAACTAAACTAAAGTATTTCGAAACTACTAAACCAGATATAAAATTAATTTTCTCTTTTTACCTGTTATTTTATTAGGCTCGGCCCTGTTTACGAATTTTTGCAACTTTGCCGGGTTTCGTTACGACAGGGGTTGTTAACAGTTTATTACAGAAATTTGGTCAACAATATATCTTGAACCGCGCTTTATACGCTCTTATTTTTTTAACCTCTCGACACTAACTATTAGGAAAAAATAACTTAGAAGATAAGCATAAACAAAATGCACTGGTTCTTATGTTGTAAACAAAATCTATATATTAATGTTAATATTAGCATATTATATTATTTATTATTATAAATAAACTAGAAAAGAAAACTTGGTTTTTAAAGGTTTTTTTCTATTACTTTTATTTTATTGGCCACCACTGTATATCCATAAAAACCTCCACTACACATGTACATTCCCCTTGCTTAATGTTACTATTTTTATGAACCTTTCCTTATCAAATTTGTATTAAATCACATTTCGTGTTTATTTTTTCTCGATTATTTATTGCATTGGGTAACTGTTTCATAATCATTATTTTTATGTTGATACCATATCGATTCTACAATTTAATATATATTTCCTGATCGTCGGTGCCTGGCCTTTATCTAAAGCACTGACGGGTTTCTTTGGCAGACAGATTTTTTTGTAGGAAATTCTACGAACATACGTTATTGATGTCAATAGGAAACCCTACTGTTGCTCTTGTTTGTTATATTTGATACCTGGAAAATCTCCGAGTTATAATTACATTTCTGACATAGGTTTGTGTTTGGTTTTTGCATAAAATTTATAGATGGTGAATGTCGATTATGTCTATATATAGTTTTTTCTCAGTTTATTGATTTAAATAAGGTCCAGAACAAAAAAATAGGGTACACTGTTTTTTGCGATTTTTAAAATTTTTGTTTTTGCTCGTTCTCTTTTATTTAGTAATTTGATTTACTTACCGAAAAATTCCTGATGTTGATGAGGAGTGTACATTTTAAATGTTTGCAAATAATGATTTTAAGTTGGGTCAAAAAGATAGGACAGATTTTTTTTACATAACACATCGGTCAAGAAGTCCCAAGTCTAACGAATAAAACACACTTGTTTTGCAAATTTCGACTTTATTCATCAATATATGCTTGAAGAGCAATACAATCATTTCAAGGCTTTTCTAATATTTCGACTCCGTGTTTATAGAATCGCTGTTTGAAATCAAAACTTCCTTTAATTTCGGCAATTATTTCTTCATTGGAGCGATTTTTTCAGCCAGCATTCTTTTGGGATTTGAGAACAGAAATAGTTGCTGGGAGCCAGATCTAGAAAATACGGTGTATGAGGAAGGAATTCGAGGTGCAATTCATGCAATTTAGCTATATATTTGTGATAAGGTTCATTGTTTTGGCGAAACAGCACATTTTTTGTTCATTTGGAGCGTTTTTTGTGATCTCGTCCTTCAAACTCACCAATAGTATTCGCTATTGATGGTTTTACCTTTATCGAGATAGTCGATGCATAATATCTCATGTGCATTCCAAAAGAGTGAGGCCATAATCTTGCCTTGATTTGATTCCGGAGTGTAGTGATGTATCCAAGTTTCACCCAAAGAGCTTCAAACACGCTGTGATCAAACGCGGTACCCATTTCGATAGAAATTTACACATTCCCAAATGTTCATGCAAAATGGTGTACACTTCCTTTCGATATCTTCGTGAAATCAGCTATAAATAAAGAAAAATGCCGTTGATCCAAAACATAGGCATTAATAAACATTACCCGGATTCTGTCCCAGGAAAATCAACCATTATTGACTAGTATGCTGAATTCACACGTGGCCGTACAAGGACCGACGATGCTGAACGCTCTTGACGTCCAAATAAGGTGGTTACATCAGAAAAAATCTTTATATTCTGGACATGTCCTTTCACCGTGCAAATATAATTTTTGTGTTAAATTGAACATAACCTATAACCTTGATCACCGTAACTTTCGCATGACACCCTACAAATAATTTAATTTTATTTAATATACATAGTTTGTTTCTTATTTACATTTACATTATTATTTAAAAAAAAACTCAAATTGGTGCTTTAGCACCTCAGCTGAATTGAACCGAATGTCAATTTTGAGAAAATCCGTGACCATAAAAATATCCCCACTAGGTATATTATCAGAATTGGCCTTTATGAACCCTTACCATCACACATTACTTTATAAATTTTAATTCATTTATAATAATTTTTTTTAAGTTTTTGACATCGATTATCAATATTAGTTATGATATAATTTTAAAATAATGTAAAAAAAATCGATAATTATTTTTGATTCAAAAACCCAATTCGCAGACGATTAATGACCTGAAGCAGAACATGCAAATTGTTATTAACATTTTTACGCATAGAATGGCCAGCTGTAGAAATATCGGAGGGGGGGGGGGGGGGGGGGCATTTGGAGAATATTATTTTTAAAGCCAAACCGCCATATCTCTACTTTTTGATAAAATAAACTAGCATGTTATTTTTCTAAAATTGTTGGTTTTATTTAAAAAGTAAATCCCGAAGTAGCTATTAGGTCACCCTTTTATTTTGATACCAATATCCCTTAATCCCTTTACTCATATTTGAACATCATAACAATTAATAAGAAATAAGATCACTGGCAACATATTTAATTTAGATGATGCCCCATGACTAAATACTTTGAATACCATGTCATGTTTAATTAAAGTAGTAGATTGAATGTCATGGCTATCAACTATGGTAATTCATTGTAATGTAGAGAATTTTCCGATTGTAAATAGAAGACACAATGACGATCATCATCTAAATATATTTAAAAATTTAAATAAGCCGAAGGAAAATATTAAGGAAAACAGTTATCATATGTGACTTACACTAAAATGGATTGAATGTCATGGCTAATAACTACGGTAATTAATGCATGGTAATAGTATTCGTATGATAGAAGATACATATATAAGCGGTAAACCTTCTTTTGTCCAACGGTGTGCAGCGTGTGCATTTTATTCATGCACCTAACCTAACCCCTTTTTTGTCTTTACCCGGTGTGGCTGTTAAGAATTTTAATTTTTTTTTAACAAATGTTGCTGGAAACAAGGGTGGATTCATAGTCTAATCTCTTATATCATTTTTTGCTACGACAGTACCTTTCAAAACGTCATTGATGTTAAAAGATTTTAAGTTAGCGTCATGTTTTTTTGGGGTGGAAAATATGCCGAGTTTCGAACCAAATAAAGAGCATTTGCGGCATATACTGCAAATATTTATGTAATCTATTAATTAATACTTCTTGATTATTACGCAGTGATAAGTCATAATGCCTTTTTGCTAAAAATTGCCATGTTTATTATAAAAATATATGCACAGGTTGTTTTTTTCCTCTTTCACTTTAAAAAAATCCTATTTAAACAGTTTTGGGGGGAGCGGTATAGATGGTAGTCCTAGGCGCGATGTCCGGCGAGTAAATCGAATGGGATAGAACAGCCCAATTAAATCTCAACAATTTTTGCCGGGTCCTGATTGAAACGTGTGGTCGTGCATTGTCATGACGAAACACGACGCCTATTCTCGGGAAACACACTATTTATGTTTCAGATAGTCAAAAACCACCTCTTTGCCAATATTTATTTGCTATTTCATGGACCGTGGTGCGTGGATCTTCGGCTATTACGGTCTTTATTATCGATGCTTGAAGGACAGATAAACCTATGCCGGTAAAAATGTTCTCCCCGTAACCGACTAAACCATTTTGGCACCGAGCATAAAATCTTGTTTTTTGTTTGGTTAGCGTTTTGGTCACAAAATTTAAAAGCGTAACGTGTCGTAAATGCAAGTCATAGACCGCATATCGTTAATTTGAATCAACTTGACGAACTGAAGACAATCAAATTGAATCTAAAGTAAACATTGTATATACCGTAGGAATTAATATTATGTAAATAAATATTACTAATTCATCACAGATCTTTGTTACGTTAAAAGTTACAAGAGCAAGTAATAGTGGCTCATGATTCGGGCTCAAACTCGATTCAAAGAGTATTTGAATAAACCGATTTGTTTTCAATTTCCTTTATCTCAATTTTAATAGCGTGCTGCACGCGATATATCAAGACTGAAATCCCTGGTCAAATTTCTGATACGAACTTTTGAAACATATACAGCACAAATATTTTTAGTGATTTCTGCAGAATTTTTATTCAAACGAGAAGTGGATAAAAAATCAAAAACCTTATAACTCTGATTAGAAATGGACCTACTGATGGAAAAGGACCTACTCATTAGAAATATTTTGTATATTTTTTTTTATCATGACAATATTGTCATGGTGTACACAGAAATTATATAATCCAATAAAGTGTATTTTTCGTCGGGTTTCGTTTTCGCATTATGTAAATACTACTAAAAAAGGGTGGAATGAAAAGTAACGATATAGGAGAAACCGATCCATATTATCGATCGGTGTTATGTTGTTAACTGTGTCCAATAGGAATTGAACCGATTATAGCGTGAAATAAGTTATTTTAGGGCCCTTGTTTCAATACCGCGATGAAACTAGGCACCAACAATACATTCTGCTTGAAGATCTTTAACCAAAACAATTAAGTTACTAAAATATACTATTACAAATAGGAATTGTCTCGCATACACAATTATATACAGTGTCAAAATGTTAGACACACTTGAATACTTATTTTTTAAGACTTCAAAATGACACACTAATAGGCGTTTCAGTTAATAATCTCGATTTTGCGAAGAAGTGATGTTACTAATACATTTGTTGGTATACTAATGATGTCAATGTCGTTTTGGAGGGTAAACATACGCCATCAAAAGACGGTTCATTATTAATTGTCATTATGCAAAAAACAGCTTTCATGTCCAATTATATACCAGAAAAAGACGTTTTGCGGGGAAGTTTTATAACCTCCTTTTATTTGAAGAAAACGGATGTTGAAAGTTATATATTGTTGGTTGAAGCTTATGATGAACATGCTCTAACCCAAAAAGTGTGAGCGATGGTTTAAACGCTTTAAAATGTGTGATTTTGGTATACATAAAACACAAGTAGCGTTCAGGACAGTTGAAAAGGTTTGAAAATGCAGATTTGCGAGCATTATTGGATGAAAACTCAACTCATACTTTGAAACAATTGGTAAAAGCATTGAACGTTGCCCAATCCACCATTTTTGAACGTCTTCACGCATTTGGAAAGATCCAGAATAAAGGAAAATGTGTTCCATATGAATTGCAGAAAAGAGACATTGAAAGGCGAAAAACCACTTGTTGTTTGCTTGCCAGAAAGAACGGAAAAGGTTTTTTGCATCGAGTTGAAAAGTGGATCTATTTTGACTACCCAAAGTGCAAAAAATCATGGGTAGACCCAGGCCAGTCTTCAGTATGACAACCAGTACGCAATATACTTGGAAATAAGATTTTGCTGTGTACTCGGTGGGATAATAGGGGAACTGTGTATTACAAACTGTTGAAACCTGGTGAAACGATTACTGGGGATCGATACCGACACTAAGTGATAAAATTGAAACGAGCATTGAATGAAAAACGACCAGATTACGCCCAACGACACAATAAAATAATTTTTCAACATGTCAATACTGCTATAGTGTCATTTTTAAGTCTAGGAATATCAGTTGTGTACAAAAGGTATTGGAAAGGTCCTAGTACACTTCCTTACTTCGGTACTCCTACATTAACTGTCTTAAGCTGAGATTAGTTTCCTTGCTTAATTCTAAAATGTCTTTTTGAGATGTAGGTTGCCAGAATATCAGAAAACTGTTTAGGTAATACTTCATTTTAATAAAATCTTCATTTTATGTTTTCGACCTTTATGCCAAACTTTATCGAAAGCTTGTGCCACATTAAGGAAGAGTGTAGAACAGACTTTATTTTCTTCTAGTGACTTTTCTATTATATTTATAATATAAATGAATGGTGAATCTGATATATAGTGGAATGACTTTCTCTGAACCCAAATTGATATGACGGGATCAGATTACATTCATCTACGATTGGTTTTAGTTGTTTTAATAGAAGTTTTTCTAATAGTTTCGATAATACAGGCAGGATAGAAATTGACCTATAGGAGGAAAATTCTTGTGGCGGTTTGCCAGGTTTGGAGATCATTATGACCTCTGCTATTTTCCACATCAATAGTACATACCTTAGTCTAAATTCTGCATTTACTACATGTGTCAGTTTAACAATTGCTTTTCTGGGGAGCTGTTTCGGGATTTCTCCTGTAATGAGATCAAATCCAGGAGCTTTCTTTGGATCTGTAATTTCATTAATCTCTTTAATGATTTCTTTGGGGGTGGTTTGATTGATCTCCACATCATCCTGGTTAATTTCTTGGTCCAAGATGTCATCACCTTCATTTGGTTGATATGTATTTTCTAAGTAAATTGCAAATCTATCAGCTTTTTCTTGATTATTTCTCGCCCACTTACCATTTTCGAGATAGTTCGTCAGATATTCCATGAGTATCCTTTCTAAAATAGTTAGTATGAAAATATGGTATAAAGTACCCGAAGCTTTTTTCAATGACATTAATTTTCTCCTTTATCATTTTATTCTTATACTAAAAATTATTTGTTACTTTTTAGTTCGGTTTATTATTAAAGCGTGTTTTTTATTTTTTTAAACTATAATTTAATTTTAATCTTTTAGTAGCTTTCTATAGTGAATATTCAGTGCTGTCAATTGTCAGTTAGGTATGAACTAATTGATTCGTTTTTAATACGCTGGATTTTTTTACTATTTGGAGGAATTTGCTTGAGAGGTCTTTTTAATCTTTTAGTAGCTTTCCGTGCTGAATAATTAGTGCTACTATCACTATCACTTGTCTGGGTAGTTATTTTCTTTAGTTTAATATTTGATGGAGGGAGTATTTTGTACTTGTTTTACAAATAGGTCAATCCCTTCATCCAGCTGGTGTGCATTTTGTAAAGGTACTAATAGATTGATCTTTTCTTCTAGGTCTAGCTTGAAGCTGTGCCAGCCTGCTAATTTGTTTACTAATATTGTATTATTATCTTTCATAATAATATGTTCACAAACAGTTAGGACAATTCGTGAATGATCTAAACTCTGCTTAAGATTTAGTTTTTTTTCTTGTTCAGACGGACTAATACTGCTAAGTTTATAAATATTTTCCGTCTGACATTAAATATTTTTTTCAGTTTAAATTACAAATGTGACGAATTTTTACATAAATAACACTTGTTAATTCACAAAGAAATAGAAAATACTACATAAGCTTTAATTTGATTGAGAAAGCCACAGTATTTCCAAGATCACGTCCGACTATTCTTAGAATTATTAAATACAATTAAAATTGTTTATGTTTACCAGTGATATTTCAGTTGAGGTCACGTATAGTAACGATATTTTTTCGGTATTTTTCTCGGTTTATTTCGATTTCTGATCGTTTATCTGTATTTTTCATCTGAAACTTACCATACGAATATATTTCTATTGTTCAAGACCATGACAACCAATCCTTTGCATTAATTAAGACTCCATATAGTATTAAAATTGTTTAGTTATGACGCACCATTCGAAGTATATGTTTAACGTTTTACATGTATTCTTAATTGGTGCTTTATTACCGAAAATATTCATTCATTCGTGGAGACTTATCGGTAAATATCTATTGGTGAAGAAGAAAGTTGGTCATAAGAATAATCAGATTCTTTGTTCATTAGGAAATTATATACCCATCTTAGAAAAGTTTGCTGCAAAACTTAGATAGTTTGTGTGGAATCTCCTCCCCTCCCCCCTCTTTCCCCCACTCTCACTTTTCGAACAGCATTTGAGATTATTTAGTAATCTACAGCTAAACGTAGTGTCTGAAATACGGTCTTCAGCTTTCGATTAAGCCTGATTAGTACTCCCCATCTTAGTTCAGAAGGTGGCCGAATCCAGTCCGTTCGGCCTCCTCTCCTCGGTTAAATTAACGAGGGATCTCGCATATTCGAACTTTAGGAATTTAGATATTTAGGAACGTTACTAAAACTATACAGTAAACATTTTAAATTTCGACCGGTTGGTTATCATCTCCTGTAATCCTCCTACTCAGAGGTGTAAATACAGCGTGGCTTGTTGCGGTTAGTACTTCGAGGGTGACCCTCAGAGAAGAATTCAGACCTACATGTTGCATTTCAACAGGCAAGAGTGTTAAATTCGACAAGGATTGTCCCTCAATCACGCCAGTTCGACTCTGGATAAGGCCGTATTTCTTCTAAGATATATTCTACGTTGGTTTCACAGCTTGTGCTATGCCAAAGGTTGATAATTCAAGGTTCAATTGATGCCGACGATTAATAGCCTTAATTGTTGATGCGCCTCTAATTCTAAATCCTTTCTATTCGTTTTAAACGTCGATAATAAAACTGAAAACAACTCTAAAAACTATTTGTTTGAAACAGGCTTTGCATAATAACTAAGGCACCTCTGTTTAGAAAATAGTTTACTCTTTACTATAGTGTATTTGTTCTACCGCATCACCTTTTGCATGTTACATTTTGCCAGTTGGTATCAAGTTAGTATCAAGTTGGTATCAAAGTTTAAACAAAATGAACTATGAACAAAATAAAGGACATTTTTTTGATTGCATTGATGGAAACTGAAACAAAAAATAATACTGCAAAAATTTATTGATTTAAAATTACCTCAATATTTATATTCAGATTAGATAAAATGATTGGTATATCGTAAGTATTGATATTGGGTACGCCCAGATAATACTGTAAAAATCTAATTAATCTCATATCTATCGAATATATTAAGAAAGTAATTATGATTTATTTGTATGAATATGAAAACATTTGACTATATTTTACTATTTTCATATATAATTATTAAAAATTAACAGTGGTATTCTTTATTTTATTTTAAAGAATAAAGCACTTTGCAGGTTAAATGTGTGTAAGTAATACTTACTTGCGGAGAATGAGTTCTCACCACTGGTTTGGGAACTTACACTCCTCATCAACTGAGCTCGGGTCGATTCTCTAAAGTTTTTAACTGTTTTTTTTTGTTAGTCGCCTGCCTGGCAATCCAAAGGTTCGATTCCAGTGCTCGGATGGGGTTTTTGTTTAATTATTCTGTCCGTTTTACTTTTTACCCTACACACACCCTTATATACTCTCACACGCCCACACATATCTACGCCTAAATGTCTGTGATTGTTTCTAGGCAAGAGTGTAAAATCCGACAACGAATTACCCCTCAGTCACGCCAGTTAAAGGCTGGGTAAGGCCGGATGCCTTCTGAGAAGTGTTCTACGTTGGTCACTCGCCAGTTGGTAGGTTTCCTGATAGACTTATGGGTAGGCACATAACCAAGGGTTGATAGCCTGAGGGGGGTGGGGTGCTTGCCTGGGTTTGTCGGTAGTTGATGACCGTGGTTCGAAACCCACGTTAAGCTGTAGGTTCATTCGCTAAATTGCCTGGTTGGTTGGTGCCAGGTTGATGTAATATATTGCAATAATGTATTGCTGTCATTTGTAGTTGCAACATTTATGTCAGATGTACTTGATAGTCCGCATTATTTTGTTTTAAAATCTGAGGATTAATTGGTTTGGTTTGGTTTTATTGTACTTATGTCTCTTGACGTTTTTAATCGTAACCTTTGCTTTTATTAGCTATTTCCTTACAAGCCATCACTCCCTGTGTTCAATGAGTTCAGAGTTGTGATGTCTGATACCACTAACTTTGAAGGGCTTATTCATGTTTATTTTCGTTGATCAAAGAAAGTATTCATAACCTATAATTTATGGCTTGCTAATAAACTCGCCATCACGATTCCTTTTACGCAGCCCATATTTTTCAATATATTCTTCATCGTCATTTAGTGACCTAATATGGCGTTAAAATCCTCCATAACCATATGATTACACAAATCGTCTTTCAAATTAATTCTTGAATAAAACACAGAATTTGCGCTGATTTCAAAAAACTTTTTATTGATAATTGAAGCATAGTGTATGACATTTAAATACGACAATATTTGCCTCTTGCTGCTCCACAGACGTCCTCAGTTTGTCAAAACTAATTCAGGAATCGATTGTGGATTGTTCTTATAAACCTGAGTTTTCACGTAACCCCAAAGAAAATAGTCCAATGGTGTCAAATCATATAATCTTGGTGGCCAATTAACATCACCGTTTCTTGCAATAAATTTTTGTCTCAATAGTACACCTGAGTGGGGTGTAGCGCCATCCTGTTGGAACCATATATCCTCCTGATAAATATTCAATTTAGCTCACAAAAATCCAGTTATCGTCTCACGATATCGAACACCATTCATAGCTACAACTTAACCAGCATCATTTTGAAATAAATACAGCCCAATTACACCGCTTGACCATAATGCACACCAAACAGTGATTCGTTTAGGATGTAAAGGTTTCTCATGAATCAGTCGTGGACTTTCCTCACTACAAATGTTTTTTAGCGTAGCTGTCAACTTCAAAATGTGCTTTTTTTGCACACTTTTGAGAAAAATCATCTGTTTGTTCTTTGATCCAATTGACAAATGCATGACGTTTTCAATGATCCAGTGGCTTTAGTTCCTGTGTTATTTCAACCTTATATGCCTTCAGAGTTAAATCCTTTCGTAAAATACGCCATATTGTGGATTCACTGAGTCCCAACGCCCATTTTCATAAAATAATTCAACAATTTTAACGCGTTGTTGTATTATGTACGACTCCATTTTTATAAAAGTCATACATTACACTTCTGAAATGAGACTAGATCTAGGCAGATTCACACCGCCATCTGTGTTTTATTAAAGAATTAAAAAAACCGCCTAATTTAAAAGTCCGGTTATATTATCCATTCTTGCTGTTACAATCATTGAGCATAGAGTATTTCAATCTCCTCATCTGTGTAGGTGAAAGGAAGAAAATCGGTTTATTCAATTACTCTTGTAAGTATTGCTTCGAGCTCAGTTGATGAGTAGTAGAAGTTACGAAATCAGTGGTCACTCTGATTTCCTCAGACGACAAACTGAATTGCGGAATGGACCATTAAGCAGTTTTTATTGTGCTTTTTTTAGTTAATCCGTTTTTCCATATTCTGTAAAGAGTGACGCAATTTTTCAAGTCCTTAAAATAATTTTTAAGGATGTTTTCCTTTATTTTATTAAAAGCGTGTATTAAGTTCAATTGTGATATTTTATACACTATTTTTGAAACTGTCCTTTTATTTTTAGATATCGTGCATCAATTTAGATACTATTTTTGTTTCGATATTTTTCGTTTATATGCGCCAAATGTATTATAATACTAACCTGATTTCGTTACAGAGTTGCAGTTGAGTGTTTAATAATAGTTTTAATATTCTAAAACTGTTGTTTCAAAACAGTTCAAAACAATTTGTCTCTTTTTATGTTGGCAGCATGGTAGTATAAATATTCTTAGTATAAATTAGTATATTAATATAAATATTCTTAGGACTATGTTAATGTTTTATCTTTAGACTATTCTTCAATATATATATATATATATATATATATATATATATATATATATATATATATATATATATATATATATATATATATATATATATATATATATATATATATATATAATATTAAAAATCGAAAAAATGGTCTAAAGATCTAAACTTTACACTAGAAATGATACTAGTCGCGTGATCTTATCAACCAACATTGTATTATTAACTGTGTGCTTTTGAAACGCTTAAAAACAATAAGAAGGATTGTTTATAGCGTGAAATAACGGTCGTTTCATAACCATCGTCCGAATACCGTAATGAAGTAAACATTGAGTTTTGCGTTAAGTTAAAGAATATTTTCATTAATTTTTGTCCGGTTCGTCTTTTTGTCTTTCAATACAATATTGTAACCCATGATCATCTACCTTATTCTACTGATTTGAATCCATGTAACGATTTTCTGTACTAGAACTTAAAATATACTCGTTATAAGAATATTCCCCGCATTCAAGTCTTCAATTTGTCCATTACTAGTTTTGAGCATTGTCCTGATTCAAATAATGTTCCTGTGATGTCAAATAGTTTTCCTCACTGACAGTCCGTCAGTAAGTCTTGACTTGTTTCAACCTTCGCCTCCAACCGGATCGATCTGCAGTAGATCCTTGTCAGTTTTTGATATGCAGTAGTTCTTCAGCATCTCATTCTGTCTTTGTCTACCTCTTTTTCTATTACCCCCTATTCACCCCTTCACGATTTTTCATGATGCTCGGCTTTCTGGCATTCTCGCTACGTGTGCCTCCCATCTGAACCGCTGAACTATCACATAGTCTACGATATCCAGATCTTTGTACAATTGCTTGAGATCGAAGTTATACCTGATTTTCCCAATTTCATCGTCATTCACAGCACCAAAAATTCTTCTTTCAAATACTGCAAGCAGCTTTTCTGTTTTCTTTGAGAGGGTTTACGTCTAGCAGCCATTATTGACAACTGGCCGAATGTGTGTTCTATACTAGGCTAATTGAAAAGTTTGCGGAACGGAAATGATAAAACAAGTTTATAGTTGAAAAGATGACTCTATTTTTCCGTATATTCTCCTTAAGTTTATTCCATCTCCGAAGTTGATTTTCTGGAAATCCTTCAAAATACTCATCTACGGCTGCTATAACTGCTTCATTTGATGAAAAACGCTTGCCCCGTAGGATTTTATTGAGGTTTGGGAACAGATGAAAGTTATGGGGGCCAGATCTGGTGAATATGGTGGATGCTCCAACGATTCGTAGTGTAACTCTTTCAATTTGGCTATTGCAAGAACATCTCTGTGAGCGGGTGCATTTTCTTGATGAATTTTTTTTTCTCTAAGCCAGGTCTTTCCTCGCGAATTTTTGCATTCCGTTGATCCAAAAGATTAACAAAATGCCTTTTGCATTCCAAAAAATTGCATTTTTTGCAAATTTTGCATTCCAAAGAATCCCAAAACTATAACAGTTATAGTTTTATATATAAGTTATAGATAGTATAACTTATATCAATTTTTAAGTCTTTAGTTATCTATAGTAATCAAATAGTCTTTTTCAAGAAGTATTTGTTAGTATTTGTATTTGTTTGTGATGAGAACCGACTCTCCTATAATGTACTATATTATGTATGGTATTCTCTTAAAATTATTTCTTTATACAAGAATAAGTCAATAAATAAATTAATAAGATCTTGCATTTGGCACCAAGAAAATTGAATTAACCTACAAAACAAATGTATACAAAAGTAACAAAGAAAAAACTAAAAAATAACTATCTGTAGATTGAAGGCACATCAAATACTTTAAATACTAACTTAATAGCTCTAGTAATCATAATTAAAAAGTCTTATATTGTAAGCTAGGACTACTTATAAGTAAGCTAAGTGTTTCCGTTGCGTCGTTGAAATATAAGTCCAGTGTGTCTTCGTAGAAAAATTTCGGGATGTTTGTGAGGTGTTTTATATTCCACTCTGAACGGCAAAGTGTTTTAATTCCACCAAGTTTAACACTATACAAGTTTACTATCCTTTTGTGTCCCAAAAACCTCTGCAACATCAAGTATGTGCTATTCAATCTCACATCGACATCTTGTACCAAAGCATCTTTGGCAGTCCACACTGATATTGGCATACTGTCAATTTTCGGGAAGCTTGCTCACTGTGATACAAATGGTCTACGATTTTTTCATGCATTGCAAACTGTTTCAGAAACTTGCAGTGCAATAACTATATAGATCATAATCTTTTATTGCAATAATAATTTTCAAAACATTCCCTTGTCACTTTCTCATATTTTTATAGGTTTGTGCCAGCAAGATAACGAATCACTTCGGAGTCGGATTAAATGTGCGCAGATTGAAACTTCCACACACCAAATTCAATTTGCGCACTCAGTCTGATCCTGAACCCGTTCGTTTCCTTCTTCGAATAAACCTTATATCATCATCATTATCATTATCATCATTCAGCTATTGTCGATCTACTGCAGGGTGAATGCCTCCCCAACATGTTACTTACTCGCACGGTGCTGAGCTTTTCTCTGCCATTTGGGTCCAATATACTTGATGTACCATCCATTAATCGGATTTTAGGTCTTCTTCATGGACGCTTATGATCAAGCGATATCTATCCCAGGATTGCTTTGGTCTATATGCATCTATATGCAGTTCTTTCTGTCCCGCTAGGTAACGCCAAGTATAGACGAAGTTTTTGAACTGATTGTGATGTGAGAGTCCATGTTTCACTTCCGTATGTCAAAACAGGCAGCACGCACTTTTTAATAAAACATTTTCTCTTCAGACAAAGTGGGAGTTTGTTCTTAAACACCATGTAGAGCCAAATAGTTCCACTTCTCGGGCAGTATTATCCTCCATTGAAATCCTTTACCCAATATATTCTTTTGTTTTCAGGAAATTTGTTGAACATAACCTGACTCTTTCTAAGGTTTATTTTCAAGCCAAATGGTTCTCCAGCCATTTGTAGCTCTTTGTGTTTTTGTAGTTCATCTGGATCTTGTGACAGGAGAACGATATCATCTGCAAATCTAAAGTGGCTTAAGTATGCACCATTTATTTTTATTCCATCCTGTTCCTAATCCAGATTACGGATACCTCTACAAGGCAGGCTGAGACAATTCATCCCAACAATTCATCCCGTCCGCGTGTTACGAAAAAAATAATCATCAGTCTTGTTCTGAAAAACAATTATTTTTCCCATAATAAATTACAAATATTTAATTTTTTTTATATATTGCTTCAATTTAATTCGTACAAAATATATAGTACATGGTAATTAAAATTATTTCACCACTATAAAACGTAAAATCAAAGACAGCCACCGCTTCCGCTCCGAACTCTGTTATCGATTTTACTGATGGACGTTTTTTTTTTGGTCATATTTTCACCGATACCGGCATACTGGTATCAGATGCCCTTATACACAATGGATAAAAATACCACTACAATTGTTTTTGACGGTTTTACATTTATAGGCAGACAGAACCAGACTTTTAACAATGCCTTGCTATTAAATTTTGGCGTATTGATTTTTCAACAATGAAAATTTGACCCTAAATATCATATATTTAAAATTAAAAAAGGATGAATCTTATAGGCTACTGGGCTAAATCTATCACTACTGGGTGGGTCATTAAACTTGCACTTTTTAAAATTCGATTAAAGTGGAATTATTTTCTACGTGAAAATACGAGGTGTGTAAATAAAATAATGAAACTGTTGGGGTAGCATTCGATCTGACAATACCGTTGGCTTCCCCTTAGAGGAGAGGCAGGTGAAAATCTGATTTGTCTTCAGTACAAGTTTGAATTCTAGTCTCTTGGTGTTCCATAGCAATTTTTTTTCGTGAAATGGATTTTTATTACATATTGAAATTGGGTAACGACAATTTCGCGAACTATCAAGCTTTGTTTCAGATTTGAGTTCAGTGCCTCGAAAATTCAACTAAAGCTATCACAGGCTCTTCTAAAAATTGTTGTTTAATGAGCTATATGTGGTCTAGCTTTACCCAAAGATGAGATTTGAATGAAGTTGTTGATACGATACATACATATATATATATATATATATATATATATATATATATATATATATATATATATATATATATATATATATATATATATATATATATATATATATATATATATATATATATATATATTACAGAAATCTTTCACCCTTTCTCCACGTGGTGCCACCGATCGCCTTCGCCGAACTGTCAACCATGCGACGTCACGTGTCTCTCGGGACCGGTTTCTAGCCTTTCAACCGTCATCAGCCGAGCTCTAGACGAACGCAAGGAAAGCAGTTCGGAGATTCTCCTGACTACTGTTGCCTCATTGGACGCAGTACAAAGAAGTCAAAGAACTCCATGAATAAGCCATCCGACGAGGGGTCGGTGAAAATATGGGTTGTTTGATTGTGTTTTTCACCACGAAAAACCCAAATAAAAAAAAACAGAAATATGTAATCTTACAGTATTTTTAATCGTTTGTTTATTTTCCTTTTGGGTATACTTGATGAATTAATAATTGTTTCCGTTTTTATTTATTAAGTAACTAATTTGTTTATTGAATTTTGTGCTATTAGCGTTTTATGTTATTAGTTTTATTTTTTGCAGTTCTATTTTTCGATTATTTTCGGATAATGGAATTGTGAAAGCTCGATGGATCATAGACTTTTTTTTGGTAATTTGTGTGTAATAGGGGGATTGATTGTTTTGTAATTGTTATATTATAGTAATTAATTTTGTTAATAATGTTGTGGTGTTTTATTGAGTATGTGGGTTTTCTATAGATATTAAATTCTAGTTTATTATTTTGTTTGAATATTGAAAGGTCCAGAAAATGTATGGTTTGATTCTTTTTCAAGTGTAAATTTTGTTATTGGATGGATTATATTTCAATGCTTTAATGTTTCTTCTAAGATAAATATAAAATAGTTAATATGAATCCCACTCCTCCAAAACTGTATGGTTTAATTAAAATTCATTAAGAAAATTTTCCAATAAGACCGATAGTTTCGTACACAAATAGCTCTTTAAAAACCAAGCATTTTACTTAAATAATATCAAAAATTCAATTAATTTCTTGCCAAAACATTCAATAAAAAACTTGGTGGACCTTACACAAAAGCTCAGCAAACTATCTATACCAAAAAACGATTTTCTAGCATCCTTTACATTAGCAGCATGTTTCCGAATATTCCGAAAAAGGATTGCCTACAATTAATAGATAATTTACGCATAAAATAACATCAATCGAATGATGACGCACGATATTTTAGAACTTTTTAACTTATACATTAACGAAAATTATTTTCAATTTAATGGTGTTTTTACAAACAAAAGGATGATCTAGCAATGGGTTCCCCACTAAACTTTTTAATACCAGAACTGTTTATGTCAAACTTGGAATTTTTTTTTTTTAAACGGATAAAGCAAAAAATATATTGTTTTGGTTTAGATATGTAATATATTTCTGGAGCTTACAATATCCAATCAAAATAATAAACTAGAATTTAATATCTACAGTAAACCCACATACGTAGATATAACAATTACAAAACAATCAATCCACCCCATTACACATAAATATGCAGCTTATAAGTCTATGATCCACCGAGCTTTTACAATTACATTATCCGAACATAATCGAAAAATTAAACTGCAAAAAATAAAACTAATAGCACAAAATAACGGCTTCAATGAAAAAGAAATTACTTACATAAAATAAAAAACGAAAACAATTACGAATTCATCAAGTATACCCAAAAGTAAAATAAACAAATGATAGAAAATACTGTAAGATTACATATTTCGGTCCAGTTTCACAACAAATAGCTCGCCCTTTGAGGAAACATAAATTGCAAATGGTGTTTCAAACCTTCCAGTCAACTAGTAAATTACTTTTTTTTAACTATCATCTTTTTTTTTAATAACACAAGTAGGTCAACAAATTTACACTTTTTTGAGGTGACATTGATGAAAATAGTTGTATATGAAGTATTTTGTAGTCCTAAATCCTAAATCTGTGGTAGGGAAAAAAGAAGTAGTATTTTTACAATATAATACTTATTTAATATAAACATGTAAAACGTATTAAATTTATGCAAAAACATAACTGAAGATTATGTGAATAAAACACATATTACGTGAGATGTCATACAGCTACAAAAACTTTCACTTTTTCCTCTTGTGTTCTGTAGTATCATATCTTTTTAAAAAGCAGCAGAAGTCGTCCAACATAGATGGTTCCACCGTCCTTGGTATTTTGCTTCCATCGTCCAGATGTCCTGGTGAAACTTCTCTCCATGTTCATCGCTTACTTCACCCGCATTTTCCGGAAAAAAATCCAAATAGGACTGTAGAAAATGAAGTTTTAAGGACATGCGACACCCTAGTATTTTATAGGCTTTCGAGTCAAGAGTTCATCTATGAGGTTTTTTTATAGTTTTAATCTTTCTTGTTGTCCAGAAATCCTTTCACTACACTTTCAAGACACTTTCAAGTTGCCAATTGATTTTCATTTAATTTTTCTTGAAACGGAAATCACTTAGAAGCTTCTTTATTTGAGATTCTTTGTTCGTGGTTTTGACCATGACTTCATGACTTGGAAGGTTTTCATTAGTTCAAGCTTAATATGGAGAGGTGGAAGAAGCACCTTTTTTGGTGGGTTAGCAAGGGGGGGTTATGTTTCAGATACCAGATTCAAAGGAAGTTTTATGAGACCAATCTTTTTTACTGTAATGTTCTTTTGTTGCCCTACTGTCCTACTATCGTAAAATATTGTGGAAATACCTTCTACGATCTTGTGGTAGTTCCTATAATGTCCACTCCAAAGTCAGGTACAAATAATTTCAATTATCCCATATTAAGGATATAAAGGAGAATTAGTTGCTTGCGTACTATGTGAAAAGGTGTTTTAATAACTACCTAAATGAAACGAAAAAAAGCAATCTCATCAATGTTACAAAAATCATGTCGACCTGTGCTGAATCAAATGTATTTAAGAGCTGCTTTTTGTAGCTCAATAAAACACACTGCAAATCTCGATTACACATCTAGGAGAAATTTTAGAATTATTTTTAGTGATTATTTATATCCACCTTTAAATAATTCAAAGTAAAAAATAAAATGTCTTAAATTTAAATAAGACACTATTCACGTGAATTATATGGTTAAATTAAGGCTCTGTATGTTTTGTAACCACAATAATTGTTCTATCAAAAATCTTATCAGAACTGATAACGTAAGCAGTATTAATTTACTTTATATATTACGTGAAGTATTATTTTTTGTATTAATGTCATTGATATTGTCAAAATAGATTATATATAATATATTTAAGCAATTTTGTATATACATACAAAAAAATCATATATCATAATAGTTTATCGCAATTTTCAATTTGAAGTTTGTTTACCACAATGTGTGAATCAATCAAGGAATTATATAAGTAGTAATAAAATTTGTGGTTTTCGCTGAGCATATGTTTAACTTTTTTCTAATGCTAGTCATAAAATTTATGATAATAGGGTGTAACAAAAGTAATTCCGTTTTTCCTTTGTTTATAAAGGATTATACTACACAATTAAACATTCCTTTTTCAGTATGAGGGTTGCTAATATGTGCTGTTGCTAGCCGATATCTGACATATATATCCTAAAGTTTGACATAGTTGACTGTATATGTACTTTCTTTAAATTCGTCCGCGAACGAACGACGGCCACGATTGATTTCACTAAACCAGTGATATACAGTGGTTTTAGACGGTGCTTCATCGATGCGCTGTTGAGATAATCTACGTCAAAAGTCATATTAAATCATCGCACGAAAATTCTCATGAGTGAATTCCATTTTATGACTGAGATAAAATTTTCAAGTCACTAAACAATACAAACAGCGTCCGTATGACGAATCGTTCTGAGTACATATACAGTCAACTATAACAAACTTAAGCCAGTTCTGGATACATAAATAGCAACCCTCGTATTTTTTGCCGAATTAATAAGGTTATCTTGTTGAAACACTGTTGACGCTTTACTCATCGTTAAAACATTGTTGTTGAAAAGCTTTTGTTGTTAATAAACTTTTATATTTCCGTGAGACACTTCCTCCTCCCACTTGAGATTTCGATAAATTTTCTTTTCCTTTCTGAGATCATAAAAATAAAAGGAAAAAGGGCCATCCAAATTAATGATGGAAAAGGGGCCATCAGGGCCATCCCAAATATTATTTCTTTTCGTCAGAAAAAAATGACTTCCTTCCGCTGTTCAGTCAATATTTTCAGACTTGGACATTCCCCACACAGTCTTACTTCCTTGGACAGTCTTACTGGAATTCGATGCAATTATCAGAATGAGTGTTTTTTCTGTTTTTGACGGAGTGGGTGTTTTCCGGTTGAACGATGGGTTTCATATGTCTTCCGAACAGAACCAACTTGGCAATCGACGGAAAACTTGGTTTTAATGAGCGTTTTATGTTCCTACAACTCATCCCGTCTTGGTGTAACGAAAATATGAATAGCATTCTTTTAAAAACTACATATTTTTTCCCATAATGAATCAAAAGTTTTTAATTTGTGTTTATACAAATCCACAGGATTAAACTGATGAATAACACTGGGGAACAGTAATTTTGTTGACTTGGATCTGTGACTTGTTTTTGACTAATTTTTCATCTCTGAATTCAAAAATATTCACAGTTTTTCTCTATCACGTCAAGTTCTTAAGCTACAGCATACCCCTCATTTTACCTTAAAAGTGTACATCCGAAAGGAAATAAGGTGAGATCTAACCAAATATTTTATTCATACAGATGTTAACATATTAAAAGTTAAATTGTGTTTATACAAAAAATAAATAAAATATATTATGGTAAAAATTTCTTCTTATAGCTTTTCCTGGAGTGTTCAGTTTGTGGACATTCTCGCTTGATGCTCCAACAGTAGTCAGCCATCATACTGATATCCCATCTACCTTGATACCGCGCTTCCATAACCTTCAGATCTTGGTGGAATCGCTCGCCCTGTTCATCACTAACAGCACCAAGATTTTCTGGGAAGTTAGCAAGATGACTATGTAAGAAATTCAGTTTGATGCTCATGTTGCAACCAAGCTTTTTAAAGCTCTCCAAGAGTTGTTGAACAATTTCGATGTAATTCGGGGCTCGTGTATTTCCAAGAAAGTCTTTAACAATATTTTTAAAAGCCAACCAAGCATTACTTTCAAGTTCGGTCATTGTTTCAGTGAAATTTTCATCTTTAACAAGTTGCTGAATCTATGGACCATCAAACACACCAGCCTTTATCTTTTCATATGACAGGCTAGGGAATGCCGAAATGATATACTTAAAGCAGTCTCCTTCAATTGACAAAGTTTTAACAAATTGCTTCATGAGACCTAGTTTTATATGCAAAGGCGGAAATACAATGTTTTGTCTGTCGACAAGTGGCTGATTTAAAATGTTGGGATCACCAGGTCTTAGGTCAGATCTTGGCGGCCAGTTCGATTGCACCCAATGCTTCTCACGAGCTCTGCTGTCGCACATGCACAAAAAACAGGGATACTTGGTATACCCGCGTTGCTGGCCAAGAAGGAAACAGACCATTTTAAGGTCAACACAGATGATCTATTGGTGCATGTTATAAGGCAACAAGTAAATGACTTTATGTCGCCATATTCTTCACGCAAAGAAACTGAATGATCTATTGGGACTGAACCGTATACACTTCCATTATGTAGGAGAATACACTTCAAGCTACGTTTTGAGCTATCTATAAACAATCGCCATTCAGTTGCATTATAGTTAGAAATGGCCAATTCTTTCATTAAACCTTCTATGTTCTGGCAATATACAAATCCGTCATTATTTCTGAAGTACTGCCTAAATTCACTTTCTCTGGATCAATAGTAAGTGACTTTAGCTCCTTTATCAAGCAAATTTTTTTCGTGCAGTCTTGATGCTAATAATTCCGATGCTTTTTTGGATAGTCCCAATCTCGTGCTAAATCGTTTAATTCATGTTTATTGAATCCTTTACGAACAGAATCATTAGAAACTTTGAATTCTTCGTCGGTGGAGTCACTTCGATCTTTACTTGATTCACATTCTTGTATTTCTAAAGAAGGAAATTCTTGAAAAACTGACACTGGAATTTCAGCTGAATGAGGCACAGGGCGTATAGCTGACGGTAAACTAGAGTACTCGATTTTATGTTTGTTTTTCTTGTTGAATCCTGATGTTTTCACTATGCAAAAGTAGCAATCACTTAAGTGATCTTTAGACTCTCGCCAAACCATTGGTATACCAAACGAAAGTTTATTACGTGTTCTCTTCGTCCACATTCGTAAACTCTCTACACACTGCTTGCACACTTTATGAGGGGTCCATGATTTATCTTCACCTATTATCACTTTAAAATAAGCAAAATAGGCTTGCCTGACAAATGTACTAATATTAGTCCGTTGAATGGGGATGGTAAAACTGCCACATATATAACAAAATGAATCAGGGCTGTTTAAGCACTTACGACGAGAACTACCAGAGACAGACATAACGAAAATCTGTAGTTGTGTATGTATCTCATGCGTAACTGACCGAACTAGTTTTGGATGACGCAATGTCACTCAGGCCCCCACTCCTAGGTCGAAGAAGGTTCGCCGGTAGGAGAGCAGTAGTGACTTCTGTGATTCGCCAAGCTTAGTCGGATGCGCAACAACTGTAGAGAAAAAACTTGACGTGATAGAAAAAACTAAATAAAGTTTTGGAATTAGCATGTCAATTTACATATAAAACAGCTTAAATATCGAACTCAACAGAAATTATTTTTCAAATTGTTCCCCAGTGTAACTGAGCTAAATTGATAAAATGTGTTTAAACCTCTAGAGGGTTAAGAAATCTTAAATATAAACGAGCGTGAACAGTTTGACACCTCAAAAAGTATATATTTACTAATAATTCTGTTATATGCTGATTTAGGCCAAGTAAAGTTTTCCCTTATCCAATATTTTAACTTGTATTTGAATCTGAATATCTTTGAATATAATCTTTTGACACTGAATGTATTAACTCCTTATTACTTTATAATTATTACTTTATATTAACTTATTATATTATCTCCTTATTTAATATAAATAATGAAAATACTTTATAGCGTTCCGTTGTTCGAGAAGCCCCCCTTTTTAGAAAGGTATATGTATGTACTAGAAATCAATCTCCCAGTCAAGCATTTGGTTTTTTTGTGTGTAAATTAGAAAGGCCATCGCTAAAACGAGAGCATGGATTTGTTTACACTTTTGCATACATAATTTATTTATTTACTAGGCGTACCATGAAATACCGAAGTGTAACAGTCTGGGGTATTCGATTGTAGTCTATACTGTTTCTGTCCCACTTGCCGGACAGCGTTGCCGATGTTACGGAAGTTTACTAGAATATCTTATTTTTATAGTTTTTATTACTATAAGCTTAGTAATTATAAGAGGAAATATCAAATAATTGTCACAGTTAGTTTGGATTATTATTATTCCGTTTTTTTTTCTTAGAATTTTAAAAGTATTTATTTGTTTATTCAGAAATGCATTTTAATCAAATATTTAATTTACATATTCATTGATCTTCCATATTTCTGGTATCTAAATAAAATCTTTTATTGTATTATTCTGAGGACTGTTACGTTTTCTCTGTTGGTCATATCTGATCTCTTGCTGTTGAATACTTTTTTGCAGTTTGAAAACCGATTCGCTCGAGGTGTAGATGTTTGTACTGAATTTTATGTTTGTGTCTGTTTTTAGGCAAAATTGACAAGGATTTGCCTCTAAGTGATGCCAGTAACCAAATTGATTAAGCCCGTATCACCACCAGAGGTTTTCTACTTTAGTCACTCGCCAGTCGATAATCTTTCGAGAAACTAAAAATTAGCGCACATACCAAGGCAACCAATATGCAGAGAGGGTGGGGGAGATGCTGATGAGCAACCATTCAATTTTTCAAATATCAACACGAAGTAAAATGCTAAACTCTAAAAGATTTACCACTAAACCCCAAATCATTGTTTTCAACTTCTCGACGCGCGTTTCGCTAACCATATTAGAGGATTCAATCTAATTCTAAAATCAAACTATGTTCTGTTTATATGACAACCTAATGAACCGTGTAAAAATTATGAACCGTAAAGTTAACTAAACGTTACATTAATAATTGAAAACGTTAACTGAATGGAAAAGGTACTTCTCCCGCTTCATGGTTTTCTTACATTTTCTACAAAGATAATTATAACAAAGAATTAAAATTAATTAGGGAGGTATCCGACGTGAATGGTTATAAAAGATTATTGTAGATAGATTAATTAGAAAACATACGTTTAGACAATTATCGAAAGAATATTCGACTTTTCAAAAGGAACAGAACAAAAATAATTTCATAGTAATATCTTTTGATACCCAATTAACGCGAGGGCTAGACAAGATTGTGAAAAAAAGAGGACATTAAGGTAGTCTATAATAAGTAGACATTCTATAGACTATATTAAGGTAGTATACAAGAAAAATCAGGGGTTTATGAAATTAATTGTCAAGATTGTGATCGAAAGTATATTGAGCAAACTAAAAAATCTATAACCAGATATAAAGAACACATTGGGAGAAATGAAAAATCCTGTGTTGGCGAAGATGCTTTCGAACAAGACCATGCTATAGATATTAGTAATTTAAAACTTGATTCATGAGAAACCTTTACATCCTAAACGAGTCACTGTTTGGTGTGCATTATGGTCAGGAGGTGTAACTGGGCCGTATTTCTTTCAGAATGCTGCTGGTGAAACTGTAACTGTGAATTGTGTTCGATATTGTGAGATGCTAATTGGATTTTTGTGGGTTGAATTGAATAATATTGATCTGGAGGATATATGGTTCCAACAGGATGGAGCTACACCTCACTCTGCCAAAGAAACAATTAATCTATTGAGAGGTTTTCTGGTTGAGTTATTGCAAGAAACGCTGATATTAATTGACCATCAAAATCATGTGATTTGACACCGTTGAACTATTTTATTAGTTGTCACGAAAGACTTGTTTTCGAAAGACCCGATATAATAAAATAATGTTTATTTTTATACTTTCTGATTTAATAAATATTTGAAAAGTTTTTGTATTGTTCTTTAACAGTTTCTCTTTCGTTTACAGGTAAGCAATTTTCTCAATTCAGTTAGAATCATCAATCAATCAGAACGCAAGGTTGCTAAGTATTTCTGAGTTAACGTCATTTTGCAACTGATAAATTATTCCCCGAGGTAAAGTATAACCTTTTTATTTTTTTTCCATATTTCTAGTTATAATTATTAATTGCTAATTTTTTGCTTGTGTGATATTAATGTGGTGTCAGTTTTTAAGCGAATTTAATGCATTCAAAAAGTTATACTGGAATTATTGATTACAGGTTTTTTTGTATTGTTTTTTCGTACTGCAGTTTTCCTGTTTTCGAACAGATGCAGCTTGCTATAATTTCTTCATCTAGGCGACAATGTTTCTCATTATGAATGTGTCCGGTTTTATATGCCACTTTACACAAGTTTTTTTGTTAAATTCGAAGAGATTTACCAGTAAATACCAAATCACTTATTTTAAAATTCTCGAAGCGCGTTTCGCTTATCATGTTAGCATCATCAGATTGATTCGTTTCCCGAAGATGCTAACATGGTTAGCGAAACGCGAGTCGAAAGGTTAAAAAATGTGATTTGGTGTTTAGTGGTAAATCTTTTTAGTCTTATAGTTTAGTGTTTTACATCGAAGGTTCCAATAGAATTGAAGTGTTTTGTTCTATTAACATAAATTTTCATCGCTATCAAAACCTTTCTGTAAAACATTAATATAGATCAATTATTTTATTGGAATCTGTTTTTAAATTTTTAGACGTGCCTTTCGATAACCATGTTAGCGTCATCAGCAGATGCTTTAATCTAATTCATTAGAGTAAAATACAATTATTGGATTTGGCTAATTTGGTTAGCGAAAGGCACGTCGGAAGTTTAAAAAATGTGACTTGGGGGGTGTTTAGTCGTAAATCTCTTTGAATTTAATAAATATGAATATCAAATGTTGATCAAGAATTTTCTGATATTTGTGTTATCCCCCCAATCATGATAGTAGCAACCTGAGTAAGGCCAAATACGTTACTTATAAAAAGTTGGTCACTTGTCAGCCAGTAGGCTTTTCGAGAAATTCAAGCATAAGCAAAAACCTTGGCCTTGAGTTGCTGATATGTCTCTAATCTTAAAAGATTTTCGGTAATAGTAATAGTTGTTCATAAAATAGAATACATACTCACACTTAACGACACTTATTGTCATGAACATTAATTAACGAAATTAACATGCCAGAACATGTCACCATTTACGAATTCTCTATTGGCTTATTAAAACAGAGAACCGCTGAGATTTACGCAGTTATTTCATATACAAAAATTACCAAGAAATGTTTGAAAAAACTCTACCCCCTACGGTAATTTTGGCAAATATTCAATTTTATATGTCGATTTTCTCCTCCCACTCCTAACACATCGTTCCCGGTCTGACAAATAACTTTTCAAATTTCGACATCATTTAAATAGATATTCTCCTTGAAGAGCAATACAATCATTCTAATTTTTTCTAACATTTATACACCTTTTAATATAGAACGATTTCTTTTTGCCTTCAGCGAGCATTTTTTTGAGGTCCTAGAAGAGGAAATGGTCGCTGGGGGGTCAGATCTGGAGAATACGGTGGTTGAGAAAGTAATTCGAAGGGCAATTCGTGCAATTTAACCATCGTTGCCAACAATTTATGACTCAGTGCATTGTCTTTGTGAAATAGCACTTTTTTGTTCATTTGGAGCTTTTTTGCGATCTCGTCCTTCAAACGCACTAATGACGCTATATAATATTTGTTATTGATGGTTTTCGAGAGAATCGATGAACATTATTCTATGTGCATCGCAAAATACAAAGGCCATAATCTTGTCTACCGATGATTAGGATTTGGTCGCTTTGGACGGCTTTCGCCGACTGCTGTCCACTCACTCCTGACTGCCGATTTGACTCCGGAGTTAGTGATGGACCCATGTTTTATCCATTCACATACTGCATGAAAAAAATCGTTTTATTTCGCTTAAACAGCTCTAAACATTGCTCAGAATCATCAATACGTTGTTGTTTTTGGGTACCATGTTAAGCAAACGTGGTACCCATTTCGATAGGAATTTAGGTATTCCCAAATGTTCATGCAAAATGGTGTAAACACTTTCTTTCGATATATCCATGGTATCAGCTCTCCTGCAGTTTTGCTTTACGGTCTTGCGAAATAATTTTGTGATTTTTTCTGATGTTGTCTGATGTAACTATCTTATTAGGAAGTCCAAAGTGTACAGCATCATCGGTGCTTTCACGTTTGAATTCAGCATACCAATTAATTATGGTTGACTTTCCTGCGGCACAGTTCGGGTAATGTTTATCAAGACATTGTTTTGCTTCAACGGTATTTTTCTTCATCAAAATTCAATGTTTAATCAAAACATGATTTTTTTTTTCGTTGTTTTGAAAATATCAAAAGTAGCGTCACTTAAAACACAACAACTCAGGAACTAGTAGACAGATTGTCATGAAATTTTGACACATGACGTTTGAAGGTTGGTACAATCGACCACTAGTAAGGATTTTTCGTAAGTGACGCCATCTATATGTCAGACTGGGGACGTATTGACCGATGTGTTATAGTGACTTTGCATAGATAATTTCTTTGAAGAATCTTTGTTTTCCACTTTAGATTAGCGAATTATTTGTCGTTCTTTTTTTTGTTTCAACGGTGATGGTAACTATAAAATACTGGTTTCAGCCTACGCAATAGAAAAAGCGCCTACTTTGAAGTGAAAATCGAAATTGTCCTAATAAGAAAGTCACCTATAGGAAAAGTCATAGTTACGGGTCTCTGGGATTCCAGTGTTGTGGAGCTCAATTTCTGAGGTGTCCTTACAACTAATCGCGAGTAGATATGAATGGTTTCAAAAATTTAACCCGGAAACAGATAATAAGTGCAAATGAGCGATGGAATAAATTGAGATGCATTTTTATTGAATTTTATTGAATTTATTAGCAAACTTCAAATGTGTTCAGACCATTTTAGTCATTTCCTGTTATTTCGACCTCTTGTTTTCATTATATCTTATTTACTAGTCTTTCTTTTCCAAACTTGATGTTCTTTAAGTTCCTCTGTGTTGCACCACCCTGATTATTGTGATCTGAGAAGGGCGCTTATCTCACTAGTTTAATTCCATCGGTACTTTATTTCTTCGAATTCTTCTTTACAGAAGAGTCCTGACCTCTGGAAACTCATTCCGTTTGCGACCTTTTCGAACTATTTCTCGTCAGCGTTCTCTATGTCTGACTCCCTTGGTTGCATTTTGGAGTGATGTTTGTTGATGTAGGTCTTTTATTTGGCCTGTCCATCTTTTTGGATGTTTGCCACGTGATCTAGAACCCTCCATCCGCCCCCTGTACCACCAGTCTCTGTAGGTTACTGCCATGTCTGCGTTCAGTGTGGCCAAATAGTCTTAATATTCGGTCATGAATAATTTTGGATACTCTTGTGGGTTCATTAATTCCTTAGATAGTGGATGCGTTTATTCGTGAAACGGAAAACGATGAATCCGTCTCCAGCACCAATGTTCAAAAGAATGAACGCGCTTGAGGTTTTTTAATGGTCCATGTTTCAGCGGGACATAGTAATAGTGGAAAAACTAGGGTTTTTACTTTGTTTCAGTGTCCACAAATCTGTTTCTATCGAAGTCTTTAAGAAATTTGAATTTTCAAATTCATTAATATCAAGTCGTTTATTATGATTTCGAAATCCACATAGTTTTTATTTTTTTAGATTCACTCACTGATTAAAGCAATGTATTTAAGCCAGTCACGAAACTTTTTGATACTCAAAAATCTGATCTAGAGAAAATCTTCGAAAATTTTTGATAACAGTGGATGTGACAACGTGGCGCCGCCCGCTCCAACAATCAAAACTTGTTTCCGTTGCACGCTTTCCAATACCGTAAATGACCGAGCAACGCCGACTCGAACACTTGGAAGTGCGGCGTGTCGAGGCAACAGCTATCGCTGCCAACATTGCCACGTAATTGCGGATCGATAAACAAAATCCGCGGTACCTCTCCGCAAAACAAAAAGAATCCAAGTATTTTAACGCCAAATCGTTTAATAAAATTGTGATATTTAGTATTCTCATTAGTTCAGTGTGATAAAACGAAGGAAATTAACACGACCACTGTGGATTTACAAACGGTAAGACCAGTGTGAAGGCAGGTAAATAAAAAGTGCGCATTAGATAATGACTTGTGTGTGTTCGTGAACAAAGTTCCGACGTTCCCCGCTCTCTATCTCTTTCTGGAACAAGTATTTCGCCGCTCGTTGATTCTGTGGCGTCCATATTTGTGAATGTAAGTTTTATAAATTTGCTATTTTTATCCCATTTTTGTTTCTTTTTATCTCCTTATCTTTAACTTTATTTAAAAAAAAATATTAAGTCGCTTCTTTTATACATTTTTCCTCTCAGTATCCTCGGTTCCTGTTCAGGAATTTCCCTTTTTGTTTCTTTGTGTGTATCGAAATCCTATCACACCAGTTTTATTATGTTTCAATGTGACTCGGTTTCTATTTATAAACGTTTCTGATGCATTTCGTGTGGGCGGCTCGATGATAGATACGCTTTTTTCACAGTTTTCTATTTCGACTACTTTTGTTTATTTCTGTAACATGGAATGTTTATGATGTTGAGACCCGTTTCGAAACCAAATAACCTTTAAATCCTGTCAATATTTGTTGATTGGTCCGTACTAAAGTGGGGGACCTTCAGATTTTAGAAAGGCGGGATTAAAACAAACATTAACATGATAATCAAGATAATATTAAGTGTTATTCTGATATATATGTAACTTTCTAAACTCGGAATGTATATTAGAAGCTTGATTCAATTTATAAGAAAATATTAAGAATGTGGAATTTGGACAATATTGGGATTACAGTTAACGTATTTAATATTTTTGCTATTGCTACTTGCTCTGATTTAGTTAAATAGAACATCTGAAAGTTTTAATGTTTTATTAATTTAGAATGTTGGCTGAAACTACTTCGTCTAAAAATATTGTAATTCTTATATAAATATTGTAACTTTGATTATTTTAATTCCGAAACCACTATGTTATAGTAAAGTGGAATAGAGTTTAAAAACTTGTACTGATTAAATTTGCTGTTAATTAATAGATTGTGTTAAATTTTCGTAGTAACAGAGAATTTGCAAACATTTTGCGACTATAAGATTTCGAACAATCTAATTTTAAAATGAATGTATTGATATATTTTATTAAATGAAAACAAATTTGAATAAAAAGATTTAGGAATAATATATACTTGTATCTAAAATCCAGATCTAGATTATATTTTGACACACTTGAAATATATTTAGATGTTTTGGTGACACCATTTAATTCTAAAATATCCATTCCTGAGCATTCAGTGCTAATAGTGGAAAACCAGGCTTGTTATTTGGTAAATTTAACTGTTTAATAAGTAGTATAAAATAGGAAATGGTTCTATTTTAGAGAATTAAAGTAGGCAAGTAAATATCAACCTCTTTGGTTTTTTAATTGTAACTGAAACTTAAAACAATTTTTTATTAAAGATGGTATATGTGTAAATTTTACCAATGCGAAATATTTAATTTGGAACTATATTGTTCCATATAGTGAGAAAAAAAGTATGAACAAACAAATGTTTTTCAATTTAATGTTTTTACTGTTATATCAATACAAATTATAACAGAGTGTGAACAAAATTATACCATCATTAAAACAGAATATAAAATTAGAGAGTTAATAATAGTACATGCAACCGTCTTCGCAATGATTCTACTATTTTTTGTCGTATCACATACATTTCCCTATTCTCTATTCTCTATACTAAGTTTTTAAATAATCTATATTTGTACACGTGGTAGCATAGGTGTAGGCATATCTTGGTTAAAAAAAGGATTTTCACTTTGGTAAGCACGTGCATTCATGATTCTTTTATGTTTGTATATAACAACAAAGAACTTTTTCAGTCATTCCAAAATGAACATGACACGACATGAATCCGAATTTTTACCATCAAGATATAATTTTAGTTATATTCAAAAGAATGTTTGTTAACTTTATGATTACAAAAATATTCAACAGTTTTCCTATAAGTTTCCGGTTAAATTTCAAAATTGCAACAAACAAAAACCTAAAGGAATATTTGTTTAAAAAAACGTATTACTCAAATGATTTTTTTAGTGATGTGGACAGATTGTAACTAAATAAAACATTTGTATTCATTATTAGTGGAACAATGTTATTGATTAATTGATTGTTTGAGTTTATTTTCTTTTTGGTAAGAATTATTTATTATGTTTATTATATTTATTATTTTATGTTCACAATATTCCGTGCCAATATGGCAGTTACAAATGTACATTTAATTGGAACAAATAAATCTTTATCTATCTATCGCAAATAAATAAACAAAACTTGATTTCATTGCTAAAAATGACGGATTTTTAAAAATCTAAGGGGTAATTTACGTGTTTACGACACTAGAGTATTTCAATTTTTCTATTCGAACCTTCGATATGAAAAAAAGATATTTACCACTAAACACCAAATCACTTTTTTAAACTTCTCGACTCACGTTTCGCTAACCATGTTAGCATCATCAGGAGGTGATTTAATCTGGATTAAAAATAAAAAGATTAAATCATTTCCTGATAATGCTAACATGGCTGGCGAAACGTGCGTCGAGAAGCTGAAAAAAGTGATTTAGTGTTTAATGGTAAATCTCTTTGAGTTTACTAGGGTTTCCTCTGGATAGTCAATTTAATGGCATTTTTTTCAAACTCAAAATTTCCATACGGGTCTTCGATTACAGTTCTCTACTTGACTAATCTTTACTATGGTGTAGTCGACAATCCTCCGCGATTTAATCTGATTTCAACTTTTTACTCGGGCAAATAAACATTCCTTCTTCAGTATTAAAGTGATTCCACTGCAAAATATTCAGTGAACGGTTTTCAACAAAAACGATAAAAATGAAAAGTGAAAGTGAAATAAGTCGCGGAATTAGGGCAATTTTAAGATATTTAAAAAAAAGGACTTCAAAGCGTCTGGCGCTGCAGGTGAGATTTACGAAGTAGAGGAGGAAGGTGCCGTATCCACCCACACCGCTCAGCTCTGATTAAAAAAAATCCGGAAGGGAAAAATGGGTCTTGAAGATAGGGAGAAACGAGTCGTCCACGGTTTCTCGATGCCGATTTTTTAAGAGCAATAGAGTTACTTGCTCAAAGATGGGTTGAGATTGTCGAAAGTAACGGCTTATATTTCGAGGAATAACCTCCAGGTATAAATTGATAAAACTGTGAATAACCTTAGTACCTAGTATTCATTTGAAGGATTTAAGATTATTAGAGATGGATTAAATTTGTTTGTTTTTGTCTAGTTATTTATTATCTCTAAGCTGATTACTAAACCACATTTATTACACTTATAATATATTTTATTTATAAAAAATCGATACTTTTTATAAAACATGATATTCTGGTTTAATTGTGGTATAGTTTTGTTGGAAATTATTTATGTGTTGATGTAACCTTACAAAATTGAATGTTAAAATAAAGAAAATTGAAAAAAAAACAGTTTGTTCAAATACTTCTTCATATTTGAATGATTGTGGAAGAGATATCTTTTGTCGATTGTGAATCCTGTGAATTGTGAAGGAGATTGAATGTTCTATAATCATGGTGTTTATTACATTTTTCTAAATGAGTTACCTTCATATAATATTTAAGTTTAAATAGAAACTAGGTAACTGTCACAACAATTTAATATATTTTATTGTAATAAAATAATTATCTTTATATATAGACAGTGCGGCCCTTAAGTATCGGTACATAAGATATATCTCAGCAACCAGTCTCGCCATCTATCGAATAGTGGCGTCGTTTCAAAGCTTGAACATACCAGGACCTAATGAAACCTATGTTATCACGATCGATTGTCATTTGTTGATTTTATGACGTCTTGTTTCCAAGCCAAAAAAGTTTATTGTTCAAATTAAATCATGGAACAAAGAGATGTTATTAAATTTAACACAAAAGTCGGTAAAACTGCGTCGGAAACATCCCGGTTGATGCAGCAAGTATACGGCGATGATTATTTAGGAAGAACAAAAGTTTTTCTGTAGCATCAACTTTTTTTTGATGGCAGAGTGTCGCTAAAGGATGACAAACGGGAGGGAGACCAATTTAAGCTCGTACTCCCGAAATGATCGAAAAGCAGTTGTAGATCCAAATATAATGAATTACTTTATTTTCGGTTATTGTTTGTTGATTATTCAACTAATTATAAATAACTGCTTTTCGAAATTATGTTGTATTTTCAACATAATCTCCTGCAACGGCATTGCATTTGATCCAGTGATGATCTAAAGCCTCGACAATACATTGATAACATTTCAGGACTGTCAAGTTCTTGAAATAAATTTATACAAGGTATTTTTTCAGGCGTCGAAACAGCTGGTACTAATTTTTCGGGGTTAAAATGTTAGACACGCTTGTCTCTATTTAAGATTTTTTTTAAACCTTTCGAGGTTTTATCACAATTTATCAGTTTAGTTCAGTTATTCATCAGTTTAATCTTGTGGAATTGTATAGAAAAAAATGTGATTTATTATGGAAAAAAATATGTGTTTTTCGGAAGAAGCAAGACGATTAACTTTTTCGTTACACGTAGGGGAATGTATTGTAGGGAAGTAGAGCGGACAAGTTGATTGGGTTCGATGAGACATTTGGAAATCGTCGTACAAGTGGTAGGTCACCTGCCCTATCAAGAAAAGAAGAAATACTAATTCTGCGAATTGCATCGAATTGCGAAGAGTCCCAAGTTCAAAAAAGATTGTTAGAAATGTCTGAAAATATAATAAGTAGAACATTTAAAAGGAAACCGGCATTAAATACTCGCCACAAATAAGCTCGAATGGTTTTCATTGAACAGGCCGTGTCCTAGACTGAGCAGTAGAACGAAATCATTATTTCTAACAAAAAAGTCAATTTGGATCAGTCTGTCTAGTGGTTTTACATTTTTCTTCCATGATCTCGGGAAGCAGGAAAAACCTTTATCAAGAGTACAAATGTACCAGTATTGGCTACAAAAAAGGTAACTTTGTGTGCCTTTCTCATCGAATTAACTCCCAATAATGTAAAAATGTATTAGAACAAATAAAACGTATCTCTTATCGATACGAGCGAAGCTTCGCCAGTGTTTCAACATGATAACGCCTCCACTCATTCGGCAAGCATTATAACGGATTGTGGGTGTGTTTAATATTTTGAAGCATTTAAAATCCATTTAAAATATAAAAATATTAGGTTTTTTTTTTATCTTGGGAAACGTTTTTAGTTCAACTTATGAGTAAAAATAATTGTTCAGGTATGTCTGGCATTTTAACACTGAGTGTAATATGCTTAAGTATCATTCAAGTCGTTATAAATAAATATTTAAATTTATATGTGATTTGTAAGTTATTTTACATTAAAAACAAATTATTGAATTAAAAAAAAAATATTTTTTAAATCTATTCAAAGCTGTTATTTTTAGGCCCTATATATTTTCAAAATCATTCAACACAAGGTGCTTTCAAGTCCAAAAGAATTTTTCTTATCAGAATATTGAAATATGTTAATCTAAAATTCTTTAATTTTTATTTGTTTGTTCTGTTACTGAGTGACCTTTATAAATTAGAAAGTTTCGATTTAAATGTAAATAGCAATTCTAGTTTCTAAAATAGTATTTTAATCGTCACTACATGCTGATGATTCGAATAATTTAAAACAATAGCAATATAAAAAACGCTTCACTGATCATTACTGGTAATCTAAAACATTTTGCTTTTCCAAAATTTTAAAAATATATTTGGCATTGTCCTTTATGTTATGTTTAAGGCCAAACTAGTATGTTTTTCATTAGCGTTTTGCTAAATTCGAAGGGATTTACCACTAAACACCCATTTTTAGGCGTCAAAATATTAGACACCCTTTATTATACTATTAAAGATTATATAAAGTATATATTTAAGTTTTTTTAATCCTAGAGGTTTTATCACAATTTATTAGTTTAGTTCAGTTATTCATTAGTTTAATCTCGTGTATTTGTGTAGAGTAAAATAAAAGAATTGTGATTCACTATGGGAAAAATTAAGTGTTTTTCAGAAGAAAGATTATTCATTTTTTCGTTATACGCAGACTACGAGTATACGCAGGGATGAGTTTTAAAGATATAGGACGCCGATTAAAACTAAGTTATGCAGTTATGTTTTTATTAAAATTCCGAACCTTATAGGGAACAATTCTTGAAAAATCCCACCATACTGACGGTAACACTTTTTTTAGGGTGATAATTTAGTTTTGGAGTGGACAAAGGTATTTGTCCTGGTGTTAACCATTGTTTTTCCTTATCTGGATTGCTAAATAGAATCCACTTTTCATCTCCACTAACAATTTGTTTAAAAAAAAGGATGTCTGTCTAACCTGGATAAAAGTACAGTTTTTAACTTTAAGTTGATGTGACACCCATATTTCTTCTCTTTACATTTTGTTCAGTTGTTTTCATCACCGTTGATTTGTGGACTATGCAGTTTTAAATTTTGTGGCTAATTCCCGAATGGTTTGTTTGTGATTAGCTTCAACTTCAGCCAACAACAGATGCTTATCAAACCCAACAAGCCTTCCAGATTGTATACCGCTGAAAAGATTGAAATCACCATTCTTAAATTTTTAAGCCACCGCTAACATGATCTGATGTACAAGGGACTAGGATATATTGTATGTCTTGCGTTAGTTATATTATTATGCTGTCGAAAGTCATACAGCATCAAGTGCGTGGAACTCCACATTTTGCTTTTCCACTTTTATAGAGTTCTTAGGGGTATTTTTTTTTCAAAATGTAACCATAAGCACATTCTATATATATATATATATATATATATATATATATATATATATATATATATATATATATATATATATATATTTAACTGGAATATAGGTTATGTTATATTGAGTTAAATTATTGTCACTAGATAGCAATGTTTTTAAAATTAAGAAAAAAACGACATTACTTATGATTCAGTAGACATTTGAATTACTTCCAAATTCAAATATTTTCGTAATATTTTGATATTTTTTTATTTGGTACAAGTTCTGATCTCAAGTATACGGAATCTTATGTAAACAATGTTTCTTATCTTCCAAATAAATCAGATATGGAAGAAATATTTGCTTTGGTTCTGCTTTTTTTTTTTAAACAGAGCCTTCATTTAATCCCAAAACCGATGTGACTTATAAATAGGGACAACCAACCCGTAAGTTGGTAATAATTATCACGAAATAACTAATTTTCTTAAACTACAACATACGTCTATTGGTTTACTTCAGTTTTAATAAATAATCTTATTATTTAAATTATATACACGGTTTACCACTAATAACGAAAATAAACAAACAACATTATTGCCAACAAATAAACAAACAACAAACTGCCTTATTTTTAACCCAAAAAAAAAAGAAATGATATAATAATTCCATCGGAGCAGATGCCGTGGAAGCAAAAAAGAAGAAGAGAAACGCATGTAGTAGATCTTTCGTACAGAAAATATGGCTGATGAAATGCAAACAACGAAAATTATTCCTTTTAAGTAATCAAATTTGTTTCAGAGGCGCTTTTGAAATATTTTTGTTGCTCAGCAAGCATAGACATTAATTAAAATCTTATAGAACAAATCTTGATAACAGATCTAGGAGAAATATCAGTCATATTTTTGGTGAAATAATACCACTTTTACCCCCATCCAAATGGGCAATATGTTCGGACTCCACCAATACCTTTAGAACTCTGGAAAAGGGATTAGACAATCATCCTCTCATATCCCGCTGCCTGGACCTCATTGAGGATATCCTGGCCATCGGATCCACCCTTCAGTTTCTCTGGATCCCTAGCCACTGCGGTATAGTTGGAAACGTGATGGCGGACACTGAGGCTAAAATAGCTGCCACAGATGGATCACCATGTCCCACTCTAATTTCATCCGACCTACATTCCTTCGTCGAATCTCTGGTTAGGGGACAGTTACAGAGTCACTGGAGCCTATTGGAAGGACACAATAAGCTCAGAGAAGTCAAAATCACCTACTTCCTTAACAATTTTTGAACTTCCCCTTTAAAAGAATCTCCACCATGGTTCAGGATAAGATCGGGTCATTGCGCTCTCACTCACCAGCACCTCTTGAGGAACGACCCTCCTCCTATCTGCTCTTCTTTCGGTGAACCTCAGACCGTCCCCCATTTTCTTGTAAAATGTCGCGCCACATCAAACATCAGAACCAGACTCTCCCTCCCCAGTGACCTCCCTACTCTCTTTCGACCCGGCTCCCTGGATGTTGTCCTCCTCTATCTAAGAGAAATATCCATCACTGATCATATTTAGTCGCTGCTCTCGCTCTTCCTCTCTCACATCTCTCATCATCCATCCTCTCCATTCCCTAATCACCATTACGCGTTCATCCCATCACCATCCGAAAACATGCCCTTTTCTTCAACAGTCGCCCTTCTTTATCAAACCCAGAACCCTGAATCTTTAATGTAAGTGAACATCTGCCGTAGTCATTCAAAAGGTCTCAATTAATGGACACACTGTGGTCGCTGAATGGTCCCTGTCACCGATGTGACCTTCATCCTAATTTAACTAACTAACTAACTAATACCACTTTTAAATAATTCAACATAGAAAAATGATGGTTCCTAAGTTTAAATCAATCACTACCTTACGTTGGTTACAGGATTAAATGAAGGCTCTCTATAAGTATATTAACTATATTAGCTATTGTATAGTTATTGTATTTTGGCAAATATGGTCAATAATGACAGGTCTGTAAATGAAATGTCTGTGAAACCGGAATTTTTGTATACAAAATACACGTTTATTGTATGAAAATGATAAAAAAAATATTTTATTCGAAGTATTGCTCATCGCTAGCTGTACATTTTTCCCATCTGTCTGACAATTTGTGGATGCCACGCCAAAAAAAATGTTGCTCTTTTGAAGCAAACAATAAATCGAGCCATTTTTGTACATTTTCGTAAGAAGTGAAGCAAATAAGTAGTCATCGGACGGAGCCAAGTCGGGTGACTAAGTCGCATGGGAAAATTCCCAACTAAACGCCTCAATTTCTTGACCAGTTTTGCTGTGTGTGATGGTGTATTATCATGAAGCAAAATCAGTGTGTGTTTCCTTTTTTGATATTCTGGTCGTTGTTCATTCAAAGCTTGATTCAAACCGATCATTTATTGTCGGTAGCGTTTAGTATTAAAACTTTCACCAGGTTTTAGCAGCTCATAATAGATCACATCCTTCGGATCCCACCAAATACAGAGTATTGTTTCTTTCCATTGCGATTTGGCCTTCCAGTCGATGTCGATGGTTAGCCTGGAGTTATCCATGATCTTAGGATTCTCAAAATATATCCACTTTTCATGGCCAGTTACAATTCAATGGAGAAATGACTTTCTTTTGGACTTGGCGAGCAGCATTTCGCAAGTGTTTTATCGAGTTTCCTACTGTCTTTCATTCTGTTCATGTGGAGTCCATTTTTCGATCTTCTGGATCTTTCTCATATCTTTCAAACGTATAGAGACACTCGTGTCACATTTAATTGATCCGCGAGTTGTTTTTTTTTGGAAAGTTTTAAAAGATCCATCTTTTACAAGTTATTGAAAGAAATAGGATTTCAGTTCAGAGAAGGGGAAGGGCCAATTTATTACTAGAAAAAGAAGAAATAGTTGTGTGGAGACGAGAACATCTGAGAAAAATCAAAAAACGAACAGCGAAAAATATATTTTTTAGATGAAACGTGAATAATGCTGGGTATACACAGCCATAAGTTTAGGTGGATACCTCCGCACAATCCTCAAGACAAGGTTTCTTGGATAGCCTTTCAACTGATTTTAAAAATCCCTCAAGTGACATTTTAATTAGTACTTTAAACAATTTCATGAGCCATACAAAGAAAAATTGCAATTGATCGATACCTTTTGCTATTTTATTCCCATCTAATCACATTTTAAAAAAATCAAAACTTTGCATAGCAACTATAATACTTAAATAAATCCTCAATATTTTAAATTCTAGATGTCATATTTAATAAAGCCCGTGAATGGAACCGTTTTTTTTAATGTCATTTTAAATACTTCTCTTTCTAAATCACATGTCAAGAAATTTTAACTCAATATGTTCTGTTTTACTTTTTAATTTGCTAGTTTGTATTACGTAGTTCTAAAACTTACTTTTTGTTTTTTAAGTATTTAGAACTTAAAATTGATTTTAGGAAAAGGAAAACGACTAATAATTTGCCACATTGGTAGTGAAGATGGTTTTGTGGCAATAAAACAGGGAACTATCATGAAGAAATGGATGGTGCTTCCTTCGAAAATTGGTTTTTTAAAAACTCTGCCAAAGCTTGAAGAGAATTCAGTTATCGTATTAGACAATGTTACATATACGAGAATTCCTAACATGTCAACAACAAAAAAATATATTCAAGAATGGCTAAATTCTATAAATATTGATTTTGAGCCGACTGTGATTAAAACAGAACAGTAAAAATTGTTAAGGAGCATAAAAATAAATACAATTTAAACATAATTGATGAAATGGTACAAGAACAAAATAAAATTGTTTTACGACTGCCTCCCTACCACTGCGAACTCAATCCCCTTGAATTGATTTGGGCGAAATTAAAACGATATGTTGCGGCAGAAAATAAAACTTTTAAATTCTGTATATATATATATATATATATATATATATATATATATATATATATATATATATATATATATATATATATATATATATATATATATATATATATATATATATATATATATATATATATATATATATGTATATATATATATATATATATTAAAACAGAAATCTTCCATTCGTACTCCACGAGTCCGATCGATTCAAATCAGCTCAATCGATCAATATATATATATATATATATATATATATATATATATATATATATATATATATATATATATATATATATATATATATATATATTTATGTATTTGATATACCAATTATAGACCAATAGCTATATATATATATTTTTTTTTTTTTATTTTATTTTAACTTTATGGTCTGCATAGGACCACTCTAGTCAAGTTATGGTTCAGGTCCTTTTTTCTCTTCTCAGCCCAATACTTCTTCATCCACTCCGATCGTAATTTCCTTTCCTCCTCCGGAATCACTCTTCCTGTCCTCTGTCTGTTGATCCTTGCCTGTAGTGCTGTGTGTTTGTCCTGCAATATCTTAAGTGCATCTGACTTGCACTTTAAATCTTCCATTGTGATGTGCAACTCTCTCATGTCTTCCTTAAGTTCTGTGATCCATCTAATATTGCTCTTACTATTCCAAAATTTCTCTATTATTCTCCTACTGATTCTACTTTCCGGTGTCCTTACTAGATGCCCCAAGAAAGATATTCGCTTCTTTCTCATAGTGCTCGTCACTGGTTCTATTTCCTTATAGACGGTTTCATTGGAAGCCAGTCTCCAGACTCCATTTACTTGATAATTATATATATATATATATATATATATATATATATATATATATATATATATATATATATATATATATTTTTTTTTTTTTTATTTTTTTTTCTTGGTCCCGTTTTTCTGCGGTCCCGTAACGGTTTCGACGTTATTCAGTTGAATCACGTACAATATGCGTGAATATGTTTGGGTTTAGTTTCTTTCTTCAATAAATGAACTATAGTACAGCTTTGGGAAAAAATTAGCAATCGCTGAGAGCCAAATCCGGTGAATACAACGCATGGATTATTGACAATGGATTCGACTACCCGACTTTCGACATGGGGACGCGCGTTGTCGTGATGGAAAACAATTTGGTTTTTTTACGCACTTTTTTTAGCATTGATGGGTTCATGAAGCCGGTGGAACTGGATCAGCCGGGGAACTGCTAGCGCTTATCAGGAAAAAATTCAATGAAAACTTTGAAAAAATTCACGGTTGCCAAGTGTAATTTTCAGTGTATAATTGTCAAAATCCGATGGTCAACCTCTCTCTTCCTGATTTACCCTGCAAGCTGAAGAACTGATTTGAAGTGGAAAAACCATTCCTGATATTGTCTTTCGCTGATCATCGCCCTCAGAAAAAGTTCGTTGAGATCTCGGAATGACTGTCCTCTTCAATCCTGTCTCGTAGTGGTATAGTATATGACGAACGTGAATTTAATTTTCAACACGTATTTTTATCAACAACATAGAGAAGAATATTTTTATGAAGAGTAAACAAAAAAAAAGTAAACGGTATTCATAAGTAAAAATTAACCGCGGATAATTATGCATCAACCCAATATTGACTTAAAACAAAAATGTATTGTTTCAAAATACCTAGTAAATCGATGCTGGATTGAACTGCTACTATCGAACACTTGATTTTTTATACGTCTAACTTATATAGATTTATATCTCAAACATTTCGTGATGACCTTAGTACATATCTGTGAATGAATGTGTTAATGACGTATGCAATATACAAATAGCTTGTATTTAAATATAGTTTAGTTAAGTCAGTCATAACTTTCTTTAAATTATGGTTAAAAATAAATGTTAATATAACCGTTTGTTGTTTTTATAATGCAAATTTTCAACAAAATATATTTTTGTCCGCTGCTATCATCATTAACGATGGTTCTTTAATGTGATTCAGTTTCAGATTGCACATTGCCTATTATTTATGCAAGTTCTCGAATCAAACCAGAAAACTTGTTTCTGAGAATGTTGTTATTTTGTTTTTTTTTGTTTTGCCTTCAGTTGAATGCACTATAGCTTGTGTGTGGTTGGATTCGTTTATCGTTTTAAACTTTCGACCGTCATAGTTGGTTTTAATAGAACATTCGTTATCGTATAACTGGCTTTATTCGGCGCAAAAAAAAAACGCCACCTTTATTTGCGTTACATTTATTTGAAATATTTTTCAAATAAATGTAACGTTGATTTTCGATAGAAGAAAGTTGTTAATGTCCATAAAAATCTGTCAAAATCCAGTTTCGATACCCTGAACCTTTTTTTTTCAAAGTTCTGCATTCAAACTTACCAATATTTCTTCTGGCACAATTGCATTTTTTTCGCGAATAGCAACTCGGTTAATTTTCTAAACTTTTTACTCAGCTACTCGTATGACTCGTTTACTGTAGAAGATTTCGAACGTACACTCTCGATTTGAAGAAACGTGGATATTCACAAATAAAACAAAAGAGTAGCTTTCAATATTTGAAAGAAGAGTACTTGGAAGAATTTTTTGGCATTCTGAATGATAATGACATTTGGGGGGATCAGGTATAACTTGGAACTCTAGCAGTTATACAAAGATCTGAATATTGTAGGCTATGCAAGGGTTCAGCGACCCAGATGGACGGGACATGTGGCGAGAATGTTGGAAAGCCAAATACCAAGGAAAGTCATGGAGGAACAGTTAGGCGGTAACGTAAAAAGAGGTAGACCTGAGACCCGATGGCAGGACAGTGTAAGAAGAGATGTTGACGAACTACCAGCTCGTTAAAAACTGGCAAGGGGCTAGACGAAAGTTGAAGGACGTCAAGACTCACTGTTGGGCTGTAGCACCTCGGGAAGAAGAATAAGGAGGTACATCGTCGAAACATGACATGCGGTTTGGGGAAATATTTGTAGAAAAACTGGCATAGAGGCTCTAGAGGAATTAGATAATCGCTGGGAATGTAAAAAAAGTTAGTTTAAACTTTATGATAGATAAATCAATTAATTTTCTTTTAAACTAAGATATTGATAAATTAGGGTGGTGAAACATAAATTTAGAATGTTATTGAAAGAATCTCCTTATTGTCAAAAGGACGTCTTTGTAACAAAAACAAATTCATGGTAATACCGTTTGATGTTCAGCTAACACGAGGGCTAGACAAGATTTTGGAAAAAGTGGACATTTTGATAGTGTACAATACAAAATATCTTGGGTAATCCAAAAAATAAAATTGACATAAAAAAAGGTAGGCAGTCACGGGGACTGCCGGCAGAAGTGAAAACTTGAAACTTTGGAATAACTGTGTTTTTTTTTAATTTTTAATTTAATTATGGTATGAAAAAAATATGGAATTAAATTAATTATGAAAATATTTGAAAATAAATGCTTTGTTTTTGTTAATCATTTTTCTACATAAAGCTATTAACATATTAAGTACTCACTCTTGTACTGCACATTATTTCTAGAATCAAACAATTAAAATAATGATTATCTAAAACACAATTTAATTTAAAACATAATTGGCGGCGCCAGTCTGACGCAACACGTCACTAGCATGTCGGTGACGCGAACCCATAAATTTTGTCCCTACCGAAAATCGCTTAACGAGACTAAAGAAGTTTTCACTTCAAAAATCTAGGATTTATTAAATTAGTTGTATACAGACTTTCTGTGCGTGTGTCTTTCTTTCTATGTTAAAAGTGTACATTCTGTCAAAAAAGTACCGGGAATTGGTCAATAAAACACAAAATGTTTATTATCCAAATCCAAATTTATTGTATCGCCATCAAAGTAGGCCCCTTCCGAAATAACTTATGCCAACGAATAATTCAATTGTCCAAACATTTTTAAAACGCATTTTCCGGAATCGACTTCAGTTCTCGCCGCGAATTTTTTTTTATGTCTTGTATCGACTGAAAACGGTTGACTCGAAGTGGTAATTTGAGTTTTGGAAAGAGAAAGAAGTCGGCCGGAGCCATATCAGGTGAATACGGTGGTTGTTTGATGGTGTTTGTTTAGTTTTTGGCCAGGAATTCGTCCACAATGATAGCCTTGTAAAATGGTGCAATTGTGCAATTCAAAATCCAAGTGTTTTCTTTCCACAAATTGGCCTTTTTCGACGAATTTGCTCTCTCAAACACAGCATAATACTCTTACCTCCAGTTACAATGCGTTTTCATGCCAACGCGTTTCATGCCGAAACAACCGCTTAAAATGGTACGAATTGATTCGTGAGACACAGAAAGTTCAGCGGCTGTCTCTTTCTTTTCACTTTAGCTCACTCTCTCTCTTCACTTTAGCTCACTTTCTCTCTTCACTTTAGCTCACTCTCTCTCTCTCTTCACTTTAGCTCACTCTCTCTCTTCACTTTAGCTTACTCTCTCTCTTCACTTTAGCTTCACTAAAGTGAAGAGAGCAATCTTCCACCACATCTCAACCGCTTTTGAATGCACTGTTCCACTCATATGTACGTGTTTTTGATAAAGCCGATTCACCGTTAGCCTTCTGCAACATTTTCAGCGACTCGGCACACGAAATTCCATTTGCAATGCAAAATTTAAGACAATTATTTGTTCGATGTTTTTATCCATTGTAAAAATCGCAAAACACTTGAGATGAAGTGACAAAATCCGCGCTGTAAACAAACTAAATGACAGATGACGTTCAAACTCCGCGTCCGTATAGAGGACAGTTGTGCCTTAACTATAAAAATAATTTTGACAATCCCTTTAAGCGGGCTTTTCAAATGATCCCCGGTACTTTTTTGACAGAATGTAAATAATAATAGGTTTTTGGATGCATATGAGAGGATTCAAATTGAAAAATATAAGAAAACCATTAACCGTGATAAATGACATATTCCATTCGGTCAACTTTTTAAATTATTAATGTAAATAAATGTCATATAAATAGAAAATAGATGGATTTTAAAATTAGATTGAATTATCTCCTGATGATACTAACATGGTTAGTGAAACGCGCGTCGAGAAGAACAAAAAATAAGTTATTTGATGTTTAGTGGTAAATCTCTTCGAGTTTCACACTAGAGGTTCCAATAGAAGAATTAATTGTGTTAGACCTTAATACAAATTAATATCTAGTTAATTTAAGAAAAGTTTCTACGTGCTCTTTTATTGTTTGATTTTCTTAGATTTATTTAGAACATGTTTATTTAATGTTTTGCAATCAAACTTAATGGCATTATAAATAAAATTTATTTTACATACACTAAAAATTTTTTGATAAACATTTAAATTATGAAAGCAAATGTTATAATCTAAAATTATTTCATTTATTTTGAATGTGTTTTTAAAAGTTCTCATAAATATATGTTCCTTCTTTTCCTTTAGTATGCATTTGGATTACTCGACGATCTCCCACGTATCCATTATATTGCTGGGTTTATGACGCTTTTTCATTTATGTTTGTCTTTTACAATGTTCTTGACTTCGTTGATGGTCAGATGTTTATTTGCCATATCCAGTTTAATATGTTTCAAGTATGTTTTCTTCAGTGCTTTTCTGTATATTTTCCAGTTGACTGATCTTTCATGCCTAAATAGTCTACGTGGGATTCAATTGAGAGCAGTCATGACTAAACCATTCTGTATTCATTCTGCAGTCATGACTAAACCATTGGAGTCTGCGTTTTTAAATTTGCTCAAGGATTGTTGGTTGGTAATCACACCAAGCTCTGATTTTTTATTCGGATATTTGTTTCTGAGTGATATGCTCATATTTGGTGCAGGCAGCACAGTAGGAATATTTCAAGCTTATTTAAATCCATTTTAAGCATTATCCATGTTGCTACCCTTACTTCCTAGAAGGATGGGTACTAGGGTGTAACAAAAGTGGTTTCGTGTTTTCCTTTGTTTATAAATAAAGGATTATACTTCACTCCTCAGAGCTTTAATCTGATTTCAACTTTTTGTACCGACAAATAAACATTTCTTCTTTGGATTGTAGTGATTCCACTGCGAAATATTCAGTCCACGGTTTTCAACAAAAACGTTAAAATGAGTGAAATAAGCTACGAAATTAGGGCAATTTAAGACATTATTTTTTAAAAAACCTTCAAAGCGACCGGCACCGCTCGTCAAATTTGCGAAGTAGAGGGGAAAGGTGCCGTATCAATCCGCACTGCTCTGCTCTGGTTTAAAAAATTCCGGGAGGGAGACGCGTGTCTTGAATATCAGAGATCGTTCAGGGTCTCTCCCTATGACGATATTTTTCCAAGTGTGGCGGTTAATAATTTTTATTTGTTTTAAGAGGCGCTTGACACAAAGGTCGGTTTACAGTCACATTTCTGATGCCATTTTGTTCCTACGACAGTACCTTTCAAAAAGCCTTTAATATTTAAACGATTTCGCGTTAGCGGCATATTTTCTCATGTGGTAAACATCTCGAGTTTCGAGCGAAATAGAGAGCATTTGCGGCACGTATTGCTTTTCTTGTTCAATCAAAAGAAAAATGCAAGTGAACGCCGATGTATACTTGTGGAAACTTACGCTGACAATGCCCCAACTCAAGACGCTTGTGGACATTGGTTTAGACAATTTAAAAGTGGTAATATCGACTTGAAATACAAAGAACGACCAGGTCAACCGAAAAGATTCCGAATGGCAAGCATTGTTGGAAGAAGATGATATTCAAACTCAACAAATGACAAATAGTTTAAATATTGGTCGTCGAACCATTTGTTCATCCATCCAGAAGGCAGGAAATGAGTATCACATCAACTGAACGACAGACAGATAGAAAGGCGAAAAACCGTGTGCGAAATTTTGCTTTCTCGACAAAGACTTTTTGACAGGATAGTGACTTAAGACGAAAATTTATATATTTCGAGAACCTAAACGCATAAAGCCATGAGTTTACCCAGGACAACCATCAACATCGACCTCAAGACCGAATCGCTTTGGAAAGAAGAATCATGCATCATGAGCTTCTGAAACCAGGTGAAACAGTTAATACAGTTCGCTGCCATCAAAAAACGATCAATTTGAACCATGCATTGATCGAAAAGCGACCAGAATGGGTTACAAGGCACGGAAAGTGATTTTGCAGCACGACAATGCCCCGTCACTCACAACGAAAGCGGTCATAGACACCATTTCTGCACTTGACTGGGAAGTCTTGCTCCACCCGCCGTACTCACCAGACTTGGCCTTTTCCAACTACTTGTCCCTGTTGCACTGTCGCGCGCATACACTTCCCATGAAACACTTCAACAATTACGGAGATCTCGAAAAATGACTTGGACTGGCCCACCTTTTAAGATGTACGGTTTTTCTGGGAGGGCATCCACAAATTGCCAGGGAGATGGAAAACGTGCACTAACGATGGCGCACACTTTAATAAGTCAGTTTTTATCTTGCTTGCAAATTAATCGTGTATTTTTTTAAGAAAAAAAAAGAATCATTAACCGCCACACCTGGTAAGAGCAGCTGTAACTGCAGCTCCTAGAATAAGCACTAGGAAACTTACAAGAAAATTAGGATTATCCCACACTACCGTCAACCGGCATTTGCGTGGCATAGGTATGATTGCAAAGAATGAATAACTATAAACAGTGAATAACTGTACCTTATTTTTTTGGGAAAACATTCAGTAATACACGATAACTTCCATGTACTGCTAAATAGGTACTAAAGTTTGGTTGTTTTGGAGGTCATCATTACAAAATTATTGATTCCCCCTTTTGCATTAACATTTTTTGAAAATCTCTATAGGATATTGATTTATAAACAGTGTCGATTATTTTTAAATGTTACACGTTTGCAATTTGCATAATTATTCTTATGATAATTGTTTTTGTCATCAAGCTAAGTTCATCCACCTATACGAATGCTCAGAATATTTATTTGTAATTATTTTTCAAATCGTATTAGGTCTACCAATACGCTGTTAGCTGCCAGGATATATTTTTGTTTTTCACATAACGAAATGTAAACCCTCAATATATTTCGGAATAATAATATATTTTCATGTGGAAAGTTAACCAGATTAAACAACTTTAATCTATACAATTGTTACTGATTTTCGAATTTTGTACTTCACTTTCAAATATTTGCTTTTAGGTCTAGGACCTATTTTTGTTTAATATTAAAGACATTTCAAATGATGCTACTTGCCATCTTTCTATCTTTTTTTGGGGACGTTCTAGAGCTCTTTTGCCTTGTAAACTTTCGTCACGCGCAATTTTTTTCAGTCTGTTACTTTCGTATGCGATCTAAAGTAGGGTAGAGCGGGGCTAGTTGAGCAACTTTTCGCTTGATCTCCCATAACTTTATGAATATACATCGGATTTAAATGATTCTTAGTCTGTTAGATTCGTAATTTACTCTTCTCCAAAACGTCTAGCGGTGGAAAAACGATCCGAGTGCAAGTTTAAAAGTTATCGGAAATGCGAGAGCGCTCCAAATCGCTCCACGTACCCCACTAGTGGGGCTAGTTGAGCATGGGTATGGGGCTAGTTGAGCAATGGCTAAAATGGACTTGATGACTCTAGAATGATCTGAATACAAAATAATTGTAATCAACAAGCAAATATTTATTTATTATGATCATTACATACTTTTATTGCTATTATATCCCTGGAAGAATAAAATTAAAATCAAACAAAATTAAATCTTTCCAATCTTTGGATTATTATTACACTTTTTATATTTAAAATTATATATTTAAGAATAATTATAACGCAAATAACTATTAAAATAAAGCAGTAACTAATTATGAGATCAAGAATATTGTTGATAAATATTCCCAAATTATTTATCATTTTTGTCTCTATCACAATTAATACAAACATAGATTAGACCAACGTTCGGCACACATTTAATATGGGACCATTGTTTGCAAATCTGACACTGAATCCAGTTTTCTCCAGTTATGCTCTCAAAAAATTGCTCATAACAAACCAGACAAGCGTACTCGTCCTCTTCTGAATATGGTTAAAATATTTTATATGTACGCATCCTAAAATCTAATAATAATCATTAATACAATTATCAATATAAGTCATTTTAATTAGTAAACTTTGTGTAGAATCATACAAGCACAAATTAATTGATGGTTATGAATTTATAAAAGAAAAAATTGATTTTCTACGATTAACATTTAGTGGGGCTAGTTGAGCAAGCATTGAACGGGCGTGCTCAACTAGCCCCAGTTGAGGCAACAAAATTAAAATTAAGCTATAAAAAATCATAATAGTTAAAAATAAATAACCATCTCTAATCGAAAGAATAATAATTAAGTAATCTTTAAATGCTTACGTGATCCTTATTAAGTGTTTTTATACGAGTATAGTAGAAAAATTATGATCATCTGTATTATTTCTTTTACGCCGAAAAAAAAACGGCGTTCTTATTTTATCGAAGCACCGGACAGCAATTGACAGTCGCGCTATGTATTCCCCTCCCATAACCCCTTCTTTTCGCCATTTACACTTTTGTTGTAGGTTGCTTAGTTTTCAAGATATTTCGATTGCACAACTTGTCCCTATGATCAACTAGCCCCCCTAAAATAAAGTTTCTGTCACTATTAGTTTTCTAAATTTGATCTTTTATTTCTTTTTCAACATTTCCGTGATTGATATTCGCTTCTATAATTTGTTCGATACTTATACATCAATGTTGATTATGACCAACCCTTGCAACTCGTCTGCATTTTGGACTTTAATTATTGCATCAGCTGCGTAGCAAAGCATTTTATGAAAGTTATGTGATAGCTGTGTGGGGTTGGCAATTTCTCGTATCTAAAAACCTGGTATTGTATGTGGTATGTGCTAAAATGTAAATGGGATGAATAGAAGGAAATAGAGAAACGACTAGCGAAAGAAAGCAAAGCCGCAGGAATATTTTTGAAGATTTTAGGAGCAAAGAATATAACAAAAGCAGCAAAAATAAGAGTGTACCAAACAGTACTAAGGCCCACGGTTACCTATGCGTGCGAAAGATGGGCAATCGCGAAGAAGGAAGAAAGTAAGCTGCAAGTGTGGGAACGTAAAATATTAAGGAGGATTTTTGGAGGAATTAAAGTTCGGAACGAATTTAGAAAAACAAATATAGAAATAGAAAAACTGTACAAAACACCAAACATTGGTCAGGTAGTGAGAGCTAGATGGCTGGGGCACATACCGAGGATGCCCGGCTAGCGATGGGTTAAAGGAATACTGATGAGAGGTGAAGACCGTGGAAGAAATGGCTGGTTGAGGGGATGATTTGAGGAAAACAGGAGTCAGGGATTGGAAAAATTATGCTTTGGATCGAAAAAGATGAAAAAGAGTGAAAAAATTCGAAGCCAAGGGCCGCTAGGCCTGCAGAGCTGGACATTATTATTATGTGGTGTTCGTGCTCTAGACATTTAAGCACTACTAAAATTAAATAGTAAATATTTTAAAAGTAGAAACATTGTTTTAAAGTGATATTTTACCAAAAAAATAAAAATTTTGTGTCAGTTCCTATTTGTTACTAACTTTTTTTAATGCAATAATTGGTCTACGATTAAATTCGAGATATGCCAAATTACTGTTGCAACACTGACTTGGCTAAAAGGTTAATTAATTTCGTGCAGTCCTATAAATGTTAATCGACATTATCTTCTACTTCGACAACAATCGTTTGTGACTCGGAAACTTATTTATTTAATTATAATTAATGTTCGTCGTGTTCAAGAATGAAAAGCGCCGATTGCCAAAAATTCGTAGGGTTATATTTAGGTAAAATTGAGTCATCGGAAACCGTTTTATATTTTTAAATCTGGTATTTTTAACGTTTTTCGTTATTGATACTAGAATATTCCTCGGTATTATCTATTTTTGTTTATGATCATTAAATTGGTGTATAATTTCATCAGAAATTAATTAACACGACAAGCATATCTGATTTTTTAAGTAAGTATCTCCAATATTTTCAATTAGTTTACTCCGTCTTTCGAAGATACCCTTTTTTCTAAGCTGGTCGCATCGACCCTTGTTTATATTTAAATGAAATTGACCTCGAAACGGGGTTGGATATTATTGGGTATGGGAACTTCTATTTCCCCCAGGTAGTGCGGAAAATGCAGTTTTCTTTTGTAAAGTGAAACAGACGATTCTGCAATTGGGGCGGGAACGAAGTCCAACTTAAACATACATTATAAAATACAATTGATTTTCAAAAAAAAAGTATATCATAATTGAAGTTGAATATAAAGTTTTTTTAATAGTTAATAAAGCAACTATTTTTATAGGACAAAAGTAATAAAGAGTTGGTTTTAATTTATCTTTAATCAATTTTAACCAATAAAGTGACTGTTGAATATTAGAGAGGTACCTTTGGATATGTGCAGAAATTATGAATTTGAAAAGAAATAATTTTTTTCATTGAGAAAAACGGACATAAAGACTCTAGTAGTTCGTCAAAAAGTGCGTAAATTATCCGTTAAGAGTTTGGAACATTTTTGTTTATTTAATGGATTTTCGAAGTACCATTCCATGGTAAAAACGCTGGTGGAAATATCATGGACTAAGACTGGAAATTTTTGCGCCTGAAAATTGTTGAAGCGTTTCGAAATTAGGTACCAAGAATATCTCCAGATTCCAGCAAGACAACTTTCTGGAACACACGGCGAAGATTACGGGAGAATGGCTACAATGTCAGAAACACCAATAACCGGATATTAAACCTAATAAGAATTGAAAACATGTATAGAGGACTCGCGGAGTGGAAAAAAAATCCGTCACGTAAAAGTTGACCAATCCTTCAGCCGACATCAAATGTCAGCAAGTGTCTACCGAGACCGGTTTCTGTCCGTAAACCGGCATCAGACTGGTTCGAGCAAAACGTTCGAAAGCAACTGAAGGATTGACAGAAGGTCTTGAAAGACAAAGAAGGTCAACCGAAAAATTTGAAGATGCTGAATTGCAAGCATTGTTGGAAGACGATATGCAAACTCAATAACAAATGGCAGAGATATTGGTTCCCAAACCATTTCTGATTGTCTGCATGTTATAGGAAAGATACAGAAGGAGGAAAATGAGTATCATATCAGCTGCACGACAGACAGACGAAAAAGCGAAAAACGGTGTGCGAAGTTTTACTTTCTTAGCATAAACGAGTTTTTTGGATCGGATCGTGACTGGAGACGAAAAATGCCGGTCCTAGACACTATTACTGTACTATGCTGGGAACACTTGCCCCACCCGCCGTACTAACCAGACTTGGCCTCTTCCGATTATCACTTGTTTTCATCGATGTCTTACGCACTTTCCATAAAACACTTCAACAATTACGGAGATCGACTTGATGACTGTAATACCTCAAAAATGTACGGTTTTTCTGGGAGGGCATCCACGCATTGCCAGAGAGATGGGAAAAATGTGAAGCTAGCGATGGCTCATACTTTGATTAAACTATTTTTTTAACCTTTCTCCCAAATTATACGTGTTTTTTCTTTAAAAAAAATGTAAGAATTTTTAACCGCCATAACTGATAAGCACTAATTTTTATTCTGTTGAATTATGGTATAATTTTGTTAGCAATCTATTGTAGTTTGTATTGCTATAACCTTAAAAATGTAAAGGTATTTAAATATGTATGTGCTATTCCATTTTATAACTTCAAAAAAGCCAGACATATCTAATTAAAATGGATACAAAAAAAATTAGCTGCTGGAGATGATATGCTGAGCGCTGAAAGATGGTGCGCAATTATGAAAGAACCATTCACTGTCACATAAACATAGCCGATATCCCAAACAATTGAAACGGATTATATGATCTTGAATCTTGAATAGACACAAAGGAATATTCAGAAATTGTTCGCCGCCTGCTTTAGCTGCGACATCTAAGCTGTATTAGCTGCGCTGATACGAATGATATGGCGTCACACTCACAGTGTGAATCCCTGGATGTTTGTGTATGACAATTTGACATGACATGACAAAGTGACAAATTGATTTATCAAATGATCTAGATCATATTTTTTCAATAAATTTGTGAAGCTAAAATCTAGACAAACTACATTTTTAAGCCGGTCGTCGCGTTGGTGCGGCGGTCTGAGCGTCTGCTTTGCCGAATCCGCGCTGGAGCGGTAGCTGGTTCGATTCCAGCGCTCGGATGGTTATTTTTCTTTCTTCTGTCCGTTTATCTTTCCTAAATGTTTGTGATTGTTTCTAGGCAAGAGTGTAAAATCCGACTACGAATTACCCCTCAGTCACGCCAGTTAAAGGCTGGGTAAGGCCGGATGCCTTCTGAGAAGTGTTCTGCGTTGGCCACTCGCCAGTCGGTAGGTTTCCTGATAGACTTATGGGTAGGCACATAACCAAGGGTTTATAGCCCGAGGGGGGTGCTGGCCTGGGTTTGTCGGAAGCTGATGACCGTGGTTCGGAACCTACGTTAAGCTGTAGGTCCAGTCGCTAAATAGCCTAGTTGCTGATGCGCCTCTAACCCAAACACTTCACTTTTACTTTTTTAATCAACAATAAATATCGCTTTTTTTATAGATCACTGATATGTCATCTATCTGTTTTTCATATAGCATACAAAAATCCCATCTTGTTTATTCTAAACATAACTTTTTTCCAAGCGCTAAATAAATATTTCGAAATAAAATAGTATATACGTTTATTTTTATCAATTTTACTTTTATGTATAAATTAAATATTTGAATTATAATAGCTCGGTAACAAAATAATTTTGGATTCAATATGAAACCAAACAAAATGTGTTTGTTTATTATCTTATCGTTTCGCGGAGTTGCACAGTTAGTTATATAGAATAATTAATGATTTATCCTTATCGAAAGCAAGATAAAAACGTCAAATATGGTATTAATGTTTATTTATTAATATGATAAAATATTAAAGTAAATATTTAACGAGTTATAATTTTTCCGAAAAATTACATTGTAGATTTATATCATAATGTACAGGCATGGCCAAAAGTATTCAGTATCCTATAAAAATATAACTATTCCGTTGTAGTCTTGACTCATAACTTTAAAACCAAGGTTCGTATTTTGAATAAGCCAAATACTGGGTCTACGGCTTAACGTAGGCATCCTCCTCGAACTATCAAGCCTTGATTTGTGCTTAACCTCAAGTCTCTTGAGAAGCCTACCGACTGGCGAGTGACCAGCGTAGAATACTTCTCAGAATTATATTACTTTTTTGAGTATTAGATTACATTATTATGGAATATGACAAATGGTCGTCGCGGCTTCGCTTGGCGTCGCGTATCCGAGAAGTCCAGTTTTCGATGACTCGACCGCATAAATTGGGTTCTATGTCATTAATGCATTGGTTATGTTGACATTTAAGGCATGAACGACTTATTCGCATAGACTCGTGATTGAACGTAGCCCTACAAGAAGTCTAATGGCGTTAAATCACACGATCTCGGTGGCCAGGTGACGTCGCCAAAACGCGAGATAACCATGCCGTCGAATTTGTCATGCAGAAGATCCATTGTTGTATGCGCTGTGTGGCACGTAGCGGCGTCTTGTTGGAACCACATGGCCTTTAGATCCATATCTTTCATTTTAGGCCACAACAAATTATGTCTCTTGTCGATGATAGTTATGACTGCGCCAGCTTCATTTAGGAAAAAGTACGGACCAAAATCCACAGTACACAGTGGCTTTTTCTGGATGCTTTTGCAACTGATGGGTCTCATGTGGATTGTTATTTTCCTAAATGCGACAATTTTGCTTGTTGACATGTTGACCGGTGACAGTTATGGCTGCGCCAGCTTCATTTTAGAAAAAGTACGGGCGGGCCAACGACCCCGCCGAACCAAAATCCACAGCACACAGTGACTTTTTTTTTGATACATATGCAACTGATCGGGCTCATGTGGATTGTTATCTTCCCGAATGCGACAGTTTAGCTTGTTGACAGCCATTCATCCAAAAATGGACCTCGTCTCTGAAGATGATTTTCCGTCCGACAGGGTCCACTTCCAGCCCAGTCAGCGAATGCTGGACGTTGCTTATGGTCGTTATTCTTCAGTTCCTGGGTCAATCGAATTTTCTATGAGTACGCGTCCAAGTCCAGATGCAAAATTTGCGAAGTTAAGGTCTGCAAAATGCTAAGTTCTTGGGCGTGACGAGGAATTGACTGTCTCGGGTTATCCTGCACACTCTCGTTCACTGCAGCCATGTTTTCTGCAGACCTCATGTTTTGACGACGTCCGGGTGTTGTTGGATTGTTTACTGAACCAGTTGATTTGAATTTGTAATATATATACACATTGGACATATGTATATATACATATGTCCAAAAGTTTGGAATATTCAAACTTTTTTATTAATATTAAGGTTTTCTTTTACTAGTTTACGTAATCATCATTTTATTACAACTTTTACTGGCACAAATAAAACTCAAAACCAAATGACCAATGTGTAAAAATGATTTATTATTTCGAAGTTAAAAAATAACAATGTACCAATTGCCTTCAAAAGTTATTTAAAAATAGAAAGAACAACATTCAAAAAAACTAATAAGCAGTAGTTCCTCCATGGGTCTGTGTGCATGCCTCTAGGCAATTTGGCATACTGTCGTTTAAATGATTAATTTGGGCTTGTGGAATTCTCTCCCATTCTTCATGAGCAGCATCTTTTAGTTCTAGCAGGGTAAGAGGAGGATTGTTTAGTTTCTTGATGCATATTTTCAGGATGTCCCCCAACATGTTCAATGACATTCATGCCAGAGGAATTTGCTGGCCACCCTAACTTGGTTATTCCTTCCTCTTCAAGAAAATTTGTACTGCCGCTGTTCGATGAGGGGGTGCGTTGTCAAATCCGTCGCCCACTGCGCCCCGGAACAGACCCACAACAGGATTTAAAACTTCCTTCATGTACACCAGTACCAGTGCCAGTAGAGGTGTCCGTGTACCTGTCATAATACCACCCCACAACATCACGCTCCCACCTTCAAATGGGATACGTGGTTGAGTTGTTGCTACTCGGGCTTGTCGACCTGCAGCTCTCCAAACTAATGTTCTTCGTGAATCAGAAACCAAGCTAATTCTCATCTCATCTGAGAACATCACGTTATTATTATATTTTTTGTTGAAGGATTAGTTTGGGAACACGTAAAAGTCTTCTGCGATGCAAATTTACCGCTTTCAGTCTGCGTGTTATCGTTTCTCGTGAAATATTTACCCCTTCAAGCCTAACAAGCTCCCTTGATATAGCACTTGTAGATTTTAGTCGATTTCTTCGAGCTATCATTGATATCTGCCGGTCTTGTGCAGCTGTTGTACATTGTTTTCTACCACTTCTGGGACGATCCTTTACGTTATTTGTCTCTTGGAATTTTTTGTGAATTTTTGATATAGCACTTTGGGAAACACCTCCAATTTCCTGCTCCTACTATCACTTTAAACTTATTAAAGCCCTGTTGTAACAAAGCAATTACTCTTGATGTGTTAAAATGATATTTTTAGGCATTTTTAAACGGATTGATTGAAAATTGAAAAAGACCTGAAATAATGTGTAAATACCAGTATCAACAAAATGGGTAAAAATCGAAAAACCTGTGTTATCAGTAAAACAATGCTTTTGTTACTTTTATTTAAAAACGGTCTAAAATAAATATATATATCACAATTTTTAGAGTATCATAGACTTGATTCGTTTTGTTTTGCAATGGGAAAAAAGGAAAAATTCAATCCAGATGGGGTTTCGCTCTCACTTTGATTTGAAAGTGTGAATGTATTAAGAGATTCCTATACTCGAGTAAAATAATTACACTAGTCCGCAAGCAACCGCAATTGGCAATTTGAAAGAGACTCTTTGATAGTTTGTTTGCGTTAGGCTTCACCTACGCGCTTCGTATAGCCTAGGCGTGGCTTCTTCCGACTACCACTTTTTTGAATTTCTGCAGCAGTTCGATATACATTTCATGACACTAGAAAATATGCTTGCGAATGCTTTGTATAGAGAAGTTCTGTCATCAGAGAATTTGCAAGCTAGGATAAAAATGTCAATATCTTAAATTTTGTTTTTCGAACGTTTTGGTTTACCTAATAATTTCCGGTCAACGCACTAGTTGTAAATTACGAGGTATGTAATTGTGATTGTAATGTGAGAATTGTAATTACCAGGTGTGTAATTGTAATTGTAATGTGAGAAATAGGCCAAAATCTGATGCGTCTTCAGGTCGAGTTTGAATGCCGTAAAGTCACTTCATAGTTTTGTTTCAGGCTTGGGCATAGTACAACGGAAAGTTTTCCAAAACTTCAAAGGGCGTATGGAAACAGTGTTTTGTCAAAGGCCTAGGTTTCCAAGTTTGTTTATTAAGGCATTCTCAGATGGTCGAAACTCTATTGAATATGAACCTTGCAGCAGAAGGCCTTCAACTACAAGAAGTGAAAATATCTATCACTGAATTCGGTATCATTCATATGCGTTGTGATCGTCATTTAACGGTCAGAATGATCTGGGAAGAGTTCTCACACAACGGTTCATCGTGACCTATGAATTGGGGATGAAGAAAATCTACACGAAATTGACTCCTAAAAGGTTTTCCTAGGATCAAAAGAACAACAGTAGACGTCTTGATTTTTTAGGGTGGATTGAATATGACCCTCGTTTTCTGAAACTTGTCATTACTGGTGAATAGCGCTCCGTTTCTCGAAATTTTTTTCATTATTTTTTTAAAATCCACTAGAAAAACCCGCTTCACGAAAATAATTGCTAAGGCCACCGAGTGACTCTAGAGAGTTCAAAATAGTAGTGAAGGCGCATCAGATATCGACCTGCTTCCTCTCCAAAGAAGCCAACAGTGTTGCTAGATTGAACGTTATCCCACCAATATCATTTTTTGATTTATATTTAGACACCTCGTAAATTACTAAACTTGAAGAGATTTACCACTAAACACCAAAACACTTTTTTGAACTGCTCGACGCACGTTTCGCCTCCTGATGATGCTAACATGGTTAGCGAAACGTGCGTCGAGCAGTTCAAAAAAGTGTTTTGGTGTTTAGTGGTAAATCTCTTCAAGTTTAGCGTTTCACACCAAAGGTTCCAATAGAAGAATTAACCTCGTAAATTGTTTAAATTATTCTCTATCTTTTTCCTGAACAATTGACCATAATTCATTATCAGTGTTAGTCTGAAACTTAGTTATTAATATGACAAAATACGACATAATAAGTGTTTGCATTATATTATAAGGTTTTGTAACAACATGCCTGATAACGTCAATAAACACCTCCATTTTTCACACCTTCCCTGACTATTCATCTCTAATATAATAAAAATATAAGATAAGAACTGCAAATATGTAAGATGTTGGAAACATTTTTCTAGCCGAACGCTGACAGTGCTATTAACAGGAAAAATACTGTATTAGAATATCCCATTCTTAAGAACACACGTGACGTTTCATTTTGTTATGTAAATATTCAAACAATGTTAGAAATCTACCAAAGAGGGTAAAACTACTCTGAAAATACAAAGACAGGAAAGCATCCCTTTTTTGAGATAGAAATTGTTTGAAAGTATATTGAAATTATGCGAAATGTGAACCCACCGAAAGAAAACAAGAGGTTGCAGTATTTGAAAGAAGAGTACTCAGAAAACTGTTTGGTGCTGTGAATGATAATGGAATTTGTAAGCTCAAGTATAACTTCGAAACCAATCAATCTGGAGGATATTGTAGATTCTGTGAGAGTTCAGCTGCTCAGATGGGAGGAACACATGGCCAAAATGCCAGGAGATCGAATACCAAACAAAATCATGGAGGCGCGAATAGGGGGTAACAGAAAACATGATTGCAAGAGAATGTAAGAAGATATGCTGAAGAACTACTTTACATTATTAATTTGGGGGGGGGGGGGAGGGGGTTTGGGGGGTGCTGGAAATAGATCCGGTTAGAAACGAAGATTGAAGGAGATCAAGGCTCATTGAAGGGATGTAGCATCAAAGGAAAAAGAAGATGTAGAAAAATGAATAGTAACTTTTAAGTTACTTTACTTACTTAAGAAAGGTTTTAAGTTTTTCATTGTTATACTGATTCTTTTTTACGAGCCACCGTAATGTCCCAAGGGGGCATAGGGTTTCTTGCGATCGGAGGATTAATTTTAAAATAATTAATTGAAAAATAACATAATTGTGTGGTTTTGAATCAACACTCCCAGTACATTCTAGAGTTTTCTTAACTTAATTTCTTATCAACGATGCTTCTTGGTATGGTTCTTAAAGCTGGTCTCCCACCAATTTATAATTTCGCCTGGACATCTTAGTTAAAATTTGTAATAGTGAAATTGGTAAAAATGAAAATTGGTTTCTTCCTGAAAGTTGTTGAGATGTTTGAAAAAGTAGTAGTTTAATGTATGATCGCGTCGTATAAAAATGGATTTTTGTGTTTCATGCTGGGCGTATGCAATTTATAGGGCTAGTTTTACCAGGAGTTAGAAAAAAATGCAATAGTTCTTTGGGTTTTAAACCTATTTTTGACTTGCTTTTAAAATTTTGCATTCTAAAATAATATGAAATATTTATACATTTCTAAGCACAATTAAAATTCAAATTGACTGACAATTAAACTTTCAGCCGCATATTTAATTTAACAACATGAACATATATTCTCACAAAGTTATTGAAATCAAATATAAATTGTTATAGTCAAATTATTTCTAACTATCTTTACTATGCCTAGGGCAAGCAACATGTATACAAGTTCATAATTAACCGGAATAGACCAAAAAGTTTAAGGACAAAAAAATACTAACGGCAGTTTTATAGCTTCGTGTATTTAACCACTTTTTCACTGCTTAAAACAAAAAAAAATGGTTACCGCGACAGTGCAGTATCTTTTTTTTTTCACGACAGACTTCAACCGTGTCGTCATCTTTTTATTTTCGAACCCAATTTCATCGGAACAACTAACCCCGGGAACTTCCAGCTCCCTTCTGCCGTACTTTTACTATCGTTAGCCAAATACGTTAAAATGATAACAAATTCCAAGAATTAATATCCCCGAAACGCTAAAGTCAACCTTGTCGAGCAACGGTGGTTTTTGTGTCATTTTCTCTCATTAATCTATCCGCGTTTCTGGTTGAGATAAAACTTACATTACATCGCAAAATGTCATCTACTTAACACGTGTAAAGTTTTCATGTTGTTTCCCGGAAGGAATTTCAGCGTTTATTTGGATAAAAATGTGTTATTTGGTTTCGTCTGTTCAGTTCTGTTAAGCATCAAAAATGGCAGAAAACAAGGAGCATTTTCGTCATATTATAGTTTGTTATTTCCGAAAATGCAAGAATACTTCGCAGACGAAAGAGAGGATATGTGCTGTATACGCTGAGGTTGCCGTTGACGATTTCACATGCAGTAAGTGCTTCAGAAAGTTTTGGCAAGATGGTACCGAAATAATGGTGCTAATTGAAAGTGATCGGCATAGAACAACCTGAGAGATCGGAGAATGTTCTTGGAATCAATCACTCAACAGTATTTCTGCGATTACGATTACTGGACATGATTAAGTAAGACCGATGTATGGGTGTCGTATGAGTTAAGTGTAACAAAATCGACTCATTTTTAAAGCGGATGGTTAGAGGTGACAAAAAATGGATTGTGTATAATGTTAACTGTAAGATATCCAGATTTAAGCTCGGAAATACCACTTCAACTAACGTAAAACCCAGTTGTTATACATTTGGTAGTACTGGAAGGGAATTGTTGATTATGAGCTATTTGAAAAATATTCTATTCATTCGAAAAAAGAAATATGTTCACAGCCATCTGAATTAAAGCGAGTAATCAATCAGAATCGGCCTGAATTAGCCAACAACAGAAACAACTTTACTAGAATGGTTTGGTCCACCACTGTACTCTCCTGATCTTGTATGCTTCAGCTACCATATATTTAAGTCGATTTAATAGCTTAAATCGAAAAAACTTTACTTCTCTGGAAGACGCCTGGATCATTTCTTTCGCCAGATACCTCAGAACTTCTATGAGCGCGGGATTATCTGGCAACCGGAGAGATAGAGAAAGATCGTCGAACCGAATGGCACATACTACATTGATTAGATAAAATTTTTAGTATATAAAATTTTTCTTTATTTTTTTCCAAAAAAAAAGTGGGATGAACTTATAAAAATTGAAGCATCTATTGAGTTGATGCTCCTTACTAAACTTGAAGAGATTTACCACTAAACACCAAAACGCTTTTTTGAACTGCTCGACGCACGTTTCGCTAACCATATTAGCATCATCAGGAGATGATTTAATCTAGGTCTAGTTAGCGAAACGTGCGTCGAGCAGTTCAAAAAAGCGTTTTGGTGTTCAGTGGTAAATCTCTTCAAGATTAGTATTTCACACCAAAGGTTCCAAGAGAAGAATTGATCTTGATGCTCCTTATCAATTTGCTTCTATATATTTTATGATGACTTATTATTTAGATGTTTCATGTGTTAAATTGTTTTCAGATCTCTGGCTGGCCAGACTGATATGGAGCACTAGTGATGATGCGCGTCCCCACCCTCTCCGAGCCGAAGTGTAACACATTTCCTACCTACCAAGTGCCTCAAGAGTCAGCCATGCGGGGCCGCGCACCCCATCCAGTACAACACGAAGTCGCTGGGGCGTTGCGGGGGGGCCGAGCCGACCCCCCAACCCTCGCCTCCGACGGCCCTACGCGGGACGTCGCCCCATCTGTGATATTCGGCTCTAGTTGGAGCCAAGCCCATGGCACCGGCCCCAACTCTAATGTTAAGCTTCAATCTGTGACCGAGAATTGTCTTCTGAACTTTGTTACCGTACCAAAAATACAACGTAATGACCATTGTCTGGTCGCCAACAATAATTCAACTAATAATAATGTAGATAGCGATAAGTTAGATGATAGTAGTAAGTTTGGTGCTTTGCCCCTCGGACGAGACATTCCCAACCAAAAGTCTGAAGACCTCGAAGTACTCGACGACCTCAATGCACTGAAGACTCTTAAAACTGCTGAAAACTGCGATAACAACGACAAGGACAAAGAACCTACTGAAAATCATGCCCTATGTCACAAGTAAGTCATTTTACTATATCGTCTTGATTTAATTATATGGCTTTATCTCAAAATATACCCTCATCCGTATATATTTTTTTCTTATTCTTCTTTCGTCTCCTCTACATTATGTTGTCTCCTGTTTAGCTTCCGTCTTTTTTATTGAAATTATATGAACAGGTAGTTTCAAATAAAACTTAAAAAGTAGGCAAAAAAGTCTGATTTTAAGGAATCACAAAACATGGCTAAATTAACCAGTTTTTTTTTTATTTGTAAATATAACAAGAAGGTATAAGACATCTAGAAAACAAAGTTGTTTCAATCAATATTAATTACACAAATAATATGCCAAACAATGTTACTTTCGAGTGCTAAGAAAGTATTTGTACACTGGTCATTGAGACTGCTTCAATGTAAACACAGGCATTGTGAAGATTAGATGGCCTATCGTGCTTAACTAATCCCGTCAATTATTTCAATTTAGCAAGTGATTTTAATTTGTGTGTTGGAAATGGTTCCGAAGGGAAAAGAGATCCCTGTGGGAGTGAAGGGGGTAATACCAGGTATGTAAATATGAAACCGGTATGAAAATGTTAAAACAATATTTTATTCGAAGTATTGCTTATCGATAGCTATACATTTTTCCCACCTGTCTGACAATTTGTGGATGCCACGCCAAAAAAACTATTGCTCTTTTGAGGCAAACCTGTCTTCGAGCCATTTTCGCAAGAAGTGAAGCGCTGCTTTGCAAGTGTGTGCCCCATCGATGGAAATAAGTAGTAATCTGATAGAGCCAAGTCTGGTGAGTAAGCAGCATGCGAAAATATTTTCCAACTAAACGCATCAATCGTTTCTTTGAGCAGTTTGTAGGTGATGGTACATTATCATGAAGTAAAATCACTTTGGGTTACTTTTTTTGATACTCTGGTCGTTTTTCACGCAGAGCTTGATTCAATTCGATCCTTTGTTGTCGGAGTGTTCAGTATTAACGGTTTCGCCAGGTTTTAGCAGCTCCTAATAGATCACACCCTTCTGATCCCATCAAACACAGAGCATTGTATTTCGTCCATAACGATTTGACGTTGCAGTCGATGGTTGCCCTGGATCTTTTACGATTAAGATTCTCAAAATATATCCACTTTTCATCGTCAGTCACAATTCGACGGAGAAATTACTTTCTTTTATACCTGGCGAGCAGCATTTCGCAAGTGGTTTTTCGGTTTTCCTGCTGTGTTTCATTCAGTTCATATGGAACCCATTTTCCCATCTACTGGATCTTTGCCATGGCTTTCAAACGTATAGAGACGGCTTCCCGTGTCACATTTAATTGACCCGCGAGTTGTTGCGTTTGAGCATCATCCTCATCCAAAAATGCTTGCAATTCGCTGTCTTCAAACTTTTTCGGTGGTCTTCCACGTTCTTCGTTCCTCACGTCAAAATCGCCATTTTTAAATTTTTTAAACCACTCAAAGCACTGTGATTTACCAAAAGCATGCTCACCGTTAGCTTCGATAAGCATTCGATACGATTCTGCAGCAGTTTCTTCAAATGGTAACAGAAAATCAATGCTGTCCGCAAATCGTAGTTTCGAGACACAAAATTCGACATGTTCAACGCTATTACAAATTGTGCTGTTGAACTTATGAAACTTGTATTGTTGTGAGTTAAAAATCTTTGTCAGATGTCAACAAGGAAATGGCGCCAATGGCATGGTTTGACGGTAACTACATTCAATTCTTCTGTTGGAACCTTTGGTGTGAAATACTAAACTTGAAGAGATTTACCACTAAACACCAAAAAGCTTTTTTGAACTGCTCGACGCACGTTTCGCTAATCATGTTAGCATCATCAGAAGATGATTTAATCTAATTCTAAAATTAAGCTATGTTCTATTTATATGAAAACCATACCTAACGAAGCGTGTAAAAATCATGAACCGTAAAGTGTACTAAACCTTATATTAATAATTGTAAAAGTTGACTGAAAGGAATGGGTCCTTTATCTCGGTTCATGATTTTCTTACATTTTTCTATTTGAATGCTTTCATATGCATCCAAAGCCCTATTATTATTAACACTTTTAATTAGTCTTAAATTACTAATATCTATACTGTGATCATGTTCGATTGCATGTTGGACAACACAAGATTTTTCATTTCTCCCATATCTAATGTGGGCAATATGTTCTTTCTCTTGTCTCTTGTCTATCTTGTCAATTTGGATCTTTTTGTTTGCCCAATATACCTTTGATCACAGTCTTGACAGCTAATTTCGTAAATCCCCGACTTTTCATGTTGCTCTACTTTATCCTTTGGATTACCCAGAACTTCTCTTAATTTATTATATGGTTTGTATACAACCTTAATGTCCACTTTATTCAAATTTTTGTCTAGTCCTCTTGTTATTGATTGGGCATCAAATGGCATTACCATGAATTTCTTTGTGTTCTGATCCTTTTGAAAAGTCGAAGATTCTTTCAATAATTTTCTGAACTTATTATTGAACTTAACGTAAACGGTATAGTTTTCATATAAATAGGACATAGCTTAGTTTTAGAATTAGATTAAATCATCTCCTGATGATGCTAACATGGTTAGCGAAACGTGCGTCGAGCAGTTCAAAAAAGCGTTTTGGTGTTTAGTGGTAAATCCCTTCAAATTTGGTAACTACATTGACAACTAGGGCCATCTATGGGCCAATTCCGGTTTCATATTTACAGACCTGATAGTGGTATTGTATTATGTCGAGAAATTGAAAGACAAGTTAATTTATTATTTTCTACAATGCAGTATATTGTAAAAAAAAACATCGGGAACAATTGAAAACAAACCCCGATCAGGTTTTCCTTAAGTTCTCGTTGTAAGGGAGCGACGGGAAATTGTGAAATACGCTTTAAAAACCTACACAGAGTGCCCAACAGTTTGCTAACCAATATTTTAACATGATGGTGCAGAAAGAATGCTAGAACCTAAGTACAGTTACGCACAGTGGTGAGAATATTATGGCTTGGAGGTACATCTCTTATAATCGAGTAAGAAATCTGTACGTTATAAATGGTAACACGACAGCCGAGTCTGTGGATCCTCGAAATATGGAAGTCTAGCGCGGTAACCTGTGAGACAGTGCTGGTAAAATTAGGGCTGAAAGGGACTTTCTATTTCTAACAAGATAACGACCCTAAAAATTCAGTTAACATAACTAAGAAGTGGTTCCTCTATAATACACCTAGGCCTAAAGCCTTAAAAATTAGGATGTGTAAATGATATTTTTTTTGTCTACTGTCCAATTATTGATGGAGGATCATTTTACAGGTTAAAAGTATCTTCCCAAGCAGCCCATTTTCTTTACATTTGAGCGACTCTTACCTCAATTTGCATAGGATATGTTTTATTGATTTCAAAATTTTTAAACCCCACTACAACTTGTAAAGCCTTTCTGAATAAAGCTTTAATTGTCACACGATTTTCTTTGATGCCAGGATGTTCTATCCTCTCAATCCTCTCACCAACCAAATCATTGCCTTTGCTTTTTTTTTCTACTTCGTTTTCCTTTGTCATCATATTTTTCTTTTTCGGAATTTCCTTGGTCTTTCTTTCCTTTTGTTTTTCTTCTTTTTTTATATTATGCTTCTATTTCAATATTTCTCCAATCAATATTGTCTTTTCCTAATGAAATTTTATAATAAATTTCAAAATTGAAACTATCTTAAGCACATTTTATGTTACTCGCTAATACTCTGAGTAGTTCGAAAAGTTTCTTTTTGTATTAAATTTTTATCAACAAGGAACATTTTCTTTTACTCATCGGCAAATTAACGTAACATCAAAGCAGCTGAATGTTTTGAATATTGCTAGATTTGGTCGCAATTATTTATCTTCGGTGTAGTGGTAAATATTGGTAAACGATAACGTAACGGAGTTTTTTAATCGAATGTCTTTGTTATCTGAAATGTACCCGATGCACGCATATAAATAAAATCAATAATTTCGCCGAGGTTTAAATGACATTTTTAATTATCATTTCGTTATTCCTTCAGGAAGGTCGATTAAGGATCTGTTTGCAGTGCAACTTGTGAAACTTTATTTAAAGAACGATTTACCCCACAAAAAATTAGAAAATGTGTGTGATATACTACACAGGTTGTTAAAATTTGACTCTAGAAAGAAACAAATTACTACAAATATTATAATAAATATATACAGTGGTGGTCAGAAAAATAGAGCCGTCACAATAAAAGGAGCTGTTTGGCAATTAAAGTTGTAATAGCATACCTAATTAGTACAATAAGTATATAATATAAATATATAACAAAAAAAGGAAAACATAATATTAAACTAAGTTTTAAAAGAAGACTACCAACATTAATATTTAACAAAAATTTAGAAAAAAGAATATGAAAATGTTCAACAGAAAATGAAAAGCAGTAAATATTGTTTATTCACGTTTTGCTATTAATTTATCGACCCGTTTTGTTTATTTCAAGAGTTGAAATTTAAAACAAAAGTCAGTTTAAAACAAAAACATTTTGTCAGAAATGGGTCGTAGCGTCTATTGTATAACTGCTGAAAGAGTGCAGATTTTAATATTGCGAAAAGAAGCAAAGTCGTTAATGGAAATTGCAAGAATCGTCGATCGTTTAAAAAAAAATGGTGGGAAATGCCCATTTCACGAAAACCACGGAGCTAGAAGAAAAACGACATCTAATACTGACAGGCAGATTGTCCGAATATCAAAAAACGACCCATTTAAATAGTATACCGAAATTAAAAGTAAGCTGGTGTTAGAAATAAGTTCAAGAACAATTCGAATAAACCTTCAGGCAAGTAACTTACACCGTAGTGCAGCCAGAAAATGCCTTTTGATATCCGCCAAGAATGTAAAACAACGTTTAAAGTTTGCTCAAGATCAGATAAAGGAGTAGGTGAACAGGCAATCAAGAAATGGTGCAATATTCTATGGAGCGATGAAACAAAAATAACTTTAATAGATTCTGATGGTAGGCGATATGTTAGAAGACCACCCAACCAAGAATTATTAAATTAAATTTTAGAATTAAAAAATGGACCAAAATAAGTACATCCAGTTTCTTCAGAGAGGCATGCTGCCTTTTGAAGAAGAAAATATGCCGATGTGGAAATATCCACACGACGATGATCCGAAACATACTGCTAGGAGAATAAAACAATGTCTTAGTGAAGTAACTTACACCGTAGAGCGGCCAGAAAAGTTTGTTATCCGCCAAGAATGTAAAATAACTTTTAAAATTTGCTCAAGATCAGTTAAAGTAGTATGGTGAACAGGGAATCCAGAAATGACGCAATATTCTATGGAGCGATGAAATAAAAATAAATTTAATAGGTTTTGATGGTAGGCGATATGTTAGAAGACCACCCAACCAAGAATTATTATCAAAACATACTATTACAACTGTAAAGCATGGAGGCGGTAATATAAAGCTGTGGACAGCTTTCTCATGGTATGGTATAGTTTTAATTCGCTAGATTTTAAAAAATTGACCAAAATAAGTACATCCAGTTTCTTCAGAGAGGCATGCTGCCTTTTGAAGAAGAAAATATGCCGATGTGGAAATATCCACACGACGATGATCCGAAACGTACTGCTAGGAGAATAAAACAATGTCTTAGTGAAGTAACTTACACCGTAGAGCGGCCAGAAAAGTTTGTTATCCGCCAAGAATGTAAAATAACTTTTAAAATTTGCTCAAGATCAGTTAAAGTAGTATGGTGAACAGGGAATCCAGAAATGACGCAATATTCTATGGAGCGATGAAATAAAAATAAATTTAATATGTTTTGATGGTAGGCGATATGTTAGAAGACCATCCAATCAAGAATTATTTTCGAAATATACTATTAAACCTCTAAAGCATGGAGGTGGTAATATAAAGCTGTGGGCAGCTTTCTCATGGTATGGTGTAGGATTTATTTACCAGATTAAACAAAAATGGGCCAAAATGAGTACATCCAGTTTCTTCAGAGAGTCATGCTGCCTTTTGGAGAAGAAAATATGCCGATGATATAGAAATATCAACACGACAATGATCCAAAACATACTGCTAGGAAAATAAAGCAATTTCTTAGTGACAATAAAGTGGATTTACTGCTGTGGCCTTCCCAATCGTCGGACCTCAATCCCATTGTAAACTTGTGGCTTATCTCAAGGATTCCGTGGGTAAACATAACACGAGGAACAAGCTTGAACTTTGAGAGGTGATTAAAAAAGAATGGAAAGCTATACTAATAGGAGCGTGTCAAAGACTTGTAAACTCTATGTCCAAAGGATGCGCCACAATTATAAAAAAAAAGGTCATAAAACTAAGTATTAAATGTTATAAAATGTTTGTGTTATTTAGTACTTTTCATAACTGTTAAATAGTATGTGTTGTGTTTGTTTCTTGGTTGGCTCTATTTTTATGACCACATTTTGTTAAATATTATGTTTATAATATTTTTTAAAACGTAAAGTCTGACATAAATTTAGATTATTTGACAAACAGTATCATTCATTGTAACGTCTCTATTTCTTTGGTCACCACAGTACATACATATATTGATTTGATATAAGCTCTCTCTTTACTACAGTATAATCTTGTGCAAGCGGAGAGTTTCGATTTTGTCTTCGATACATCGTTCGATACCTTGTTCGAAACTGAATTTCTTTTAAATTTTAACTTTCCAGGATAGAATATAATCACAAGAATCCTAATCTGGTGATTTGGGGGGTGACTTCTAATGGTAAAGGGTTGATCTAAAAAATACTAAGGCTTTCGCTACCTTTTTACAACTGTCACACTACTCAGTTTTTAAAGTATCAAGACGAAGTCACTGGTGACTCTCAACTCTGGTGACTCTCACTCAAAAAACTTATTTGTGAAAGGTCGTTTATAAGAAATTCGATTTATTTTTATTGGGTTTGTGCAAAAGTTTGTCCTTTTTGTTGAGAAAAAAAAGTATTTGTTAAAAGTTGCATTTAATCAATATATTATGTGTCGATAACCTTTCTCCATCTCTCCGGTACCTGCATAATCTCACGCTTCTGATATTCTGATGTTTCGTTTGGTCTTGATGTGAAGTTCTGATGTTTCTGGCTAAAGAGCTGATCCAGAAAGTCTCCCAAGGAACTAAAGTTTTTACGATCTAAGCTGTTTCGAAGCGATTTAAATAAATAGTAGTCGAATGGCTCAAGGTCGGATGGGTACTCATAGACGCGTATGGTCTTATTATTGTCTCGATGGAGCGCAATGGCATTTCTGTTAGCTAATTCAAGGCACTTGCTGGCTATAATCCACATAGCTGTAAACAGTATTTCTTCGAATTATTGATCTGATTTTCAAGGAACAGCTCATAATAAACGATTCCCTTTCAGTTCCACCAAAAGAATAACAAAATTGACAATACAGTAGGAAATTTGAATTGAAAATTGTCCGGATTTCGATGACACAAGAAAAACATACATACATTTTCTTTTATAAAAATGATCAATACCTGATCGGTAAAACCTTATCTATTTCAGAAATCAAAAGTTGCGCACAACTTTTGGCCATGATCAAGTCTACTCAGTTCCCCTGAGATTAAGAGGAGGAGGTGAAAGCTCTCTCAGCACCGGCACTTCCGGATGGGGAACGCCACCCTCTCAACAAGCCAGTAACAACAACAGTGAGTATTTACATGTGTTTAAATTAATCGTAGATTTTTATTTAAAATGTCACTATTCGTTAATTCGCATCAAACTCGTTTATTTTTCTTAGTCAATTACTTGGTCACGTGAAAGTTACCAGATTATAAAATATACGACATCCAGGTTATCTAAAAAGAAACTGGACCCTTAAAATTCTTACAAACGGAATTTATTGAGATATGATATTCCCCGGTGATATTAAGACCATTTGAGACGTCTTCCATTGTTAGTTAAGTTGACGTCTTGAGATGATTATATTTCGGATCGTTTTCATTTATCTTCCGGTCATCTATGAATTAACTAAATCAAGCATTTCCATATATTTCCTTTTAGTTTTTTTTTGTTAATTTTCCACAGAATTTAATGTGGGTGGGTTGTTATATAGAGATTGTCCGAGGACGGTTACGAAACAACCGTGACAGTTCACGCCAGGCGGTGAATTGGTATAAACTATTTCAAATGATGTTGGGCACGATCGATTTTATAACTTTGTAAGGATTAAACTCCGTTCGTTATGACTACATAGCACGACTAGTACCATTTTTAAAGCAGTCCAGTTTCTTTTTAAGTCACGTGTACATGGTTGATGTACACCTACTAAATCATTAAAAAAATCTTCACTCTTTCAAGTGTTACTAAAAACAGTCAGTATATAGATAATTTTATTATTTTCTCATTGTTAATCTGTACTTGTAAACTATACATAAAAATGTACAAAAATATCGGAGTCCTTCATTTATTTAAGTTAGAAACGCGTCAACGCACTAGGCAATATTTAGTTCCCGATTGAGGAGTGACCAACCTAGAATATTTCTCAAATTTCTATCAAACTGGAGCTACTGAGAGGCGATTTCTTGGTCAGCTTTTTCGTTATTGCTTGTCGTATGTTCGCAAACCTGGTCTCTCGGAGAGTCCCATCCAAGTACTAACTGAAATAAGCGTCGCTGCATTCGACTCTTAAGCTGGGTCCACACCAATAAAATTTTATGTGTGTGTTGAATTTACTGGAACAATTTGTTCGAATTATCTGGTGGACAATAGATGGTTCGTGTGCGTGCTGTATGGCTACAATATATGTCTGTGTCTTTGTGTATCAGAGCGTCTACATTGCCGCGCAGGCACACCACATCAGCCCGCACAAGGCAAATTTGTGCCCCCAGTTTAAAGCTGGGTCCACATTAATATAAATTTGCATGTGTGTTGAATTTAGTGCGCAACGAAAATATTTACGACGAAAATTACCACACACAGTCGATAAATATTTGTGTTATGCGCTCTGTACGCCCCGCTCCGTCTGTGTGTGTGTGTGGTAGGATATGTTTGATTAGGTTATTCTAACAAGCGTCAAAAATAAAGTTGTTTATATTTTTCAGTGTTTATTCTTATTTTCTGTAGTTTATGCTTTTCTGTTTTACTACAAATGTTTCATCTAATAACGCTTTTTCTTGCTATTTTTTTCCTTGTTCTTGATTAAATTATTCATTATTATAAATACAGTACACATCTTCAATACAATAATATGCTGGGACGTACCTTGGCTACAATCGGTTACTCAATAAATAATAAATTTCAATATAGCTACGTCATGTAGGTATCTTTTTTGAAACCAAAACATTTCACTTCAACAATTTAAGTGTTCAACTATACAAATTCTGTAGGGCGCAAATTTCTTTGACTTTCACGAGAAAACTGACAACAGAGGGTTCGTGTGCGTGCTGTGTAACGTAAATATTTGTGTGACTCTGTGTGTCAGAGCGTCTACATAACCACGCACGCAAACCACATACAACACATACAGCCCGCACAATGCAAAATTTTATGCTATGGACTCGGTTTTATATTTCGTAAATCTAACAACACCAACAGCAAATGATACAAAAAATTGTTCTTCTGTGTTTCGTTGAGTCGGTCTTTACTTTGTATGTAATTATTTCCATCAGCCATGTATTTGATATTAAGATCTTATTCTAGGCTTTCAAAAACCATCCACAAGTTTCATATATATTTTTTGATGACCTAGATATTCGTAATCGTGTTGTGTTTATTAATTTTACAGGTTATTCCATTTTTTTTTATTCTTTTACCTATTTTATTTCTTTTTTTTGTTTTATTAAAACTTCACTATCTTAATATTGCCATAAAATTATTGCGACTGATTTTTACTTCATTAAATTATACAATAAACTCGATATCATTAAATTAGTCAGAAAATATGGTCAAATTAAAAACAAAATTCTGCATTCTGCAAATATATATATATATATATATATATATATATATATATATATATATATATATATATATATATATATATATATATATATATATATATATATATATATATAAATATATATATGAATATATGTGAAGTTTCATGTCGATCTGTCAATTCTTTCTTAATTCAGCTCAAAATAAATATATCAGTATTATTTTTTAAAAAGGAAAATATTGAAAATCGTGCAGTGATTAAATTCTTTGCAAAAAAGGTTTAAAGGCAATGCAAATTCATAGTGAAATGGTCAACGTATTAGGGGAGTCTGCGCCTTCAAAAACAATGGTTTGTATGTGGGCAGGTGAGTTTCAACGTGGTCGTACAATAAGTGCCTGGGTGATGATCCTCGTTCTGGACGTCCAATAAGTGCAACTACTGAGCAAATATTTAATTCTGTACATGATATGGTATGACAAGACAATTGACTTTGAGTAAAATTGCTAAGGCCATGGACTTCTCAACTGAATGGTTTTTTCATATTTTGAAAAAGAAATTGGGCTTGTGAAAGTTATGTGCAAGATGGGTATCGCATTTGTTAACTTCTGATCAAAAACGTCTTCGAGTAAAACTTTGTAAGCAACATTTGGATCTTTTTCGAAGGAATGAATTAGATTTTGGACGTCGTTTTGTAACTATGGATGAGATTTGGGTTTACCACTATAATCCTAAACAGCGACAACAAACCGCAGAGTGGACTGAGCCCGGTTGTTCAGCTCCGAAGCAGCCAAAGTGGTAAAAATCCACCAAAAAGGTTATAACATCAATTTTTTTGGGACGCAGAAGGTCATTTTGTTAACTTCAGTACCTTCAGATCGGTAAAACAATAACATGACAGTATTACTCAAACCTTTTGAATCAAATGGATACAAAAATTTATGAGAAAAGACCTGCTTTAGTGAAGAAAAAATCATTTTTCATCAAGATGATACACCGGCTGATAGACGTGTTCTTGCAATGGCCATATTGAAGGAGTTACACTACGAATTGTTGGAGCATCCACAATATTCACCAGATCTGGCCGCTTTTGACTTTCATCTGTTCCCAAACCTCAAAAAAGTCCTACATGGCAAGCGTTTTTCATCAAATGAAAAAATTATAGGAACCGTAGATGAGTATTTTGAAGGACTTCCAGAAAAGCACTTCAGAAATGGAATACATGAATTGGAGAACCGCTGGAAAAAAATCTGGAGGTCTAGGAGTTCTTGGAAATTTGCTTAAAATTCGTATTTCTCTTTACTTTTGGTAATGGCAGAAGCATCATGATGTTATGTTTATTATGCTGTGTTTGCCTTTAATTTACTTTTGTTTTTATACTACATGTCTAAGGTGTTATTAGCACATTTATTGTACTATAGTATACAGAAACGAGACGTAGATTCTATTACCTGTGTTAATGATCCCTTTTTTTTGCTGCGTTTATTTTGCATACGTAATCAATTCTGGGGCTCTCTAATTTTCTATTTCTTGGTCTCTTATTGCACACGAGGCAATGTCCCATGTTCCAACTCTTAGTAAATCATTATCTTGTCCTACTCTTTGCTGTGGTCCTTAATTCCATTTTGTTCGGAGATTTGCCTCGTGTTCTGTTTTTGACGATATTCTGTAACCTTGCCTGTCAACCCAGGCAGGCAAATATTTTATTTTCTGATCAATTTTAATGCTGTTTATCGATATTCTTTGTAGATAACGGTCTAAAAAGTAATGTCAAGTACTGTTTAGAGGAAGCATTTACAAAGAGATCTTTGTGAAGTCAATTAATTGTATTCCACGCTTACATATTTGGTAAAATTTTCTCAGGGTTACTGCGAAATGGATTGTTCTATTTACATAACAAAATAATCTATTAGAGAGATAAGATTGACCGTTTGCGTCGAATTCTAATAGTCACTCCTTGTATTGAGCAAGGTGGGTTATTTATTAATGGATCGGAAAAGTTAAAATTTAGAATAATCGCGGAATGCTTAGACAATTGGAACTGGATGCGATAAAGGTATAAAAATAATGGATGGGCTTAAAAAATTACTTGTTAATAAAATATTTATACTTTTTAATGAATTCTATTTTATTGTATTTTTTTTCGTTAATTTAGACATGGAACAAACTTCCCTTGTATAAGATAATAGTAATAATGTCTATTTGATATTTGACTTGTAGTTATTTTTAAGTCAACAATATCTCAAAATATTTTCTTAATAGGCCAATAAGGTTTTTATTCATTTTGTTTTAATGTCGTTGACTTCGTAGATACAAATTACTGGCAACTTTCACTGACCCACTTGTAAATGTTCCCAAAACTTGCATGTAATTTTGAATTTAATTTTTTAGGGAGTGGTGTGTAATGTGTATTGGTGGTTATTAGCATATTGTCTTCCTTAAGTAAACAACTGTGTTTTATTTGTTTAGTGAATAATTCCAGCGGCTGGGGCGCAGCAAACACTTCGAACCAGAACAGCGCTGGAACACAGCAATGGAACAATCATGCTAATCGACCACCAGTCTCATCGCAAAGCGACGGTAATTCGAGAAAACTTTATTATTTATTTTAACAAAACATTAGTTACTAACGACAGTTGTTGGCTAAAGCCAACATTATTCATGCCTAATAAGGTATTTTGAAAAATCACTTTAAATTCCCCAATTAGTTAACTCGCCAAGATTAAAACCCCCCACCTTAATATTATTTTGTAGTCCTGTTCGCTTATTATACCTCTTGGACTATCTTTTAAAACCAATAGTGCAAAAAAATATTTCTTTTCGTCATTGTGTCCTGATTATAACTAGTATAATTATATTGGATTGTTTTAATCAATTTAGTGTTATTAATTGTTGTCCAGGAACAATATTGAGACTTTCCTGATAATATTGTGTTGATGCATAATTAACCGCGTTTTTTTTTAGACAATATTTATTATGAAAAACGAAACAAAAATACAACAGAAAGATGTTTAAATGATTATTCTGGAGCATATTCACCCTCTACTTTAACAACTGCTTCCCGTTGCTTGGCAGACAGTCGATTCCAGGGGCAAAAATCATTGGTTCTTGGAAACAATCCACGCTTTGACATCGACCACCAATCATCAAAATCACTTTAATTTTGCTAGCCTGTCAGTTTTTTAGCGCACGGTTGACGTAAGAGAGTCTGAAGGATGAGGAAGCAGATTACATCCCCTATTAGCAGTAAATTCGAGTACACGAGTCTCGACTTGGGGACGCGTGTTGTGATAGAAAACAATTTGGTTCTTTTTACGTTGTTCTTTACATGAAGCGGCTCGAGCTCTGGCTAGGTAGACGTCGCTGTTGGATTGTTTTTTTCCGTGTTTTTTTCCATGTTTTTTTGGCAGGGATTCGCCACTGCTGACACTCATCGGGAAAAAAATTAAAAAATGACCTACTCAACGCGCCACATTGCCTTTTTACGGTGAACATCATTTGAAATGCCTTAAGTCTTAACCCGGAGAAACGTAAACCTTCTTTCTTTTGGCAATATTTTTCAGGATTGCTCATTTCTTTGCAGAAAATCGTTGAAAATCCGGACACGGTTGACTTTGTGTTCGTCGGAGGACTCGTGCGGGACCCGTTCAACCATTCCGTACCTTACCCAGATTCGTTCCGAACGAACAATCGTGGACTGGTCGATATTGAAATACTCCACCACATTCGGGGGGTTGTCAAGGATTCGTCCGCTTCCGCGGCTGCTAAAAGTGCCTGATTGTGTGTGCCGATAGTCGACCTCTCCTTGAATTGTTCTCCAAGCTGGTATTACCTGATTTTAAGCGGCCAAACCATTCCTAACATTGTCTTTCGCTGATTGTCTCCTTACCAGAAAATTCGTAATGATCACAGAATGACTGTACTGCTTTCCATCCTTTCTCGAAGTGGTAGAACAAAATGTGATGAATACGCCACAACCATTTAGACAATACTTATAATATGATGAACGCGACTATAATTTTCGATACGCATTTTTATCAACGAAGTAATAAACTAAAATGTGCAAAAATAAATCGCGGACAATTATGCAGTAACCTAATGTTTCTTTAATCTACTCTTTACAACTTACTATGAAATCAAACATGAATTAACGTATTTTGTCTGGAAAATTTTAAACAAAGATAGCAACTTGTGTTCATATATTGGTCTCTCTGTGTCTCTTTCATATATGGCCTAGCTCAAAAAACTTATTTTCAAAGTAATACAAAGCAATGAAGTAATACAAACAGCAATGAAGGAATAGAACCAGTATATTAAAAAAAAGGCATGAGACAAGAAGACATATCTCCAAAATTATTTAATCCAGTCTTGGATGAGCTGTACAAAAAGACAAATTAACTTTAGAAATGTAAACAAATCTGTATAACAGGGTTGTCAATATTCTGCACACTCTTCTAAGTCAAATACTCTAAAGAAAAAAATAATTGCAATAAGTAGAATAGTAATTAAAAAAAAGACTATAAAACATCTAACAAGTCATCATATGAATATCATATTCCGATCATTCTACATAGCATTTGTTGGTTTATAAAAGGCTTTCAACTCTGTTGAATGTTGGCCAGTGTTAAGATATTTACAAAATAGTAAAATTCACTAAAGATGTATGAATTTAATTGTGATGAAGGAAAAAGGCATGAGACAGGAAGCCATATCTCCAAAATTAAGCAAGATTAAGCAATCAAGCCTTAGATGAGCTGTACAAAAAATTTAATCTGGGAACAACTGAGTAAGAAAAATCTACTGAAATAAATACTTATCAAAGTGGCCTGGACATTATTTGACAAACTCAGCTACACCCTGAAGAACAAAAAACATCCTCAATACCATAAAACCAATGAACCAATTGCATACCCCTGTATTTCCCAATTGATCACAAGTTTGGACATTTACAAAGGCAAATATTTTAAAAAATAGCGAAGACGCAAATCGATGAAAAGACAGATGCTATATATAATACTGCCAGATAGGAAAAGAAATTGAAATTCAAATTAAAATAGAAATTTGTTAGTATTTTTTACATCAGACAAAAATGAAATAATCTTATGGTAGACTGGAAACCACGGGTACACAAGAGAGGGCGAAGAGACCACAAATGAGATGAACGGACGACATGAATCTTGCAATGGACAGAGAAGAGTGGAAATTGAAAAGAGGGGACATCAAAATAAAGTTCATTATTAATAAAAGCATTCAACTTCTAACTAAATGAACCAAAAGTAATTTGTCCACGAACATTTAACATTTCTTTGTGAACTGATGAAGAACCTTAACGATAACTTTTACTAGAGTACTGTAGTAAACTCTGAGAGTTGTTTTTCGTAGACTAACGTCAGATTGGTTTTACGAAAGCTCCTAACTCCCAAACCAACCTTACGCTCTATCCTAAACTTATTTTCTCAGGAAATCTACTGCCTGGCAAATGATCAATGTAGAACCAATCCAGACTTACAAGTGACGATTTACCGTTCAATGTTATAATTCTTGCCTATTTACAACACGCATGTCTGGCCATTTCCTCGGGTGATCACAGTCGCTCATCTAAGTAGTACTAAGTGACGCCGCATTTCAACCACCGAATCGTTGAATTATAATAGATACCATCTTCCTGCTCATTTGTTCCATTATTTCTGAAATTGCACAATTCAAAATGTCACTAATTAACACCTTCAACACGGTTGATGTCATATGACATCCTGCTGTGCCCTCCCAAGTGATGGGTGATGTCATATGACATCCTGTACAAAAATCAATAATAACAGTATTTTGTAATAATATGTCATAATATACCATCCTGATGAATTAATACAAACACTTCTGTCGAATTTCAGAAAAAAAAAAATCCAGTCGCCACTGATGATTTACCAGACCTGTAACGCATTAAATGGGTTAAAGCAATAATATATTGTGTTTTTTGCAGCGAATAAAAACAATGCTAACGGCCAACAACCCCCGACATCTCAAACGAATAGCTCGGTTTGGCCACAATCCGGCTCTAAGTCAGCAACCGGTACTAGCGGTCCGCCTACAACAACCGCTGCTTCGAATAATAACACGCCGAACAATAACGCTCAGAACAACACGACGAATACGACCAAACAGCAACTCGAGCAACTGAACAACATGCGCGAAGCCATATTCAGTCAGGATGGTTGGGGTGGAGTACGTATCATTTCAGCTATTTCAACGGGATTAGTTAAAACGGGGAATTATGTTTCAGCAACACGTCAACCAGGACACCAACTGGGACATTCCAGCCAGTCCTGAACCGTCCATGAAAATGGACGGATCAGGTCCTCCGACATGGAAACCTACCGTGAACAACGGGACTGAATTGTGGGAAGCTAATTTGCGTAATGGTGGGCAGCCGCCCCCACCTCCCCAACAGAAGACTCCTTGGGGTCATACTCCTTCCTCCAATATTGGAGGCACCTGGGGTGAGGACGACGATGCTGCTGATAGTTCAAATGTTTGGACTGGTGTTCCTAATAATCAGCAGCAATGGGGAAACAATAGCAACAATGCCATGTGGGGCGGTATGTATTTTGATTTTAAGTAGGTTATTTATTATTACTGCTATTATTATTTGATTTTAAATAGTTTATTTATATAAACAAACAACATTTGAACCAATTTAATTCGTTTCAGGCAAGATGTTTTTAAAACCTTTGCAATTAATCAGGACGAGAGCGTTTTTATATGAAATACTTAATTTTGCTAACATATCCAGGTATTAGCAATTAACATACCTCTCTAACAGCCGCAAAGGGTAACAATTGACTATTGTTGTCTCGTTCTTGTTCAAAATAGTGTATCAGAGATACCACAAACTCTTGACAACGACGATTTAAATGATTTGGCATTTTACCGGCGCGATTTAAGTTCTTAAACAAACTGTTTTCGATCGCAAGGTAAAAATGAAAGTAAACGTTTAGATTGAAATGGGATAACCTCCAAACGTGTCAATAAATATAAGACAAATTTTAAACCCGACAACGTCGCATATGCTGTCAACTGAACACAGCCGCTAAATTTGAAATTTATTGAATACATTCCATTTGATTCTTTTATTATTTAATTTTTGTAATGGTATTTCTGTCTGCTGTTCTTTAATAGCGTCATCAATGACGTGCAACGGTTTAGTTTTGTACAGGCTATAGTTTCTTCCAAGTTTGGTACTACAATTGTTCCCATATTCAAAACAACTAAAAAAGCCCCCATTTCCTCTATGGTGGAAACATTTACCAATTTGTCCCAAATTAAAGATTTATAGAAATGGTTTTGCTGTATATTGGTTCTGGGATGTTTGTTGATTTTTTCCGTAGTTTGTTGAAGGAGTTTATTAGTAAAACCAGTTGAAATAAATGTAACCGTTCCTGACGGTTTGAACGAATTTGCGTTCCAACTGCTAATCCAGTTACAAAAGGAATTCTGGGAAAATACTTATCTGAGAAGATTACAAACACATATTGCTTATCCGTGGGTAGATTTTCACGTTGACTTCAACGAGTGTCCTCGATTTCCCTTTCACTATCACTTGATATAATTCGCAAGACTCGTGATTTATCGAAAAATGAAATGTCACTCTTATATCACTGCCTATATTTTCATCCGTTTCTAAATAGAATTCGTCATTATTTTCCAGATAATTATTATTGTATGGCTAGTTATCCACGCTTCTTTTGTTGTTTCATGAAAGATTTTGAGACATCAGACATGGTTACAGTTTATTTCAAATCTAATTCTAAAAATTAACGTCTTATACACATATAGATGCTACCCAGTCTGAACAGGCTCAGATAGAAAAAATGTATCAGTACTAGACACCGACCAGAACAATAAAATTGTGATGTAGAGCAATGGTCGATACCCGTGAGCAAAGGGTTAAATGTTATGCATGATTAATGATCCAAGGTTGAAAACATTGAATTATACTCGTTAAAGCTAAATGATTCGACGACTAGTATATTTTTAGAGCAACATTTCTTTTTAAATAATATGTGTATTAAACTCGGAAGAGATTACCACTAAACATCAAATCGCTTTTTTAAAATTTCTCGACGCGCGTTTCGCTAACCATGTTAGCATCATCAGGAGATGATTTAATCTGGACCAAACCAACTCAAACCTGTGTATTATATGACAGTATTTTTACTATATGTAAATCATTTCAAATTTTACATGTTGATAATAATGAGATTCTGATTCTGAAAGCTTAAATGTTGGTTTTTTTCGTAGGTGCAACAGGTGGTAATGCCTCCGGCTGGGGAGATCCACGAACACCAGCCGATCCTAGAAACAGCGCCGCAGCTGCAGCTGTTGCTGCGATGGATGGTATGCGTCCAGACCTGCGTGCTGTTGCCGCAGCATCAGGTTTAGATCCAAGACAATTAGACCCACGAGAACAAATGCGTCAAATAGCTGGCGGAGATATGAGAGGCGATCCTAGAGGTAATTTTCCATCAGTCTACAGCATGAGGTTAAATAACTGTTAATGAATTGAAATAGTGTAAAATACCAAATAGTAATTTGAAAGGAAAATTTTATTGAGATTCCACTAGCAGTGCATATTTCTATGCATCTTTCTTTATTTTTGTACATACTTTAATTGTTTATATACCATAAACTACCATGAAATATAGCTACACAGATCTCTTTTACCTTTAAAATATTTATAATAAAGTTATTACCCTTTTGTTGTCCAATAAGAGCATCAGAACTTGTGCTAATTTTTATTTTATCTTAAGGAACAAATAATGACATTATGTTTTGAACCTCATGTTCAAGTACCCTCTTTGGCTTTGTCTAATGGAATGCATTCAAAAACTCCAATTTCAATTACTCTTTCATACAAATCGCGTGGTATATTTTCAATAATGGTTTGACTGTTTCATTTAAGGTCAAGAATTGTTCGGAGTTTATTTCTGCAAACCAACGAACTGCGAACCAAAAAATCGAAGGGCGTTGGTGGCTTGTTGACATTAACATTTCGCGAAATAACGCTCCCAGTAAAGCTTTTTTTTAATAAATCGATTTTCTTGCGGGATGTGTGATAAGTCACACTGTCTTATTAAAACAAAAATTATTTGTATTCACATTTATCAGTTCAGGCCAAATATATTCTGTTAGTATATTTTATAGCGTTCACCGTTAACAGTAACATGATTTCCATCATCGCCTTCATAAAAATAAGGTCCTATCACTCCTTGTATTATGCCCAAAAACTGCACCAAACAGTGACTTTCTGACGATGAATGGTTAACTCCTGAATCACTTCACGATTTTTATAAGCCGGGTCCCCTTCCAAGTGCTCTAGAGCCCATTTTGTGCATCTTTCGATGATGAATTGACACAATGTACTGAACACAGTAGTCTATGAGTGACATTTACATTTCAAACAGTATTGCCGCTATTATATTTTAAACTTCTGACACTCTTATTGAAAACTCTTCACGGAACCTTCAAAAACATTTATGACTTCTTTTGCCATTAATATTCGTTTTTCGTGTAATGTTTTTTGCAGTCAATAAGATATTCTATATGATTTATTCAATTTTCTATAAGATAGATAACGATTTCTTAAAAGAGATTCTAGAATATTTTTCAACAGCCCTAAACTCCACATAGAAATTGAATGTTTTTTTTATCACCTCCATTCTCAATGTGATGGTCTACATATGGATGATAATATTTGTATAATATACTGACATAACAGAAATGTAAACTTTCAGTATGTTTTTTTTTAAAGATTTTTGAGGCAAAAGTGTAAATAAGTAATTTCTGAATGATTGTGGCGTGTTTATATATTTTTTTCCTTTATTTGGGTTTTTCGCCACCTGGAAAAAAAATAAAAGTGTAAATAATACAAATCACTTTAGCGTCAAGTGCCAATATATAAAAGTAGGTTCGATAAAAGCTTACATACTATATTTGTATGATATCGGTCCTGGTTTTAAGAAAGGCGAGAAGGACGTACTAGGTGTATGGTAATACTACGTAATAATCTAACAGTTGATCCCCAAAGTCAACATCTTTAGTGGTATTTTGTTCAAAATACAGAAGGGAATGAATTTATGGATTATCCTCCAATTTTCTATAAGGAGACTTGTTCTTAGTACTACTATTATTTTACTAATTATAGATTGGTGGGTATTTGGTATTCATTCGATGTAACCCGATTCCCGAATGTTATATTCAGGAAATCCTAGAACCTTACCTGTAGTCATATCTTAAAAGATAACATTAAGTGTCCCTCAGATCTCATTCAATCAAAACTAAATCTATCCATTGTTAATCACTAATTAGATTGATCATGTATTCATTTTTTTGATGTTCATACCTTTACATCAAATATGAATACAATTCAGGACAAATGTTTACCTTTCCGAATAATAGTTCTAATTATGACATGTTTTTCTTCTATTACAATTTACATATGTATAAAATAAACATCGGGAATTACACTCAATGTCTAAATGTTATACACATTTGAACAATTGTTGCTCTTAAGAAAAAAAATCTTTATATTTTAAATTTTTTAATGGATTTTGGATGCTTGAAAATGTTGACACACCCTCAGTTTTATAGGAATGATGGAAATTAACAAGAGGAAGGCATAAATAAACAACATTTTAATATTTCATGGTCTTTCCACCGTTTTGTATTAAATCAAAAATTTATTTTTGGTTTTCTTCCTATGAAGCCTGAATAGCAAAAATCAAATCTTTTATACTTACCATACAATTAACTCATCTTGAAGGCATCCTCCAGACATTTTCAATGGCATTGTAATAAATTTATATATTCTTGAGCGTTACCTAATGTGAAAGAAATTCTAAGTTTCCTTTTTTTTTTGTAGCCAATACTCGTCTAAACCATAACATTCTTATTTTTTCTTTCTTGCAGTATTATACACTTTTTTAATAAGTTTTGGACATTCTTAACTCACGTTTTGCACTTTACGTTCCTCGATTGTTCTTGCAGTTTTATCGAGATTAGATGCGATTCCTAGAATGAGTCTTTTTTCTTTTCTTAACAGACTAGGTGGCTTCTCAGTTGAACGATGAGTTCCATGTATCTCGCCAAACCGAATCAGCTTAGCGACTTTTGAAAAACCTCGTTTTAATCGGTATCATATGTCCCTACCGCTAACTCATCCTACAGACATCTGCGTGTAATGAAAAAATCATTCGTCTTCTTCTGAAAAACATTTATTTGTTCCCATAATGAATCGCATTTTTATTGCTTTACGAATTTACAAGATTAAATTGATGAATATCTGAACTAAACTGATAAATTGTGATAAAACCGCTATATTATTAAAAACATCTTAAATATATCTAAGTGTATCTAACATTTTTTTGTCGCCCAAAAAAGAAATATTTACTAATAATTGTTTTATATCCGCATCAAAGCCAATTAGCCTTTCTCCCTTTAAAAAAAAGTAACAAAACTAAATTATATTTAAACTTTTTGACATTTTTATGTTGTGTAGTAAAATTTTGACACTGCGCGTAGTGTAGTTAATATCACAATTTGTTTTGTGATGAACACAAGATCATGCAGTAGTGATAATTATTCAACAGTTATGTAATAGAGAACCTGGTTGTATTTTCCACTTGGAAATCAGATTCTTTATGTGACATAGAACTACCTTTAAAAAATTGTAGTCACTGTCTCCTTGACGTCACAATATATTTTTAACTCTTAATATAACATTTTTGTCAATTTGCCAGGTTTCTACATTATTCAATCTAAAATATATTTTTATTTATGTGTTTTTCTCCAAGTGGATTCTCAATTAGCTGTGTAGGACGTTGTTGTTGGTACAAACATTCCTTTTTTTATTTATTTTTATCATCTAATGTATTTTTGTCTCACACCATTTATAATATATAGGATAGCCGGAAATGAATGCAAGTTCTATTAGTTTATTTGTTCCAGTTATCTTTTAACAATAAATTGAGCAAAAGGCATAACATTTATTTTCGATGCTGCATACGGACGGTATCGTCGATAAACCTGGAATCAAGGAGTTGTTAATGGTTAAATAGTATAATTTTGTTTTAATACTTTTGAAGTGGCCAAAACAGCCTTGAAGGTAATGAAGGTGAAGTATGTGCTTTCGAAACCAACGACGAAAAAATGAAAATATTGGTAAATAGAAATCCACAAACAATTGAGGTTGACAGATAACTGGCTGTAAAAAATCAATCATACTTGGATCATTTGAATGGACAAGTTAAGTACACTCGAAAAATAGTTGGCCACACGAACTAACTGAAAGAAATATCAGTATTAGTTTCTTTTACCTTTTGCAATAATGGATGGAGTACCCGTATTAGTGATGGAGCCACGATAAAACTCCTGGTTTTAAAACCAAAATTATCACAAGAGGTTGCCGTTCAGTCGTGCCTGCAGCCGTTTTGATCCACCACCGCTTATTAAATTCTACAGATTTTTTTATTGCGAAAAATACTCGCATTTATTTAACAAATACAAACTGCTACATTTCTCATCACTATCACTTAAATTATCAAACATATTCAAGCTCCTCCAGAAGAATTGATTCTTCCACCAACCACATCAATGCCAAAATGGTTGTTGACGGATTTATATCCTCTAAATTTCTATACAATAAAAATAAGCTTGTTTCAATATATTTTTGTTAATTCCGGTTAAGATCAAGGATACGAGCGTCATTCGAAAAATTATCTGCACGACACAAATATTTCCAAACTGAAATAAAGTACTTTGTATTATTAACGAACATTTAAAATGGCTTGCTGAATTTAAATGTGGTCGTACATCGATTAAAGATGCACATAACCGTTATGCCCGACAAATTGTCACAAAAATCCATACTGTTGTATTAAATGATTGCCGAGTGAAGGTACACGAGCTTACTGAAGATAAACATATCGATAGAGCGATTCCACTATATTTTACGACCAAAGACGTACTCGAATGAACATTTATAAAGCGTATTTAGACTGATTTAAACTCGCTGGATGAATATTTACTTCACCTCGCTTATTTCGCAGAGTTGGACAATTCGCATTATTTTAAGGGTATTAGTTAGGACGTCGTTGGTCTAAATGTATCGAATTGCAAGGCTACTTTGAAAAATTTAAAAATTTTACGTTTTCATTTCCCGAAAACTATTCGAACGCCTCTCGTACACTAACTTTCATTACTTGTAACAACCTGTAACAATACAATTTAAATTCTTCAGGAATAACTGGTCGTTTGAATGGAGCTGGTGCAGAATTTTGGGGACAGTCAGGACCACATGCCGGCCCGGGCGGTATGCATCATCAAAATAAGTTGCCCATCGGGCCTGGAAATGGAGGTGGATGGGAAGAACCGTCACCGCCTTCTCAAAGACGTAACATACCCAATTATGATGATGGTACGTCGCTCTGGGGTAATCCTCAACAGGGTAAGCAAAACGTTTCATTATTGAAGATTCAGAGTCTCCATTTTTTCACTTTACACAAGTATAAATGGGATATAAGTAAACATAAAAGCTCATATAATTTTTTTATTATTTTAAATAGAATTAGAGTAAAAACAATAAAATGCAATATTATAAAACGCGTCTTTATAGGCAAAATATTTCGGACTCCTGGAATTGGTTCTTTTTATCCATTATTTCATCTTGCAGAGTGTAAAATCAGTTGAAAAAATATTAGGAATATATGGAAAATGATGTCGAAATTGCCCATCCCATTATTTAGTGTCTGTTGAGTAACTTGTAAAGACAGCTGCATGATATGAAAATCATGACTTTCCTGCTCTTTTGCAGTACCGGATAAATGATTAATATGACAATCAGTATATTCTCTTTCATTTTAAATACGAAATGTATTTTACATGCTGTCCTAGAAATGTGAACACTATGAATGAGGTTATCACATTTTATTAATTTTTAGTTAAAAAATATCTATCTCAAAAAATAATAGAAAAAATCAAAATGTCAAACAATTGACCAAAATTACTTTAATACTTGACCGATACTTCTGAAAAATAAAAACTTAATAAACCATATTTTAAATATATGGTAAAAACCAATATTTTAAATATATGGTCAAGAAAGGCACAAGGAAACAAATCATAGAGTATGAAGATAAACTTCAAAATATATATTGATCAGTGAAACTGTATAGTGAAAATACTGCTGCCTAGAGTCTATCTAATTCATTAACTCTGATGTGTAATGTGAAAGAGTTGAGAAATCTCTAAAATTTCTTTTTTCTTTACTAAAAAAATGGAACTTTTTGACTAAACCAATATCATCAAAATATATTTTTCTTAATGCAGATCCAGTATTCTCTAACACTGTGTATATTCTGTAGGTCCTCACTGGAAAGATTTACCAGCTGGAGCAGGTGGCATGGGAGGTGGTCGAGGAGGTCCTCCGGGTATGGCACCAGGTCGTAAACCAGATGGTGTGTGGGGCGGCGGAGGTCGCAACGGATGGGACGAAATACCTGGACCAACCAGCGGTTGGGGAGACGAACCGACCACACCTTGGGGTAAACAAAAAGGTCCCGGAACATTATGGGATACGGGCGATATAGAATGGGGTCATAAATCTCAGAAGATACCCTTAACCAAAGAACAAGTATGGAACTCGAAACAATTCAGGGTGTTAGTTGATATGGGGCATAAGGTAAGCAGTGATGGGTTGCAATATTTCTTCCAAAACCTTGCCTCATTTTGAAGAAAAGTTTCTACTAGTTTTTGTGAGAAACTGCTATATATGGAAATATTCATTCTATGAATAAAGGGATTTATGATGTATTAGGTGTACCCATAAATAATGTCGTTTTTTGATATCACATAACATTTTATTTTATTTATTGACAAATTTTCTATCCCCTTTTTATTAAATGAGGGTGATTTTGAAGTAAAGTATACTTAAAGTGCAGTTTCGATAGTTGTAGCAGTAGGAATCTTTTTTTGCACAATGAAACATTTTCATAGATCTGAAAATATGGTAATCTGACGGTGGAGCATCAGGAGAATATGGTAGGTGACGATATGGTAGACGACGTTGTATTGTGGATTATGAAGTTGTAAGCGGTGTGGCTAATTCCTGGATGGGTTCTGTAAGATCAGTTTCCATTTCAGCCAACAACAGATCTTTATCAAACTCTGTAGGATTGTATGTGCTGACATGTTATCCAGGATAAAAAACCTTATTTGCATTATTTATGCTTTCAAAACCCATAAAGCATCAAATGTCTAATATTGAATTTATCTTTGCTCTTCCATTCTTATAGGACGCATCTAATTTATTTTTTCAAAATTTAACACTAACTAAATTAAAGAGCAATGTATGTAACCAAAATATAGGTTATGTTATATCAAGTTAAATGATTTTCAGTAGATGGCAATATTTTTAAAATTAGTTATAAATTTATTTATAAAATGGCATTACATTATGAGTACATCTATTATTTAATTTATGATTGAAGGTTAATTAAATATATAAAATTTATATTGCCATGAAAATATTTGTGTGATTTTCAGAAAGAAGAAGTAGAGCATGCACTTCGTGTACGTGAAATGAACATGGAAGAAGCCCTGGATCTGCTCAGCCCAGTACGCCCTCGTGGGAACGACGGTTGGGGCATTACCAGTCGTCACGATGATCATTTCGATCACTCTCAATTTCCAGGTGCTCAGAGAGGTTTCCCTGGCCTGGGCGGTCCTGCTGCCAATCCTCTTGGTGGCGGATTCCCGTCTGGTGGGGGTGCAGCTCCGGGATTATTAAACAGCATGGCCGGTGCCGGTGGGCAAGCTAACGGGTATTACGTGCTTCGAATTTTGCCTCTCAGAAACATACTATAACGTTTTTATATATTTTGTAGTTCCTTAATCAACAACATCTCACCAGCTTTGGTACAGAAGATGCTTACACAACAGAGTGGTGCTGGAGGTGTGGGTTCACAAGGCTTTGGTGGGCCATCGGCCGGCCGTCCAATGCAACCTCAGAATCAACCATCTACACAGCAATTGAGAATGCTTGTCCAACAAATTCAAATGGCTGTTCAAGCTGGATATTTGAATCATCAGGTAATTAGAGAAGCATTCATTAAACATTAGAAATTTCGCACAAGCAGTGTCACCTTTACTGTAAGATTATACCAGCTTTACCTAAGGGTCCACTTTTACGCAGTCGATTTACGAGTAATATTAAGTCCGTCACACTTTCTGGTGCCGCTTTTCTCTATATTTTTTTTTGCTGTTTTACTCTACGTTTTTCAATTTTTTCTGCCCAGATGTTTTTTTATTTCATAAACTTCCACTTCAGTATCTTTTTTTATTGCAATCTAAAATGTTTTATGGTTTAAGTTACTCAGCAATTTCTGTATTACTGTTAGTAGCATGATGACTCTCTGTTAGAGTGCACGTTGTAACCAGTAGCTCTTAAAGCCGTTATACAGACCTTCATTTAATCCTGTAACTCACGTGACTAGTGATTTATTGAAACTTAGGAACTTTAATTTTTTTATATTGAATTATTTAAAGATGTATTAGTTTCTCTACTTCCTGAGCAATAACATTTTTTTAAAAACACCTCTTAAGCATATTTGATTATTTAAAAGAAATAATTTTCGTTGTTTGCTTTTCACCAACAATATTTTCTAAAAAAATATTTTTCCTTCTATGGCATTTGATACAATGGAGTTATTTTAACTTTTCTTTACGTTAGATTCAAAATATTGTAGGACTAATCAATTATGATATCTAGTTTCATTATTAGTGCTAAACTGTGTATATAATTCAAAGAAAAAGATTACTTATAAAAACTGAAAAAAAAAACAATATACGGATGTCGTAGTTTAAGAAAGTTAGTGCTTTCATGTTTACTTCATTACCAACTTGTCGTGTTGGTTGTCCACATTTAAAGATCAGGTGGGTTTCGGATTAAATGAACGAATTTAAATTTTCGGAAAATGAAGGCTCTGTATAAAATGTATTCTTCGAATTAAACTATTACACGGGTACTTAAAACAGTATCAGTAGATACATAATAAGAACCACTTAAGGATACAAAAAATGCCGTAAAAATTTTATAAGAACAAGTAGAAATATAATCTGTATTGTTCATATTCAGATTGTGTAGTGACAATAAAAAATTCAATCCACAGAGTATTTTTGAAAATTTCGTTGTTTACATTGTAAAATATGTATTTATAGTAATTTAATTTTACAATATTAATTTTCACATCTATAGAAAATTGATTGGTTAATATTTAAATAAACTCTGAATAGATTTACCACTAAACACCAAATCACTTTATTAAATAATTAAACAGATTGAATCATCTGGTGGTACGAAGATGATCAGCGAAATTTGTGTTGAGAACTTAAAGAGATTTGGTGTTAGAGGTAAATCTTTTCCAGTTTCCATTTTTGAGCATATATCATCATTGCTGTCATGCTATCAAACCAATTTTAATTTAAAGAATACTGGCTTATACACTAACTGGTGTGCGCTAGTATGTGAAGTATGCACTTAAGCATAATAAAATTATTGAATGTATAAAATATACATATTTTTATTATATATATATATATATATATATATATATATATATATATATATATATATATATATATATATATATATATATATATATATATATATATATATATATATATATATATATATATATATATACAATATATATATATATATATATATATATATATATATATATATATATATATATATATATATATATATATAAATTTATAAACAATATGAAACTAAATCTAACATTTACATTTAAATGCTGACATTACATCATTGTTTTCAGATCTTGAACCAACCTCTTGCTCCCCAAACGTTGGTCCTCCTCAATCAGCTCCTGCAACAAATCAAAAATCTACAGCAGCTCAGCCAGCAGCAAATAGCAGCTACTACCTCCAAAGGAAACCTGCCTAACAGCACGATCATGCAGTTTTCGGTTCTCATCACTAAAACTAAGCAACAAATCATAAACATTCAGGTTAGATTCGATAGAAAATGCATTTTATTTTACTAAAAATGATATTGCAATTTGTTAACAGAACCAGATTCAAGCTCAACAAGCGCATTACGTCAAGCAACAGCAAGGTATTGGGTATGACTCTTTTAAAACTCCAATGCACGAATCAATTAATGCTCTCCAGGGAAATTTTGCTGATCTCACCCTAAACAAAGACCTGGTGAGGGCTCCCTTCTGCCGTTGGCTGAAGTAAACATATAACATTTTATTCAATTTAGAATCAACAACAATCAAGACTTAACCAGTGGATCAATAAAGACAAAGAAGAAAGTAGCGAATTTAGCAGAGCCCCTGGTTCCTCTTCTAAACCAGTAGCTACCTCGCCCAATATGGCTCCTCTTGGATTATCTCAAAATGATGGGTATGTTTGTCTTCATAGGTAAACAAACTGTTTAACTTTGAAATATATTATTTTAGACCTTGGTCAACTGGACGTTCAGGAGACACGGGCTGGCCAGATTCTAGCGGTGGCGATACTTCAAATGATGTTAAAGACGCACAGTGGGCAACGACTGCTCAACCTTCCCTGACTGACTTAGTACCTGAATTTGAACCTGGAAAGCCTTGGAAAGTAAGATATACATACCATATATCAATATTTTTAATTTTAGTAATGTGAATTAATAGTCTCCAAAATCGTCAATATACCTTGATAAAGGGACAAAAGCTTTACAGCGTTTTTCAAACAATTATTCCTTTTAAATACTCACACATCTTCAAGTACCCTTTCTCTTTTACCTGTTTCCTGAGGATTAGATGATTTTCAATTATATGGTCATTTTCGCTATTCTTAACATTTCTATTTTGTTTATAAAAATCATGTTATTGATATTAGCAGTTTTCAATATATCCATACCTTATTATAATTCTGACCTAACCTTTATACACTGATTGTTTCAAACCGAAACAAGAAGAAATATTTTTATTAATGCTATTTATTCAATATAATAAACAACTAAGGGAATAACGACTATTTCAAGACTTCCAAGTTCTGTATTACCACCTCCTTCAATGCTCCCATAACGATTAACTCAATATCGTGAATATTTTTGAAACGAATCTATTTATTTTTTTGAAACGAATTTGGAGCTTTAAGGAGGGCAATCCCTTTAGACGCCTCAAAATGAGTCATTTTTCAGAAGCGTTTTTAAAGGTGATAAAATCAGTATCATTTAAAGTTTTAACATCATTTTATTTGATCTTTGAAAAGTATAAATTTTTTTTTTTATAAAATAGCGGCTCAGTAATTTTTTTTCGAGCGTCTCTGGTGGGAGGTCCAAAAGTGCTGCACTCGTCACTCTTTTTCTATTCATTTGAAACAAAAAGAATCTTTCTGTTTTTGACATGCACAGGAAGGATAAACCAATAAAATAATACAAAAGTATTAAATTAAATATTAAGTAAGCTTTTAAAACAAAATGTTCAAATTTTGTATTATTTTTTCGACATTTTTATCCCAAAAAAGTAGTTTCTTTACACGAAATCTTTAAAATCCTAAATCCACCCTTCCGATAATGATATAGAGAAAAGCCTACCAAAATTTCAGCCAAATCGACTAATAACTTTTTTAATTACAGAACGAGCAGTTTTTGAAAACAAGGTTTAAAGTTTGGGTATGATAAAACTATTAGTTTTAGTGACTTACCGATCAATCAGCGATCAAAGGTGCATATAATAGACCTTCAGTCTCTTCGAAAAGCTGGTTTTCTTCAACCTGCTACTGTTTTCGGGCTGTAGGAGCTGCTTTTGTCTCGGAAAGACTCCTCCGGTTGTCTCGTTACTCGCGCCTCATCGGTGATTTCGGCGAAAACTTTGTCATAGGTGCCAATAATTATACTTGCACTACACACTTACACTACTTACACACAAATACGCTTGCATTATCATTTGTACTGGGCCCGAAACTTTCTCCGTGTTTATCAGTGAATTGATTACCTTGATATTGTCTTTTTGTAGAACTTTTTCGAGCGATATTATATAAGAACATAAAAAAGATGTCTTAAATAATATAAAAAGCACTGGAATGTCTATATATTGTATTAAAAACAATAATTTTATAGATATAAACAATGTTAAATTATTATATTCAGAAAAGAAAAGTAAAAAAATTAGATTTACCTGAAATATTGGAAATAAAGATATCCTTAAGAAATGGTCATATAATAACCATGAATGACTAGCTAAATTTCCAAAATAGCCTGGTAATAGATAAGATCATATTGTAATTGAATAGCCTGGTTTTTTACCTGCCGATATTTACAGCTCAGCCTCTAAGGTTTGGATGCGCAGTAGCCTAAGAGCCTAACGCCTCAGAGCTCATTCGAAGCAGTGCATTCGTCGTGTTAACATCGGTTAAGTAGTATACATTCGCCGAACTCTTCGTTTTCTGTCTCTGTTAGACAATGACCTACTCTTTCATTTGCGCATCTGAGAGGCCAAGATGCTGATTAAGCTGTCTGGCTTGCGATATGCCGGCTCAGGCGCGTTCCACTATTTGTGCGATAACTCCGTAAATATTTAATAATTTTATTTTTCTTCTTGCCAGTATACTCTTAATATATTTCCGAAATATGAAAAAAATCGATTTTTTGAAATTTCTAAAGAGATTTCCTCCCTTAAAGTCTATTTACATGAAGGCACATCAAAGCGCAAATGCACGTTACACAGTTACAAATGCACGTTACACAGTTACAAATGCACGTTACACAGTTACAAATGCACGTTACACAGTTACAAATGCACGTTACACAGTTACAAATGCACGTTTTATATATATATATATATATATATATATATATATATATATATATATATATATATATATATATATATATATATATATATATATATATATGTATATGTATATGTATATGTATGTCTATGTATGTATATATATATATATATATATATATATATATATATATATATATATATATATATATATATATATATATATATATATATATATATATATATATATATATATATATATATATATATATATATGTATATGTATATGTATGTATATGTATGTATATATATATATATATATATATATATATATATATATATATATATATATATATATATATATATATATATATATATATATATATATATTTATATATATATATATATATATATATAAATATATATATATATATATATATATATATATATATATATATATATATATATAAATATATATATATATATATATATATAAATATATATATATATATATAAATATTTATATATATATATATATTTATATATATATATATATATATTTATATATATATATATATATATATATATATATATATATATATATATATATATTTATATATATATATATATATATTTATATATATATATATATATATTTATATATATATATATATATATATATATATATATATATATATATATATATATATATATATATATATATATATATATATATACGTGTTACAGTGTTGCCACATCTACACCAAAATACCCAGACTTTGGCATTTGTATGATCAATAAAACTGTAAATGAAAAAGTAACACGAAAAGTTTTTTCTTTAAAAGTTTTAATCAAAAACCTGTTTCAAAATTTGTGCTTGTCAACATAGGGGCTTTTCATTTAGTTCACACAAAGTTTAATTATTCAGTGTCACTAAAACAACTTTCAGCATCTGAATCGCTGTTCAAGTAAATTATTAAAGGATTAACTTCTAGTCTATCAATTAAGGATTAACTTCTAGTCTGCATGTCTGATGCTGTTCATCCATATCTGTGGTGTAACTGTTGACAAAGCTTCTTTCCACATATCCAAACAGTTATCAATCGTTCTTCCATCTCGACCTATATGACGATTGCAATAATTTTTGCCCCCCCCCCCCCCCTGTTTAATCAATCAGTGTACTGTGATATGGTGGATATCCATGACAATAACTGATGGTTCCTCCGATATTTTTCCATCAACTTTTGTAGTCTTTACACTCTTCTTGTTATCATCCTGCCATGAGTGACCCAAGGTACCATTTTGAAATGTCCATGTTTCATCCAAATAAACAAAATCAAACAAAGATTCGTCTTTGATATTTTGATACATCTTCAAAAAATTGGATTCGGTTAAAGACAATATCTGGAAGTTCCATCAGGCTCCTACGTGGATCATCTTTACTCCATTTGAAAACCAATTTATTTTAGAAGTGTATGAAGCGAAGTTTTACATCCATCAAAGAGCTGCATGTACTTTAGTTTTCATGAATACTTTCAAGATTAACTGTTTGTTCTGAAATAGTTCAATAAAATTTGATAAAAAATACAATATTACCATGTAAATCTACTCACTTTTTTCATACGTTTCATAGATTTGATTGCGAATTGAGCCCACATCAAGATGATCTAAATTAGTTACTAGTTTTGGATGTTGACGCTTTTTCTTCGGTGATTTTAACATTTCGTTATTCTTCAACTTTTTCGAAATTGCACTAACTATACCAATACTAATATTTAGTGCATCTGAAGCCCGCTAAAAAAACTCCAATTAACCATGAGATCTACAAAGTTATTAATACATACCTCTCTCACAGCGTTTAATGGCAAAAGAGGAGACCCATTATCTCGTTCTTGTTCAAAATAACTGATAAATGTTGAGACAAGCTGCTTACACTGACCCCTTAACGGTTTTCAGAACTCACAAAAACAGAAACTAAACCAGAAAATAGCTAAAACATCAAAGAATACAGTAAAAATAATTCAGAAACGCTTGAAGGCACAACTCAAAAACAATCACAACATGAAAATGATAGAGTCTACGAAAAAGTTGTGTTATTTGGACATCGAATTCATAGAATGTAATCCGCCGGCTCACCGTATTTTTATCCTATTCAAATAGGATTAGAGGAAGAAGGAAAGAGAGTGCTTTGAACTTTAAATGACTTTTTCTTTCATATGGATTTAAATTGGCAATACATTTCTCTAGATTGATGATGTGCAACCATTGTTTCCTTGAATGAACTATACACTCTGTGAAAATATTAGACACACCATAGAAATTTCAAAAAACCTAAATATAATTTTTATTTTTCTTTTTTAGTGTTTTCTTTTTTAATTTGCTTCACATATAAATTAAAATATTGAAAAATGGAGTTAAATTGAAACATTTTAAAAGTTTAATTCACCTTGATCAGAGAATAAAACAAAAATATTAAGACATTCTCGTTTATATTCAAAATTTCATAATACTTTAGAGGTTTTATCACAATTTATCAGTTATTTTGCAGTTCAATCTTGTGAAGTTATAGAACAAAATTAAATAATAGTGATTCATTGTGGGAAAATGTAAGTGGTCTTGTAAAAGTGAATAATTTTTGGTCTTTTCTAGGGCAATCAAATAAAATCTATTGAAGATGATCCAACTATTACGCCCGGGTCTGTAGTGCGTTCACCGTTGTCAATCGCCACCATCAAGGAAAATGAACTCTTCAGTATTAACGCGAACAAGAGTCCTCCAGCCAGTGATGCCATGCAATCTCTAAGCTCCACCACCTGGAGTTTTAATCCACCCACCACTAGTGCTTTCACCAGGTAATATTTTTACATTACAAATCATGCTCATATAGATTTTCTAATCATTCAAATGATTATAAACTACGGATCCAATTACTGAAGTCCAGTGAAGTCAAACTCTTGTATGATTCATCAGATTTCTTCATATTTCTTTTGCTTATTGTTATTTGAACCCTACTTCAAGTATACTTTGTTGCAGTCCACAAATCAAATTGCCCACCGCCAAGGGCGGTCTAGGAGATCTGAACCCAGCAACTGCCGTCACATCTGAATTGTGGGGTGCACCAAAGTCACGAGGCCCTCCGCCTGGACTTTCTGGCAAGGGCGGGGGTGGCGGTACTCTAGCCAATGGCTGGTCCGGTCAACTGTCAGGAAGCTCTTGGGTCGGTAGTGCAGGGGCTGCCCAAAGAAACTCTGGAAACTGGGGTGGTGCATCTGGTGCGTCTCAGTGGTTATTACTGCGCAATCTGACTGCTCAGGTAAATATCATTTGTATATCAACTGTTACATTGATTTAAATAATTCGAATGGTGAAACTCAAGTCTGATTTTATTAAGCATTAAAAGTCTAGCAAATTCAAGTAACCGATAACAAAATGAGATCAGATGCTTTTCTTAGAAATATAGGGTGCAAAGGAAATAACTTTCGTAAATTTAACCAACTATTCTTTATGTTATTTTAAACAAAAAGTTTCCCTTAAAATATGTATCCAAGTATTTTCACGGGAAATACTGTTTTATTTTCCTTACTATTGGCAATATCACCAATTGTAGGAAAATTCAGTTTTTTGTTTCATTTTGTTCTATTAAAGTATTGTTTGAGAATAAAATGTAATATTGTTTTAGCCATTTATTCCATACCTTTCGGCATACATTTGTTGCTTTTTAAGTTTAATTTCATAGTTGAAACTACTAGCACTAATATTCTTTTCTTTTTTTGGGGTTTTCGCCACGATCTAAAATTGAAAAAACATCAAAAATATCTATTCTTATGTAAATAAAGAATTTTTTAGATATGTTTTAAAAACGGGGGGAGAAGACCTCCCAAATCGTTAAAGTTCAAAAGTTCGTATTTATTTTAGAACATTTTAAAATTTTGTTTGTTAGAACAATTTATTACAGAAAACAGTGAGAAATTTTCTCCTTGCTTTTTTGTTTTTTATCGAGTGATTCTTTATTTACCCCAAACATATATGAACAGGCCACAATCATTCAGCCATTACTAGCACCAATGTTTCACATTAAGAAACACATGACTAATCGTTTTATTAAATTATATGTTCCAACTGTTCATAATTTGAGTCTATGCAAGCCTGGCACGGTTCTAACCTATTTTCCCGAACACTTTGAAAAAGTCATTGTACTTTTAAAATCTAGTTGCTGCTTCTCCAAAATAACGAAGCATTTCGTTATTTTCGTGTTCCGAATACAGTTTTGGTTTTAAATGGAATTTAAATACACACACTGGGATAATTTTATTAACCAATACATGGGGATCATCTTAATTAGTCAGTACAACTTTGCCACTTTCATTTTTTGACTGATATTTGGCTCATTCTTAATTTTCAAAAAATTATTTTAGCAATGTTTATTAATTTAGTTGTAGTAACCAAATATGCATTTACACATATTTGCTTAAAAGGATAATTCTTATCTTACCTTTTCGATTGCTGATTTCACAATTTTGCTTATCTTTTCGCGTAAATCTTCCAAGTTTTTGACCCTTGTCGTATGGAACTTTTTTCTTTCAAATGATGTGAAGAATCGCTGGTTAAATGTACGAAAAAATTTTCCCTTACACCCTGTATATCTGATTCATTTCTGAATTATATTTAGGATACACAAAACATTGCTACCACATCAGAATTTCTGGATGTAATCCAAGATATCATTTAGATCAACAAGATGAGCAGAGTCTCTTACATAATATCAGATGTTTGGCATTTGTTAAATTTGAAAGTTTGAAGTATGTCAGAAAATGACAAATATAAGTTGGAATAATCTTAAAGATGTAGCCACAGATACATCAAGAAGAAATGGTTGTAGCTACAATGTCGCGGAAGAAAACATCTAGATATATATAAAAAAAGACGGGCACATTGAATAATTGTAGTCAATTTTATATCATGTTAAAAATAAAATAAAATTTAATGTTAATATAATAATAGATATTTAGAGCTATGAGTTTTATTTTCATTGTAATCGCGGCAACCTTCCAATATGTCCTAGTATAATTATCGAGTGTTCTAGTTTCTCATGCATAACTATTTTTTTAGATTGATGGCTCAACATTAAGGACGCTATGTATGCAGCATGGTCCTCTACACAGCTTCCATCTTCATTTACACCAAGGATTCGCGCTTGCCAAATATTCATCGCGTGAAGAAGCCACAAAGGTAAGCTAAAGTTTACATTTAATTTTTCTTTAACAATTTGCATTTGACATGATTTTACAATGGATCCAATTCATGAAATATATTGATTAAAAGACTAGTATATGAATTAAAGAAAAAGAATATTCAAAATAAATTCGACTGGATATATACCTACAACATATGGCTTATTTACAGGCTCAAACTGCTTTAAATAATTGTGTACTTGGCAACACAACTATTTTGGCGGAAAATCCGACCGACTGGGATGCCAACTCTCTCTTACAAAGCATTGCCAATCAGCAAGGAGGCTCGTCTGGAGCTTGGCGCAACTCATCAACAAAACCAGGTGAGTTATTATTAAACAACATGATTTATTTAAGCGCTGTTTTTATTTTGCTGAACAAGAAGCTTTTTATATTTTGGATGAATCAATTTAAAGTTGAATATCCGCTTTTTGCTGTTTTCCAAATGTTTACAAATACTCTGTTTTACTGAAATTATCAACCACATAGCTTTATCTCCCCAATGACACGTTGCACAGTAGGACACAGTATATAACCGATCCAGCAGGGCGAAATTCATTGACCATGGTTACTGATAGGCAATAGGATAATCACGTTAAATAGTAATATACCCCATACGAGGGGTTGCAAATCAACCCTCTTTAGCTAGGCCCAAACACAGCAAAAGTAAAATAACGATTTTTGGTAAATAGGCAAATACTTGATTTTTTTTCTTGTAAAAATACAAATATTTCTATGTACACTACAGGCCAAAAGTTTAAGACCACCTTTAAAACTTCTTAAGATAAGAAGGAAAATAATAAATACAACCGAATTCTCGTGTTCACTTTATTATTCTATGATGTCAATTATTCCCGTTTTTCCAAATCCCCATTTCGTTTTGTTTAAAACATTCAGACTCAGTTTGTTCAGTATTATGAAAAAGGTTTGGTTTATATGTCTTCCGACATAAATTTGTCTTTCCAGTAAAGATTGTATAATTAATAAATAACCTGCTTAGGATACAGAACTATTGAGAAATTATATTACTAATAAAAAAAAAATTGTTTCAAAATAATTGTAGCGGTCTTAAACTTTTGGCCTCAGGTGTATATTTTCAATAAATGTACAGATTATTACTAGAGAAGTTTTTGGGTATGATGCTCCCGAAATTGACGGCTATTCTTGTGCCGAGCATCAAAGCTTCTGTCGTTAATTATTCAATCGGTAAAATATTATATTTTACAATCTCTGGACTGCGAAAAAAAATGTTATGTGTAATTCTCTCGTGTCCGAAACGTACTTTTCAAATATAGCAATCCAGAAGAGAAAGTTTTAAGTACAACGCAGAACCTTTTAACAACCTTCTCATCTACCCCAGTAATATTGGCATTGATGTCACTGTAACTAAAATATGTCCGAGCGGTGGCTGTGTTACCATCATTGCTTGAACCAAAGTGTGGTTTCGATTTGTCCACATTGAATCCTAAACATAATTTGACTTTTTTTGTAGTTCTTTTTTCTGGTCTTTAATACATTTCTTTTCTTTGTTATCTACTACTCTCCTCTTCTTTACATCAATTTTATAGGCGACGAGATAAGTACTAATTCAAACGTGAACTAGGGCAAACCAAAGCCGTAATGCTCAAGTTTGGTGGTAGCAGGTTGGACATTCAAGTTCTTTGGAGTGCCCCTGCCCCGCAAATGAAACATTTTTCTCAATTGCTACCAGAAATTTTAGTAGCTTTCGATCTACGAATTTATAATAGAACAGTTCTGTTTCACGCCAAACAAGTTGTTCTCACTTCCTGACCAAAGTGAATTTAATAAAATCTGAATCAAGTCCTAACACAGGCTGCTGCATAATGCTGAGTCGTTACTAGGTAGTGACCTGTAGTTATTGAAGTTATTTCAACACTTGTTTTCGTTATTTCAAAAAAATCACGATAACACGTTTTTTTCTCTCAATTGCATTATAAGATGGTTGAATATTAAGCCCTGCCCTAATCGTCCCCATCCTTAAGTGCGATATAGAGCATCTAGTTAATTCACAATCCATAAATAGTGCTAAAACACCTTCCGAACAATATTGTTTTTGATTTGTTGTCGACTGATTCCTAATTTGTTTAACTTCAGTTGCAGGAGACGATAAAGATGAACCGATGCGTCACGATGGCTAGATATATTAAGTGCTACTTGCGTGACGATAATTTTTTACACGTTGATTGCGAACTTTTTGCTGTTGAATTTTTCGTTTTTTCACAACAATCTGCAAAACACTTGATAGGTCTACCCAGGTCCCGGTGTATCCGAATTAACCTGTTTAATACAAAGAGGGATTTCCACATATTTTTCTATCAGTCATTTCTTGTGCTTTTGAAGAAATTTTTTTTTTTTGGATTTTAGTTATCGTTCATTTACTTTGTAGGTGAACTGACCAATATTTTGCTTCAATTTATAAAATTTATTGTCGCCGTTTTTTCCAAATTGCTACTACAAGAAATTCGAGTCGTAGCAACCGCTCTTGCGAAAATGACGAAAAAGTATATTTAGCACAGAGTTGCGCTTAATCATCCAAAAATATTCTTAAAGTGGACAATTTAAACTATCACATTAGAAAAAAAATCTAATCTAATTGGCTAATTTTTTTTTATATTCATAATAGTCTGAATAGGGTTTTTAAGGAAAGAAAAATTGGAAAAGTTGCTCGGAAAATTGAAAAATTCTGAGAAAAAAACTGAAAGTGCTTTTTCTACGGGATTTTTGTATCAACTGAAGACCATAACTCACGATTTCAACTATGGATATGCGTAATTCTTGTTTTGTTTTGTTCGTTATGGTCTTGGAAAAGTTTTCGGAAAAAAAAATCGAGACAATTTCAAAGGAAAGTCGGACAGTTCGGACAAACTGCAAAAATCATAATTTTTGTATGCACTCTAGATCATAACTGACGATAGGCACGACATATTTGGTTGAATTTTTTGTTTTGTTCGTTATACTCCCGGGATGGAAATAACTCAATTGAATGTTTTCAATTGAAAAAAAATCTGGAAGATCTGGAGCAAAATTTGGAAAAGCGCATTCCAGCCTACATTAAAATAAAATTACATAGTATTCAAGGCCAGAATTCATCTTGCATGTAAAATTTCCCATTGGCGTTCTTCTGAATATACTCCTCAAATTGAATATCCATGGCCACAATCGTTAAGATACAATGATCACTCAAAAATACGTTTTTTCTCATTTTTACTTTGTTTACATATTTCCAATAGCTTTTCACATATTTACAAAATGATCACAAACAAGTTTATTGAAATTTGGACAGGACCACAGTCTGCCGCGTCAGCTAATATGATATAAAATCATAACGTTATATAATTTAATATTTATACAATTACCACGAAAACTTCATAAAAACAAGATACTTACATACACTTTCGTATCCCATCTCGCCGGAGTTTTTAAACGTTTTACAATTAGATAACGAATGATAGTTTAATAACTAGGATTGTAGTATGGCTTGAGCTAGGAAAAAGTACACTTGTCCTAATAGCAACAAGAGTTTCATTATGTCAGTATAAGCCAAATCGAGGATCACGTCAGGCTTTAACTATCCTTTTTTAGCCTTAAACTATCAATAAAAAGAACTTCATAGTGCATTGCACCAATTTCAAAATTTATTTTTGTCCCGCAAGATCGGTTATTGTGCGTCAGATGTCCTTCAACTCATAAATCGTGTGGGAATTATTTCTGAAAACCAACTATTTAACATAACCTTAAATCCTCGATTTCAGTGGTCAATTTTCGTTATCAGTTATGGGAGAACATGTTCAGGAAATTTGATGTGTAGCAAATTCATTGTTTCAGCATCTCTATAAGCTGTAGCGTCTTCATATTGAAACTCCATACCTTCCAGGTCTATGTACTTTATTTCCAACCATAAAAAAATGTCTATTATTTCATTATGGTCCATCGATTGTAACCGCGTTACGTCAAAGTTTTAATTTTGATGCAAATCTAAACTACAATTTACAACTACAAACGTCTAAACTTTTAACTACAAAAATACTTATTTTAAACTAATGCAGGTGGCGACACATGGAGTACCAGTTGGTCAAACAACCCATCTAGTCTATGGACCAACACTCCTCTAGATTCCACCGATCCAGCCAGAGCCACGCCTTCTAGCCTCAATTCCTTCCTACCCAACGATCTATTGGGAGGCGAATCAATGTAAACAACAAAAAACAGGTGAAAAAAAACATACTAAGAACAAACGATATTAAAAACGATAGTTAAGCTCTAGTTAGAAAGCAGTTTCTTTTAATTATGATAGGTTAACAAAGAAACCCAATTCTGTTGATATTTAATAATTTTGACTTTTTACTGTTATTGTAAATGTATTGCTACTGATTTTTACGCGGCAATTAAAAAAAACACTGTTGTTTTTAGAATGTTTTTATTTTTTTTTTTAGATGTAAAGTTTTAGGGCAGGTTGTTTCACCAAATGTATACAAGATTCCTGTATATTTGCTATAAAATTGAAAGATTGATTTTTTTATTTATTTTTGAGTTGCCATTTGTTTTTTTTTTTTATTATTATAAATACGTTTTTAATATTTTCGAATCTGCTGAAGCTTGAGGGAGAGTACTAGCTTTAAATGTTTTATTATTTAAGAAATGGTGAAGATTGAAACCATTTTTATCATGATTAGTGACTTAAATGATATCTGACTGCGAGATACGTCTCATCAGACACGAGCTCAATTTTTGAACGCACTTAAATGCATATGATTTTTAAAAAGATAAATGAAAAAATATGTAACCCGAACTAGTCCACATTTAGCAAGGTTTAATATTTAATATATATAATATATTGAAATATATGTATATTATGTGACCAAAACACTCATAATTACATTTTATATATTTTGAGCTCTTAGACATTTAGACTTTTCTCATATTTACAATATTTTCCTAAATATTAACACTTTAACTATTATATTTAATGTTGTTTTAATTGTTTAAATTAGTAATTTAAAGTACCTAAGTTATTTTTTACGTTGTAAGGAATACCGGTGTGGTAACAATACGTTCGTATCATGTATCCTATTTCTTTGTTTTTTAATTTTCTAACGTTTTTGCATTTGCTGGGGTATATTAAGTTTGATGAGGGTGCTACAACTTTTTCTATATATTTATCTATGGAGTATGAGCGATACAACTTCAACCAGATGTCGCTTGAAATGGTTTTTAGTTAACTCTCTCCATTATCCCCGCAGAACCTGTGATCTCTTATTCCTGATATATCAAAAAGAAGTAAGAAATGAAATACACTAATAAATTATACATGTGTACGTAAGCTGTTATCTAAAAATATTTTTCTTTTTGGGTTGGATTAGTCCCAAAAATAAAAAAAAACACCACACAATCAGTTCTTAGACTGCACGCTAAATGAAAGTATTCTTAAACTTAGTAATAAAATTCTTAAAAACAAAAAAAAATAATGAAAAAAACCAATATATCGTTCTAATTGATAAAAAATTTAATATATACCCTTATATTATAATGATAAATGTGTTTTTCTGTATTTAATGGATGTGTTAGCCGTAGATATTGAATATCGTTTTTAGTCTGTATACTGTGATTGTCATTAATCACAATAAGGAGTAACAAACAAAAATGAAATGATGTTATTGTGGTGTTCATACGATATCGAGATTCAACTTTATAGCTAACAGTATGCAAGGGAATGAAAGATATCTCTCTTTTAGTTACTTTGAACATTCAAACAAACCGTTTTTTTTTTTGCAAATGGATTTTTTCTTCTTAGTGTAAGAATGCGCGCTTTGCTCAATAGCTCTCGCTGTGATCTTGTTTTGGATTTAACCCTTCTTTCGATACAATCCTTCACTAACATTACTTATAAATCTGTGCAATGGCAGCTACGGTATCTCGCGTCAAATTTTGTACAATTCGTAAATTTCATCGCAAGTATTTTTCTAGTCCTTTTGTGTATGTGTTATTATTTTGATTTCCATTTGCACAAGTTACCTAAGAAAACTCTAGTGGTGAAAAGACTGAAGCCGAATAAATCTTCAATTTATATAATTTAACGGAAGTGCATTTAACTTGGGTTTGACGGTGTTCAAATTAACTCTAAGATTTAAGATAAAACAAAAAAAAAATAACCAACTTGCCGAGCGATATGGATATATATGGATAATATATATATATATATATATATATATATATATATATATATATATATATATATATATATATATATATATATATATATATATTCAGAGGAGATCATTTGAATGAACTAACAGTTTTAAGAAAAAAGTACATAACTGTGCTGTGACTTTTAAGTGGCTTTTTTAATTTTTAAAAATAACCTATTGAAAAAAGCAAAAAAAAAAATGTTTTTTTTTATTTTGAGAAGCTATTGTTTCTTACTTTATATTAGCTTTTAAAAAAAACCGAATGTTCGTATAATGGATTAAAAGTCGTGAATATCATATCGTGGAACAATAATTGAATGTATCAGGAAATCCTAAGGCAAGAAGAAAATAAAAGTATTTTCAAAGGTCTCAGTATGTTTTGTTTTATCTTTGTTTTTTTTTTTTCAAATTAAACGTTTAATCCAAGATGCGGACGTTTGTTGAATTTGATGGTGCAAAATTGGCTGTTTTTTTCTGGAGGGACCGACACACACAGCTTTACATATGGAAAAGTAAAGGATACAATGACGCTTTACTTCTGGAGCCTTCCAGGAAAAAATACGCCCCTCCCAAGTTCCAATAGAGAATATTTAGTATCTTATTGCCAATTTACATTTTAGTATATATGTATTAGACTTTAGGTATTATGATATTAATTAGTATTTAAGAAATTTGGTAGTAGGGATATATTGTGTGTTCTTATGTAATCAGACAACCACAAACTCTGAATCATACGTTTAAATTTGTTTTATATATATATATATATATATATATATATATATATATATATATATATATATATATATATATATATATGTATATATGTATATGTATATATGTATATATGTATATATGTATATGTATATATGTATATGTATAAATATGTATATGTAGAAATATGTATGTATATATATATATATATATATATATATATATATATATATATATATATATATATATATATATATATATATATATATATATATATATATATATATGAATGCGCTGACCTAACCGCAGAACTTAGCGACTACCGATTAAAATTAAATCATTTTGCATTGATTTCGCGATACAGCCTATATGTGAATGTGACAATTCAATATTGACAAGAACTGCACCAAAAATAAATGATACGATCGATACAAGTTGATATTTGATCGTCCATCGATCAAATTTTGATCTTAATCGACCCCAAAATATGACAACGCGGCCTTTTCGAGTGGTTGTTAATGAAGAAAATAGTTACCCATGTTCGCCTTTATTCTCCAATTTTTCCACAAATCGGTCGCTGCTTTTTCTTCTCCGAAACTGCCATCTTCCAGTTGATAGTATACAAGGTGTGGCTGTCGTTATTTTTTTCTTGAAATTTGCTCGACATCATGTTGTATCTTGCTTAATTCGGCCAAAATCACTACATTCTGCGAGATTAACGGGCTGAACTATATGTTTTCTTATCCATCAGTGAACTATAAAAACAATTATTTATGATCTAAGTGCAGCAATTACTCTTTAACCTTTTCAGTCTCAAACTGATGCACTTGCCTTATATATTCCCATAATAATGTTCCCTTTTATATTTCTTTGATTTGAGTAAATGCAGTTTTTAATTAAGGTTATATGGTTTATGGAATCGGTGACAAAAATTGAAAGCTAATTGCAAAAATTGAATCAGTAATCAAATGGTAAATGCTAAAAAACTTCATTATTTAGAAGATCAAAGAACTAAAAAGGGAAACAAAACTGTAAAATTCCATTAACAGATACTTTGAAATGGGTTTTTCACCAGTGATCTAAGTTAAGATATTTGGCAGTTGTTGAGGCCAATAGACAAAATAACACAAGCCTATCACAGACTAAAAGAAAAAGAATATTTTCTGCGAGAGAATCTCCAACTGCCAAAGCAGTATTGTGATTTACTTACTAAATTTAGATAAAAAAAGAGAATGAAATTATAAATTTGACATTTTGCAGTAGGTTAGACTGTAAAGTGGAAATTTATATTCCAGTAATTGTTTATGTCTGATATTCGTGTACCTTTCAATATATAGGTTATAATGTTGTTTATTTAAAAGAAAAAATATAGGAAAAAAATACAAAAAAAAAATAGGATAATAAGTAAGCTCAGCTTAAATATCATAAAATTAAGTAGGATAGATTTTTCTGCACAACAAAAAACTACATGTGGCTGAAACGTATAACCTTATTATAGAACACATCAAAATGATCCCAAATGGAGCAATTTTTAAAAAGCAGATCTCTGTTACCTGATTCTTTGCAATACATCAACAGCAACGAATATATTACTGTTTATGTACAACCAGAAAAATACTTAATACGTAACAAGAACATGAAAATTAAACCAAATTGCTTAAATCCGCTACAACTTAGATAATGTTTAATGTTCTATATATGAAACTAAAAAAATCACGAAAAAACGGAATATAAACCATTAGTATTTGATTTAGGTTTTACAGTATTTGTGATCAAAGTGCCACTTGTGTTTTCAAGTATATAAATATATTTAATCATTGCCACTAAATACTATATATATATATATTACATATATATTAATTAAAGAATATATTATATAATTATAGTAGTGGTAAACAAAAAATTGAATATGGCATTTTTGGATGCCCATTAGTCAAGTAGATTATTCTTGGTGTTCGATAGGTTTAAGGTGTTTTTTTATGTCTTGACCTAAAAAATTTTCAATCTGAAACAACAATAATCATCACCCTTTACCCACAAGCCCCCACCCCCTCCCAAATATTTTGAAACAGAAATTTCTTCTGTCTCAAGACATATATTTATACATATACCATTTTTGTATTGAAATCTTTCCTTTTTCGATTGCACTTGATTCAAGAGCTTATGAGTTTCCGTTCTAAACCACAAAAGTAATGCCAAAGTTGTGTGATTGTTTGAGGATTTCCTAAGTTTCCTTGTTTTTCCCAAAATCATATCAATGATACCTTGAAACATACTGCGATATTTCTATTTTTCCAAGATAATGTCGTGAAAATGGTTTTAGTTGAGAAAAGTGCGGTCTCAAAATCGGTCTTAGTGCAACTTTAACAAGGTCACATTAAAAGTCTGCCAAAAAATGTGTAATCCTGACTTATTAGATATAATATAGAGTTATTTTTATCAAATCGGCAATAATACGTTTACTTTTTAAAATATATATGACTTTTTTAAATAATTAAAAAAGGAAATTGCAATTTTTAAAATTTTTTCTAAGATCACGTTTGGTGTCTAAAAAAAGTAAAATTAATAATAAATGTAGAGAAGAAAAAATAAAGACGAAAAAAAGGAATGCCAATATCCGCTTGTCGCTTTTTATATATGGTTAAAAAATGAAAACATAAGCCGTATTCATCACTTGATAATACCAATTAATGTGCCTCTTCACTTTGTTATATAAATAAATATAAATTGTAAAAAAAAAATTAAAAAAACCATTCGCGTGACCAAGCGCTTGGTCTCGGTCTTATCCCGATGAGAATATCTTGAATAGACTAGTGAGCTTTAAGATTTGACTATTTATAATCAGTCTTATACTATATTATTTTGTGTGTATCAGTCAAGCTAATTAGTTGGAAATCCAATGTATTACGACTGATAGACACAAATGAACCAATGTTAGAATATGAATGTATCCAGTTTATGTTGTAGAATATGGCCATTTCGAGCCAAATTAAGGTAGAATTCCTTTTTTTGTGTTCGTTCTGATGCAATATAATATGTAGTCTTGGGCGTTCTATCGAGGAAACTTGCATTTGAAGAAAAAAAAGATTATGGTTAAGGGGTAATTAAATCTAGTTCGTATACTTAATGAAAAGGAAATATTACTTACCTAGTGGCAGCATTTAGTCATTAAACGTTTAGTATTATGGAAAAAAAAAGAAAGAACGACAAGTTGCATACTCTAATCAATAAAACTGTGCAATACTTCTGTCAAGAGTATTATTATTTATGACGAGAGTAATATGTGTGCGCTTTTTGTTTCTAGTTTTTTCATCCTTCCTCCATCACTCTATTTTTGCACAGACTTTCTTGCCATCATTTTATGATATTAAGTCTCTTATTTTTTTCTAACACTTGTCACTATATACCAAAGACCTCAAGTGTCATATTTTTTTTGCTGATTTTCTTTTTGTTTATTAAATTTCTTCGAATTTCGCCAAATTCTTCCAACAAAGGTTGTGATAGTAATAGTTTAGTGCTTCTTATTCTGTATGCTGAGTATTTTTTGTTTTTAGTTTTCGACATACCAGTGCGTTTCACTGCACAAACTTAAGTGCCTATGAATATGTGCAATTCAAAAAAAATAAATAAATAAAAAAAAAACATAAATAAACGGGCCTGACTAATAGACAGGGTTTTAACATATTTTAGGTGAATTGATTGTATATTTAAAAAATTCGGCTATGGTTAGCCCCCACCTGTGTATAAATTTTGCAGAAAATAGTCAAATGTAGAACTAAGTAAGGGTGTGATTTTGATTGACTTAAATTAGATATGTAAACACAAGCAAGTATAATGTTTCACTACTTTGAGGATCTTGCGTTTTTTTCCAAATTTTCAAACAACACCTCTTTTTCTATTGTTTTTATACTTGCTTCTGTTTCTAGAACAGTCGAACTGTAATTTTGTTGATCTCGCAATATCGCGCAGATTTAAAGCTAGCAAGGTACTGCCAACTGTAAAAAGATATTGTATGTCCTAAATATAATCAAAGAGTTATATGTGTAGGTTAATTGTACTATAAAGAATCGTTTTTTTCGTACTAACCCAAAGGCATTTTGTTTCTGAACCGGTGAAGCATATTTAAAAGAAAAATTAAAAAAAAATATTAAGATAAAGTAAATAAAAATAGATAGTTGTGGGGTTATAAAGCGAATGTTAGGCCCTCAGTCTCAGGTTTAGTGTTTATTATCACTCTTCTAGTAAGTAAGGTCTTTAATTAAGTAAAAACTACTGAATAATTTAATGAAAAACAACATTCCTTAGATAAACCAGTTAGGTATCTTGTTAAATTCATTATCGAAGAAGCATTTTTTTTTGTCGGTTGATTACTTGCCTGTAGTTGTACAGGGTTTCACTCATCAAAGTTATTTCAAAGAATCAAAGATGGAGGCAAAGCTTTTCCTCGCCAAAAAAAAATCGAGATGAAGTTTGAGAACAAACTGTAAAACTTATCCGAGAAACGTGTTTAAAATATTTAAAATTCAAGAAAACAGTTTAACAAACTAGTTGACAAAGTTGTATTTTAATTAAAATTGTAATCACTATATCAACTCTTCTATTGAAACCTTCGGTGTGAAACATTAAACTTGAAGAGATTTACCACTAAACACCAACTCACTTTTTCTAAACTTCTCGAATGCACGTTTCGCTAATCAAATTAGTATCATCAGGAGATGATTCAATGTGGATATGGAAGATTGAATCATCTCCTGATGATGTTGCATCGTTAGCGAAACGTGTGTCGAGAAGTTTAGAAAAAGTGACTTGGTGTTTAGTGGTAAATGTATTCGTGTTTATTCCGTATATAGAATTAAAAATAAATTGGTATGTGTGATAGTTAATTTTAGCATCATGATAAAGAATGTTGTAATTGAAAAATGTTACTCTCATTAATTAAATTAATCCCTAGCTGCCTAGACTGGTTATTCTTTGAAATAACTTTAAAAGAACTGACTAGACGTTGTTATCGAGTAAACCAAAAATCCAGAAAAACGAAAACTACGTATTTAATTTGGCAAGTATTAACGTAAAAATTAAAATTAATTTTTGGTTCATAGCAAATCAAAATAAAAAATGAATAACGGTAATGCCTTAAAAATGACAAACAAGTGTGCTCTCTGTCTAGTTTACTTATAGATTAAGAGTCAAAATAGATTAAAGCATCGGATACAACGGCCGGAAGGCCGATAAAGACTGTAGAGGAATACCAGGTGATTGAAAGTACGCTTAATAAACCAAAACAGTCGGTATTTTAAGCGTTCCTTCAACGATCAGAACTTTAGTTTAATCGTTACGTGCGAACGAAATGGGAGAGAACACTAGGTCCATGTTAAAAGGTGCTCTAAATAGCAGCTTAATTTCAATATGTATAAACAAAATGGAATCTCGATATATTTTTTAATAATAATAATAATAATCAGACTAGGAAGCGAGATATTTTCTTGTCATATCAAATAAATACTGATAAAAAAAGACACATTGGTTAATTAATGATGAAGAAAAAAAAAAGAAAACGTGCCAAAATTTCGCTTAGAAACCTTTTGCTCATAGCGATCATGGTCTCGTCGCCCTGGTTGCATACGCTTACTTGCTGTGTATATTAACTTATAAATGCAATATTGTATATATATGGCTGATGAAATCTTGTACAATTGTTATAATTTCATAGTATATTATGTATTAACTACTTAATTATTTAGATATAGGAAATGTGTTATTTAAATATTAGGAATCGAAGTAAAAAAAAAGCAAAAAAAGCCAAACGCAAGATTCCTCGATTACAACGTTCACAGGACTATCATTACAAGAGAGAATGTTTTCTTTTTTCTTACCCCACTAACTGATTGATTAAGGTGTTTATTACAACTGACTATTGAAATCGATTATTTTTAAAACAATCTTTGTTTACATTTTCCGGCTAAATATTGTGATTTCGTTTGTTTTGTGATATAAGTACAATTTTTGTGATACTTGGATATTTATAGTGTATTGAATAATAATAAATAATAATAGCTTTAGGTAAAAAAAGGTTTCGGTGTGACAAGTGTTTTTAAAAATATACAAAAAATACCATCCTAGATCTAGGTGAGATTCAAATAGAACTAGAGATTTTTTCGAAATTGTTGCTGTCGTTTTAACATCCCCCTTAAGTGCGAGTTCTGTTGTCCTAATCTAGTACAAGATATCGATACATGTTGATATGCCAGGCAAAATGTAAACAAAGAGTCTTTTACTCGTTACTCAGCATCACATGACTCGGTCGTTTATTTTAATTCATTTTCATTTATCGTACTGCAACAGAATGGCCTAAAATAAAGTTCCCTCCCTTTTATTAAATCTAGTCCTATTTCGATGCCTGAAACCCAAAACAAAAAAAAGAAATATATTCCATATCCCCTCTTATCATCATTCGAGTATAATCCTGCGTTTAACTTAAGAACCGTTACGCCCTCTATACTATACTACCTTCCAAACAATGAAAATTCCAAAGTTCCTTATGTTGCCTGTAAGTTTTTACGAATTTAGTCTTATTACGTATGTCACTTTCGTATGGTTGTGTTTTTTTTGAAGACAGTTGTTATTGTTTTATTTTTCAACTATTATTTTCAAGTTATATAAGGCAATATAAAACTTTCCTGTATTGACAGATGCAAATATGTGATATTGCTGACAATTTAATAAGAAAAAATATTTATCTGCTACTATTATCTTACAGTGTCTAAAAGAAATGAACATCGTTAACATAAAGAAGCATTTTAGAGTGACAGACGGTATGCAATACCGTCCAAAAAACATAAAAAAAATGATGCTACAAAAAATAACGTAGGCTGTCTGCTTCGAAGCAGTTTGTTTATTATTTTTAATTTTTAATATTTTTCTACTTAACTGTCTAAAAAAGGGGTATATTCCAATAGAGATACACGTAAATGGACAAAAATAAATTTGTCTATAAACTATACAAAAAAAACCCAATGAAGTCTGATCTGAAATAATATAAAGTTGAAAATGGAATCTCTGAAGATATTGACAGTTTTTAAAAAGAAATGTGTCACTAGGAGGGTAAACTCAGGGACCAGGCCAAAAGTCACGGTGATATCAAGCTTAGACAAAATTAAGAAAAATCAAATGAGATGATTAAAGTAATTACACCCCTTTTAAACATAGTACACTACTTATAATGAGAACTCAATTAAATGTTGTAGAAAAATTATTTTCAAATCTGTATAAATATTTTGAAGGTTATTGTAATTGTAAAATCTCCCTACTGCACTGTTGTCGATTTAATTCTAAATTTTTTAAGTGAAAATGCCTATAATTATGCGAGTCCAATCAAGTCTCCCACAATAAACATATACAGTGCAGATGGGCGCCTAGGTTTAAGTTAGGTTATGTAAGTGCTTTTGAACAACATCCCGTTGTTTACGCTCTGTACTTGTAACCCAAATGACCAGTATGCATTCAGTAATAAAGGTTGTCTTAATGTACTTACGTTTTGTTTATTTTGACCTCTAACTCAATCCCTCGGGATCACCAAACCAAGAGTCTCCACACTTTAAGCATAGGGCCATGTAAGAGTATCAAAAATGCTAAGACTTCGTCTTTAAACTTAAGTCTTCGTTGTCAGAACTATTTTATCAATATTAGGTGTTATATTAGAAATACTTGTTTTTAAAAAATCTTGTAAAATATTATCACCTAATCTTGAAGAGTTTATTTGATATATATATATATATATATATATATATATATATATATATATATATATATATATATATATATATATATATACACATTCTGTATAAAAAGAACCAGGAATTTCTAATTTACAACGGCCACGTAAAATATTAAATTTTTTTTTCTGCTGTAAGATGGCGGATGTGCCTAGTTGCGATGTTCAATTTGAGCGCGATAGGTAGTTTGTTTACATCAGCAGGTTTTGTTAGTCGACGTCAAGCGTGTGTTGCAATTTAATTATGAATAAAAATATTGAGTAAAGAGTTTGGTTTAAATTTCGTGTACCTACACAAACATATGAATGGTATAAACACAAACATATGAATGGTATAAAGCGTTCAAAGAGGATCGAGAAGTGATAGTTGATTTGCCTCCTCCTGGTCGACCTTCAACATCTACGCACGACGAAAACATCGACAAAATCAAGAAACTGGTACTCTAAAATCGTCGCATGAGTCTTAAGAGAGTTGGCCCAAGAGGTGAACATATCATTTAAGTCCATTCATAACATTATTTTGGGGATGAAACGCGTCGCCGCATGACTGCTGCCCGAAAGAGCTGAATTTGGTCAAAAAAACAGCTTCGAAAACAGCTCGCCGAAGACATGATTTCCCGAGCTTTTACGAACCTCACCTTCATGAAAGGCACCATGACGGGCGACGAGACATGGGTTTACGAATATGGCATGCAAACAAGCCAACAATTTTCGGAATGGCGCCTCGAAAACGAACTGAAACCCAAAAAATCGCGCCAAAAACGGTCAAAAATCAAGGTCATGCTGACAGTTTTCTTCGATTACCGTGGTGTGGTTCATTCATGGGGAGAGAAGGTGATTACGGAATACGATTTAAGCGTCATGAGGTATTTGCGCGAGAATATCCGCCGAAAACGGCTAGATTTGTAGGACAATTCATGGATCCGTCTGACTTTTTCCGATATGACCACCGTGTGACTTCCTGCTCCCGAAGTTAAAAATTACCACTTCGAGGAACGCGTTTCGAGTCTGTTGAGGCCATAAAAGAAAATTTGTTGAAGGCCATATCTTAATGTCCGTATGTGAAATATTCTGGAGGCGGCAAATGAAATTGGAAGTTATGGTTTAGGCGAGTATTGGCTACAAAAACAATTACATAGTTTTTCTTTCTCAACGAGCTATTTCAAGAATAATAAAAAATTATAAAATAACAGAAATTATCTTGAAAATATCAGTGAAGGTTCGTAAGTGTTAATAATCGATCACATTGATTCAGCAAAAATTATAATAGATTGGCAAAATAATATTCCAAAACTGATCTGCTATCTCTCCTATTTGAATATTCTTGAAAATGCCTGGGAGATGCTTTCAAGATGAGTTTATAGTATATATATATATATATATATATATATATATATATATATATATATATATATATATATATATATATATATATATATATATATATATATATATATATATATATATATATATATATATATATATATATATATATATATATATATATATATATATATATATATATATATATATATTAAATATAAATAAATGGAAATTTGAAAATTGCCTTCATGGGAACACATTGCACAATAAACAGTAAAATATCATAATGATTAATACCAAAAAGGATTTCTTGATTTGATAAAAAGTCGTGAAAACACTATAAAATATTAAACTGTTGTGTATGTTTTTCTTTAATGAACTATCTTTTCTATAAAACTGAGAAACTAAAAAACTAAACGAGTAAAAATTAATTTTACTGCAGTTTTTATATTAATACACAGTGTGTTCAATAAGTATCAGTACTTTCTTATAGATATGAGATTGGTTGCCGAGATCAACAACCAGACACGCTATCTATTAACGAGCGGCGTCGTTTCAAAGTTTGAACATTCCTGGAACTAACGAAATCTACTTATAGTAATAATCGGCATTTATAGGTGCCGACTGCCAGTAAGCAGGAAGCCTGCTTTCTTTGTGTGTGCACTTTTAAACTTTCTTGGACGACAGAGTGTCGCTAGAGGATGATAAAGGTGAGATCAATTTCGAAATACCGCACTCCCAAAAAGTTCGCGATTTTGTTGCAAATGGCCGCAATGCTTCACTAAAAATGTTGGAAGAAGCTTTAAATATCGGCAAAGAAACTATTCGACTTATTTTTCACAAAGAAACAAGGGTGTGTGCAAAGTTTTCCACAAACATTGACGGAGGAGCAGAAATCACTTTGTGTCACTCATTCCAGAGAGGTCAACTACCCACCGTATTCACCAGATTTAGCCCCTTGTGACGTCTCCTTGTTCCTACAGTTGAAAAGGTGTTTTTTGAAGACATTCAGACCATACAAACAACTTCAACGCCTGCTTTGGAGGCTATTCCACAAAATGAGTTGGAGTACGCATTTGAATCATTGAATCGATGTAACAAATGCATCGAAACGAGAAGAGAATACTTCAAATAATAATTCATAAAAAATGCCAGGTATTTCGTTTTAATCACATTTTCTCGAACCAGTACTGATACTTAATGGACGCACTGTATATGTTATTTTGAAAAGTATTAAAAAATATTCAAGTGTGCCACTTTCGACACTCAGTGGATCTTCTAGCAGCAAAGTGTAAAAGTTATTCAGATGTTTACCAATTGCAGATGGATATGCAAGTGGTTAACTTGACATTGGTCAATTTATGCGGTACCCAAACATTTAGCTGATAATCTATTGGGTTGTTCCATAAGTTGCCGGTGAACTTTTATTAAAAAGTTTTATTGAAAAAGGCAACAATAATAACGATAAATTAATCAATGATATATTCTCCGCCATTATTCACGACCTGATTCCACCTCTTGATTAATTTATTGATGCTACGCCGGACTGAAGATGTAGTTCAACTAGTTTTTGAGGTCCTTATTATTGGCGAAGATTACGTTCCGCATTTGGTTGGACAGCGACCGGAAGAGGTGATAATCGGTTGGCGCAGGATCCGGAGAGTACGGTGGATTCGGAAGAACCTCCTATTCGAGATCATTCAGGGCCTTCTTGACTATGTTTGCTGTGCGAGGAGATACGATTTCTCATCTTCCGTAACGATTCCGTACAAGTATCGTTGCTTGTGATCGCGCTCGGTGTTGGGCGAGATTTTGAGCAGCTTTGTTGCGACGATTTTCCTTGTTGTCATTGGTTAGTTTGTGTGGCACCCAAGCTACAATTTTTGAGTAAATCTCAAAAATCGAAGATGTCCAGGTATTGTCGCAAAGTGGTAGTCTTCTCCTCCAATTCTGGGCAAGTTTTACTTCTGCCTTCCTTCAAAGCGCTTTAAGACGGTGTATAAGTTTGGCTAATCAATCTCGAGTAGTCCGAGGTTATAGCGTCCTCTCTAAATAAGGTGCAAATATCTCGAACTGTTTTTGTAGCTTTTTCACCATGACGAAAGGCGAAATATAGCATATAAGTGTAAAAAATGAAGTTTTTTTGACGTCTAGAATTTCCATTCCAAAAGTCCGACGGTTAATTAAAATTAAGTTCAAAAAAATAATGCCAAAAGTTTTATAGTAAGAAAAGCGCTTTCGAATGTATATATACGCTTAGCCAAACAAAATAAAAATGGTGGAAAAACAAACGAGTTATAAAACCGGCGGGAACTTGTGGAACGACCCATTATATCCCCGAAAGCGCATATGATTTTGTAGGCTTTTATGAGATATAAGAATTATTTCAATTTCCTACTGCACTAACTGCAATAGAATTCTACCGCCGATATTCTTAAAAATATGTACATGAATCAATCACAGTTGGGCGACGATAACGAGATGCAATATCGACGTAGATCCTTGGTTAATCGTTGATTTTATTATATATTTTATTACCTTACGAAACGAATTGTCTACTTTGAGTCACATACGAGGAGGTTAAGTTAAAGGAGGTTAAAGAAAGTAATGAGAAATATTTTCTTTTTAATTTGGGACTTGGAAAGCCATACAGCGGTGGAGATGGTTTGTCCACTATACATAACAGTGCTGGGACTCAAATAGTGGAATCATCTTCAGCTTGTCGGTTCGTCTCTAATGCCCCAAAATGGTGCCCTTTCAGGTGAATTTTCAATCTTGGGAAAAGGAAAAAGTTACAGGAAGTCAAGTTTGGTGAATAAGGAGGCTGCAGAGCCATAGTGGTTTTACTTGCCAAAAAGTCGTTAATTGGAATTGTGTGCGCGTTCTCGGGATGCATCACCCATAGTGGCGGCTCGTGAGGGAGGGCGTTGGGGCGCAGCCCCTCCTCACAGTGAACAGTTTTTCAGAGCAAAACACCATATTTTATTTCCATTCAGTTTCTTTCCTTTAACTCATTTTAAGATATTATTAAAAATTAAAATCTCCAAATGTCCGATCGTCCATCGACCCATCACACCATAATAATACGGAAAAAAATTCCATCCTCTCGTCACAATTTTTCCATCGTTAGTTGGACGTTTACTTCCAGCGACCGTACGACACGTCATCTTCTCTCGTCGTTGGCGTTACATGTTTTAATGGTAGCAAAAAATTTGGGGGTTTAACTGCTTTCTAAAACATGCTATTTGGACTAAGATTCTCTGCGACTAAGCGTATCGGTAATTAGTTTTAAACGCTGATATCACCGGTACAGAGCGCTTGATATGACTCGCGTCACGTATTTCGTTCGCCTCGCGAATACGTGTTTTATTTTTGGATTTGCTACGGGTGTACACTCTGAGTAGTACTTTTGAAATAAAAATAATCCACTTTTAACTGCAAACATGAAGGTGTTAGATTTAAGGTTAATAATGTCTAATTTAAGTTTAGAGGAGAAGGTTGAATTAAAAACTAACGGTCGACCCACGCCCGTGTTGTATTTGAGTCAAGTTCAAAAATAATGTAAAAATAGGGCAAGTTTTATGCGAAAATTTGATAGTAAGCTATATGTGAAAGTTTTCCGACGATAGAAAAAGAAGATTTGAAGACCGAATTGGAAATGGTTTATTCAAGGCCCGAGATTTGCCAAAATGAAGACATTAAAGACTGTTTAAAGGTATTAAATTTTATTTTGAATATGGGGCTGGACAGCTTTTAAAGAAATCACTAGGCATTGAGAATACTAGTAACTATACCGATGACCACAGCCGAAAGGTGCTTTTCGACTTTGAACTGGATTAAAATATATTTAAGAAATTGAGGAGGATAGACTTCAATAAAATTTATTGAAAAATTTACTTTGGACAAAAACAGGCGAATGGAATTTCACTTTAAAAACTAGGAAACGGTGAGATGCTATTCACCGACAAAAATGTGTACAATAACTAATAATAATTTTTGAACTTTTCGACTTTTTCAAATTTCCTCTATTGATTTGCAGTTTCAATAAACTGTTTGAATAGTTTACTCCTCCGGAAACCGTAACTATCAACTTATTCATTCCTTTATCTGCGCAACAAGCAAAAACTCATCCTCCAATGTCCTTGTAAGTAGTAACAATACAAAATTTTGATGTTTTTCTGGTTCACCTCCTGTATAGGGCGAAAAGTAAAAAGGAGGAATGAGAAAGCAAAAAAAAATTCAGCAGCACTAATTTCTTCTACGCTCTCCCACTTTAAAAACCCACGGGCCCGCCGCTGATCACCTAGGTCTTGATGTTTGGTCTCACACTAATGACCCTTTTTCGTTATCTTTTCGATAACCTCTTGGTAAAAATGTTGGTTTAACGCAATGGTTTTGAGACGCAAATTCCTTATGGATGATCCCCTGCTTGCTTCCATGCTTTTAATTTTTAACTTGCGCTCATTCTGGCTTTTTAGGTTGTGATGAGATTGGAGTGTAAGCATTCGTGGTTCCGGTGCTTCTTTTTCGTATCGTATTCAAAAATCCATGACTCGTCACCTATAACGACACGTTCCAGAAAATCAGGGTAATTTTCAATCCTCCCGAAAAAGTGTCCCCTGTTCTTTTAATCATGCAAAAAGTTTTTCGGAACCATTTTCAATCAACCAAATTCAACTATTCTCGATTTATCCGATATCCATCGACGATTTTGCAAAAGATTCTGCGGACATTTTCATCACTTCATCTTCATCATCACTTCATCATTTTCATGCAGTTGCAGACCTTTCTTTGCGAGGTTTATCTTCAATCGACTCTCGACCTGATGAGAATGCCTTAAACCACATTAAAACCTCGCCTTTTAATGAAACACTGTTTCCATAGGTCTGCTGAAGTTTTGAAAAAGTTTTCATCGCACTATGCTCAAATTGAGAGCGCATCGCTGCTGCTGGAAACTGTTCTGCCAGTTATAAACCATGTCTGTATGGAAGAATTATTTTAAGAATTAAATGAAATAGCCTTTTATATAGAGATATTTTAAATATTTGTTATTCAGCAATTTGTTTCATAAGTTCGTCAGCAGTAAATTTGAAGAGCTTTATCACTAAACACCAAATCACTTTTTTCAACAGGCTCGACGACGCACGCTCGCTAACCATGTCAGGAGATGATTTAGTCTAATCAAAGGGGATTGAATCATCTCCTGATGACGCTAGCATGGTTAGCGAAACGTGCGTTGAGCAGTTAAAAAAATGATTTGGTGTTTAGTGGTAAATCTCTTCAAATTTAGTGTTTCACACCAAAGGTTCCAGTAAAAGAATTGATTCGTCAGCAGTGATAAGGGTCGATAATTTTTTTTTTGAGACATATTGCTAGATTTTAGTACATGACATTGCGTTTTTCCAAAAAAAAAAAACAGAAATTTATTTGATAAAAATGTGGTAGATCAGAAGAATAAAGGCCTTTGGGTAGATGAACCAAAATTTCAAATAGGAGAGCAGTCACGAGACGCTCCACGATCTAAAAGAAATGAGAAATTGATACAACGCCGAGTGATAAGCGCAGATGTAGCAGTGTAATGGTTTATGGGTGTTTTGTAGGTGATCAATATGTCACTCTAGTTAATCTAAAGTGGTATTTAAAAATTCAGATTACCAATTAATATTGACAAAATAGATATCAATTCTTCTATTGAAACCTTCGGAGTGAAACACCAAGCTCAGAGATTTACCACCATCCATACCATCATCAGGAGATTATTTAATCTTGAGAAGAATTCATGGAGAAGTTAAATAAAGTGATTCGGTTTAGTGGTAAATCTTTTTGAGGTTACTTAAAATCGATGTGTTGATTGTGTAGGCAATTACATCAGTTATTTCATGTAAAAGCCAAGCCCCCCCCCCCCCCCCCCCTCCATAATCATAAAATAGCTTAATTGTAATACTGCTGATTTAGCAGAATGTATAAGTATAAATATAGTTAGAACAATAAAGACTTCGAGATTTCTAATATAACTGTTGTCATGCACCCAGGCCCTTTTAAAAAAATAGTTTTTAAAAACGTTTTACTCAACCAACAAAATATAACTTATCAATCTAGTAACATTTCTTCTAGAAAATATCTTTAGATAAAAACCTTATTCTAAGTTCCTTACTACAAAAAATGAGTAAATTGTATCGTGTAATGCTTTGTCAGAGGATATTTAACTCACTGGGATTAAGGAGATGATGATCTAGGATATCTGGAACATTCTAAATGAATCTTATACACATTCTATTTATTTTAATATTGTATTTCATACATTCTGAAAATAATTAACCCATCTTATTCACTATATATTTTTTTTCATTATGCATATATCATAAAGAGTGAATGTTAAACTTACCTATTATATTAAAATTAAATTTTTTTGAAGCCAAACTAAAAATCTAACCTTAAATATTTCATATTTTTTTGTCTCGGTTTCCTTCGGAAGCAAAGAAGCACTTAATCTTCCAGAGTAACGTTTCGGAACAGGTAAGACATAGATTCTTTGTTATGGATGCGACGAATAGCTTCAGAAAGCAGGATGGATATATCCACAGTCTTGATTTTATGACATTGCATTTTCTGTAGTTCGTGTGGTATAGTGTTGGTAACAACAACCTAAAAAACCATCAAAATACACGATTATTAACAAATATAATATATATCTTTGAATCGAACCAGAATATTGTTCAAAATTACTCCCACCCCTTCAGCACACCAACCAAATTTAACCAACGATTGATGAACGATGATGTGAAGACATTTGAAAGAAAAAAAATTCTCACAACAAAGGTCAAAAAACCAAAGATTTCCACGAAAAAAAATTGCAAAGTTATTAAATAAATCGTCAATTGAAAAAATTGAAAATCTGCTACATCTGCTAAATATGAAATCTGTACGCGAATTGTTGCCAACCGGTTTATAAATATACTAGGACTTTTTCAACGTATTCGGTAAAATAAGTTAGGGCATCTGCCGATATATGTGGGTTCCTCATGAACTGAATTAAATCTGCTGGACAGAATATCTTGTGTGATCTATTCGCAGTGAAAAAAGCTTGAAGCGTATGGATGGTATTGTGTACAACAAAATGCATCCAATAAATCATGGGGTTTTTGCCAGAGTCAGCGGTTTTAAGTACAGCCAAAAGACGGTCTTCATCCGAAGAAAATGATGTATTATGCATTTGGTGGGACTGGAATGGACTCACACATTTTAAACTTCTACCACGCAATCAAGCCATCAACACCAACCTCTACTGTTCACAATTAGATCGGCTGAAGGCAGCAATTGATGAAAAACGGTCGGAATTAGTAAACAAGAAACGTGTTGTGAAACACTAAACTCAAAGAGATTTACCACTAAACACCGAATCACTTTTTAAAAGTTCTCACGCACATTTCGATAACCATGTTAGCATCATCAGGAGATTATTTAATCAGATTACATCATTTTAACAGATTAAATGATCTCCTGATAATGCTAACAGGGTTATCTAACAAAATGACTAAATAAGGGGCGAAATCTTCACCAACGATGAGGACCTAAAAAACTGATTGAACAACTTCTTCGAGTCCAGGCCCGGTGATTTTTAGTGAAACGGCATCAATAAATTGGTCGATAGGTGGGAGCAAGTCGTGAACAATGACGGAGTATACATCACTGATTAATTTGTTATAATTGTTGTTTTTTCAACTTTTTAATAAAAAATAGGCGGGTACTTATGGAACAACCCAATATTTTCAGTTTGATTGAAATATGTATACTGAGTGTTGCACTTATTTTTGTTTCCCAGTACCTATACATTTTCTTACCTCATCTATGGGAGAATCTTCAATTAACCTTGGAGCATCAGATGATAATAATCCATGAGTGGCTAAAACATATATTTTATAAGCTCCACGCTCTTTCAACACCTCCGCAGCGGCAACAAACGACTGCACATCGTCAATTAGATCATCCTGAAACCATACGAAAATACCTACCAGGCTCTTCATCAATGAAACTTAACTTACCACCATGATGGCAATTCTTCCACCAACATCGCCAACCACATTAATTGGAGGTTTTTCTTTAGCGATGTGAATGGGCACGCCAACACCTGCGTCCATAGTACGAGAGCGGGGAACTGTTGGAGGAGAATATCGTCCATCGACCTAAAGATGTGCAGAATAATTGAAAATTAAAAGCAGGATATTAACTATATCCAAAATAATTTAGAAAGAAATAGGCAATACGACAAGATGTGCAGAATAATTGAAAATTAAAACCAGGATATTAACTATATCCAAAATAATTTAGAAAGAAATAGGCAATACGACTTTGAACTGAAAAAGAGAAATACACGGATCATTCGAATAGTACTCGGTCTGACACAGAGGTGGCGCAAGTATGACTGAATGACTGTGATATTTGTCCACTAGGATTCGTCAGGTGTGACGATCAAGTAAAGCAAAGCTGTTTTGACATTTTATGAAAAATGGATACACCTGAAGTTCAAGCTATTATAATTAAAGTAATTTGTTATAGGGGATTTAAACAGTAGTTATTTATGTCTGAGACTTGGACCCTCACAAAGAAGATAGAATATATGCTTGTGACATTTGAAAGAAGAGTACTCAGAAGAACTTTCGGTGCTGTAAAGAATTAAATCTTAGTTTGGCAACTTTACAGCATACTGGTCTGATCTCGTGCTATCGGACACTGGATGGTTTCAAAAATATGGAGGTAAATAATTTTAAGTAATGTCTGAATGATTGTGGCTTGTTCATATATTTCTCTCTATAAAACTCTAGATCTTCAATAACACGAGTATAATATGGGTAAATAAAAACAGGATTAGATTTCATCCAAAACCATCAATCCATACTTGATTTAAATATTTTGAAAAAGGAAAACTGATATAGTTTTCTTTTTCAATTTTCTGCAATATTCCCTTCGTAAATTGATTTAATTTGACATGTATAATTCAAATATCATATTAAAAAATCTTACTGGTTTACATGCAAGCTTCAACTCACTTCATCTGATTCAGCCTCTTTCTGCTCTCCATGTATAACAGCAATACCAAGACGTAAGCGTTCAGCGTATGACGTAGCTTTTTTCGCTGACCCTGGATTTCTGGCAACAATTACTGCATTTCTATAATCAGGAATCTGGAAAAAAATATTTTATATGTAGTATGTCAGCGAAATTTTCAATTTGAATTTCCCTCCATATTATACCTCAGCGCTAAGGTCGCTTTTATAATTTTCGTAAGCGCAGAATTCCGCTTCGAGTGGGGAATACTGAAACAACTTGATCACTGTCAACAACAGTGTTGCTAAATTTATGGTTCAGAGAAATCCATAAACGGCCCCACTACTCCGGCAATGAAGAGTAATTTAAAAGAACAGCATGAGCTTCGACAGTGTTCTGAAGGGTTGATCAGCTCCTTTGGAGGACCCAGGATAATCATGCGAAAATTGCCGACAAAAGTTGGTCTAACTGAATTGAAAATGAGTCGAAGTGCAGAAGGCCTACCCAACAAGTCGTATATGATTAACTTACGACAAATGCTCTCCGAGGCAGCCAGATAAAAGCTAGTTTCTCACTGCAATTTGTGTTTGTGTTTAATGAAAAACGAAGGCACGGAACGTGTCAGTGTCTAACGAAAAAAATCTAAGTAAGAAGTAAAATCTAAGTCTAACTAAAAAAAAAACAACTGTAACCTCCAAGAGGACATACCTCTTTCAATAGGAGAATGCACCGATACAAGTCATTTGGTCCAAAATTAAATGATATAGACATGTTTTGCTACAAAGAGTCTCCTAATAGTGTACGGAGCGTCATTGAAAGACTCACCAACAAGTTCAGACATGTCTGTAGACCACAGTTGGACCAGCATTTACGAATTTATATAAGAAGGGGAGAGGAAATGGAGATTCTTGTTTGCGATACGGTGTTACGATAACATGTTGCGTTAAGGGCATGCGAGTGCTTCAGCAGGTAAACTGAGAGGCAGTGATTCAGACTGAATGGGGTTATATTGAAGAAATATGTCCAAGAGGGTCCCTTGTAAAGCCATGCAAACATGCAAAATAACTTGTAATTTTGCTACTATTGTAATTTTTAATTTTCGACCTGTAATAATCTCTTTTCTAAAAGTGTTCATTTTGATAACACACTCTGTATGTAAATGTATACAGGGTGAGATACAGGATTATAATCCCACATCTGTCAACTTACATACATTTTAAGGGATAAGATAGAAATTATTTTTCTGAATAAAGGCAAAAAATCACAAATGAGAAACTAATTTTCAAAGACCACATGTTAAATAGACTCAGGAAAAAACCATAAAACTAAGTTAAAAGTATAAGTAACCACAGATAAGATAAAAATCAGAATATAAGATATATCAAAATTTTAAATCATTGATTTCCTTCAAACATCTATATTTTTGGCAAGTGTAAAATACATTTTAAGATGTAATTTAAGTAAGGGTATACAAGAGATCAGATGATTTTTTAATTTACACCTTTACTAAAAATATATCTAATAACTTACACTTTCTTGGATGTATTGAAGCAAAAACGGACTAGCTCTCAGGTTATCAACTGGGCAATCAAAAAATCCTTGAATTTCTTTTTGGTGAAGGTCCATAGTAATAATATGTGTCATCCCTGACTTTACCATCATCTGAGCTACTAATTTAGTAACTACACTACCTCGTTTTCGCATCTTGCATTGTTTACTATATGGTAGATATGGAATAACTCCAACAATGGAATTTGCAGAAGATGTTTTAAGAGCATATGCCATAATCAACATTTCCATGATATTATTGTTCACATCTCTAAAATTACACCAGTATTACATTTCAGTTCAATTCTTACAATTCGTGAAACACATGCTATAACCACACAACACTTTGGCAAGATATAAAACTCACTTTGTTCCAGTTTGAATAATAAAAATATCCTTTCCTCTAACAGAATCTCCTATTTGAAACATGGTTTCTCTGTTGCTTCTATGGTAAATAGCACACTGTCCAATTGTAACTCCCAACCTTTTTGCAATCAAATTTGCAAGTTCAGGATGTGAATTGCCCGCAATTAGAATGATATCTGACGTCTTTGGAGCATCCATTTTGTTCTTTTGTGGCAAACGAAATCCTCCAAATCTGGTAAATAAAGTAAACCCCTGTTAAAAATGGATCAAATACTAATAAAATAAACACTGCAATCAAGATAAAAGCTGGTTATTATTTAGCAACTACATATTAGAGATAATCATGACATCTGCCCCATACATTAATTTGGAAACTATTACAAAACAAGCTCCTTAATTAATTACAACATTTCAGTTCAATTCAATAAATTTGATCTAATTAATAGTATCATGTTTCTTAACCTTACAATTGTGTTCAGAACATTATTTTAAATATATATTCATAAGTATCAAATATAATTGAAGCTTAAGAAAAGCAAATTATGCATAAAAACAAATATAAATATTTAATCAAAATAAATCACATCACCTATTCGTTTTATGAAACATTATCTCACTCTACATTAAAATATACGGAAAAAATAACTGTCTGTTTTCCTCTAAAGAAAATACAAGTGTTGAAATATGAATACATCAAAGGTTTGTATGTAACTTTCTTAAAAACTAAATTAATTTTTTTAACTTACAGGAATTTAACCTTAATATCAATTTTTTTTCTATATTTTTATTGTTTTTCTGGTCGGCGATCTTTTTGATGTTTTTTCGTGGAGATGATAAAATTATTTAAATAAACAAATCTGTATTGTTGGTTGGTTAAACTGATAACAAAGATAAAAGCTACGACGTATATACCCAATATTTATTCAACATGTCCAGTAAAAAATATATATTAAATTTATTTAGATGTTAGGGGTAATTTAGCTGGATAGGTTATAAAAATGTATTAAAAAGCTCTTGAATAAATGGTTCAGATCATATGAAATATGTCCATATATGATGGGTTTGAATAATTCTAAACGTAAGCGATTTCTTAGTTTTGTAAGCGTTTGTTATTAAATTAGTTTTATTTGTCTTTTATTTATATAAAAATTATCAAATTAAATATAGTGGAGCAAATTTAATTTGAATTAATACATTAATTAAATGCTTATAGGAGTTGTCTGCCATCATATATTTTTACCCCTGTTTGACTATGTTATTCTTTTCTTAAGATATGTAGAGTTCAATCTTAACCTACGTTTTGATAGTGTTTAGTTTGTAATTATTTTAGATTGTTTTTATTTTAAATAAGTCATGCCCAAAGTTCGTAGAAGCAAAAAAGCACCACCTGAAGGATGGGAATTAATAGAACCTACTCTAGATGAACTGGAACAAAAAATGAGAGAAGGTAAACTCAAATACAAAAACCTTAATTTTTTTAAAATATTTAATGTGTTATTGTTTACAGCGGAAACGGAATCCCATGAAGGCAAAAGAAAAAATGAATCTTTGTGGCCTATATTTAAAATTCACCATCAAAAATCTAGATACATTTATGACTTGTTTTATAGAAGGAAAGCTATATCTAGAGAATTATATGAATACTGTCTTAATGAAAATATCGCAGATAAAAATTTAATTGCCAAATGGAAGAAACAAGGCTATGAAAATTTGTGTTGTCTGCGATGTATTCAAACTAGAGACACAAATTTTGGAACAAATTGTATATGTAGAGTACCGAAAGGGAAATTAGAAGAGGTGAGTTATAGGTTTTCTTCCATGTTCAACAATATAAATTGTCATTTTTAGGGGAGAATTGTAGAATGTGTTCATTGTGGATGCAGAGGATGTTCAGGCTAATTTTTAGTTGTAATTGTAATATATCATTGTAATTTAATTCGGTTTAATAGGTAAACTATTCAGAAACAGGTCTTTAGTTATTGCTGTGTATTAATCCAATAATGCATATTTTCTATCTAGCTTTTTGTAATAATTAATCCTATTTCTCAGGAACTTGAAGAAAATTAGAAAAAGAAATTTATTTGAAGATATTTCTTTCTTATTTTAATTTTTGATTGCTCCTGTTTTATTTAATAAAGAATTATATTTGAACCTCTTTTTTATTTTCATAGTGATAGCAATGAGTTGATTCTCATTTCATTCAACTGTGAGTTGACTTGTTCACAGTGGCAATTGTGAATTAACTCTTGATAGTGACAACTGTAAGTTGACTAATTTTATAATGACAACTGTGAGTGTATTAAAATATATTTTTACCTTTTTGGAGTAAGATCCAAACTGCCAGTTCCTATATTGCATTTATTACATAATAAAATTATTTTAAGTAGATGTCAAATAAGAGTAGATGTCAATAAGAGTAGAGTCAAAACATGAAAACGGCATTGAGACTTACACAAAATATTTACAACAAAAAATGCCTATCTAAACTGAACTGAACACAAAACTGAGACATTACAACACAGTTATTAAGCCAGAATGTCTATATGGGGCAGAAACGCTCATTTTGAATAGAAAGAGAGACATCGAGGACATTGAAAAGAAGGAAAGAAAAATCCTAGGGCCCAAACAAATAAATAGCACAACACACCGACTTGGAGAAAACCAAGAAATCAAACAATACACAGATATACATAGCGATATGAGAAAAAGAAGACTTAAGTTTTACGGACACATAAAACGGATGAATCCGAGTAGGTTAACTAGACAAATAGTCGAATTTTATGAAAATAGGAGTAAAGCTAAAGTAGAAATAATTAAATGGATTGCTGCAATTAAAGAGGACCTAAAATCAGCAAATATTACATAAAGTGAAATTCAGGATAGAGGCTGTTTCAGACACAAGGTTAACGTTTGGAAGGTTGGCCAGAAAGAAAAATGTAGGAAGTCCGGAACAACTTGGTCTGACGAAAGGAAAAAAGCTCATAGCGAAAGAATGAAATTAGTATGGGCACAAAGGAAGGCTAATAACAACAAACGCCTCTATATGTACTTCGCGTGGTCCACCAGGGCCCATACGTGAATAATAATAATAATAAAACTATTTTTAAGGGGATATCCCTTACACTGCAAAGTTTCGGAAGGTTTCTTGGGTTGTCTATATTAGGACATCTACCAAACCTTTCCAAATCTCGACTGCGATCGACATCCTTCACAGTTATTAAGAGCTGATGCTTGATGTTATGTGGCCTACTCTTAGAGCTATAAAACTTAATGATAATAATAACTATTATTTATTACATGGAATTGTGGAATTTTTATTAATCCTATCTATGCATTTAAGCAGCATTTAATTTTGTGCAAAAATAATTACTTTACTTCCTCTCGAATATCGAAAACCATTTAAAAATATTAATACTGCTATCAATGTTTAATTAGAATTGAATTATTAAGGTAAATTAGAATGAGAATTAAATTATTAAGGTAAATTAGAACAAAATAATGAGTAAACTTAACCAAAAGAGATGCTAAAAATGTAAATAAATAAGCTGTAACAAATCTTATACATCGTCCCACATCCTCCCCTTGAATAGAGTCGAACTTAAATATCTCCGTGTATTGATACATGGAGCCACTCTATTCAAAAACTGTTTAAGTGTAATAGGGGTGTGTTTTGTATTTGAAACAGCTCTTTTTAATACAAGATCATTATCCACTTGTTTATAGTGGAGAGTTGTTCTAATATCAGTCTATATATTTTTGTTTTGGATGTCTTCTGATTCTTCTAGGTACAATTGTTATTTTTGAAATGCTGACATTCTCAATTGCGGTGTGTATAGGCCACTCTGTTTTTAGTATTTTTTTTAAAGCTACCTTGAATAGCTTCTTTTTAAAGACTGGTATTGGATGAAGCCCATCGGTCTGATGACGGTCGGTTTTCGGTCTTTCACATTTTTGATCAAGTGATATTCACCTTAGGATTGTTTGTTGTATCGTTGTTTCACGATCGCCTCGCTATATGGTCTGCGCACCTCCATTTCAATTACTTTACTTTTCGAATGTACATGTGTAAGGCTTTCTGTCCCGCCTTGTAATGATAAACATACATGTTTTCATTACCTTCTGTGCCACCCTAAGGTTTTAAATTGATTGTAATGTGCTTGCCCAAATTTTCTTCCATATGTCATAATGGACAGACGCATTGATCAAAATATTTTTACACAAAGTGGGAGTTTGTCTATAAACATTATATTGATCATGCAAAATACCTGCCAGCCTCATTTAACATGCTGTTCCACCTCCCTGGCGGTATCGATTGAAGTCCTCAAATCATTAAAATTCCTCCCTAACATGATCTGACTCTTTTTCAGGTTTATTTTCAAGCCAAATGGCCCTCCAGCCCTTAGCAGCTCTTGTAGGTGTTTTTGTAGCTCCTCTGGGTCTTGTGAAAGGAGAACAATATGCGTTGATTTTTATTTCATGCTGTTCCTAATCTAGATAACGGAATATCTTCACAAAGCAGGCTGAGAAAATAATAGGCCATATTGCTATCCTGCCTTACACTCCGTTCTACATTGATTTTTCATGTGATCATCTGCTGTAGCTTCATCATACATGGATTTTAGTAGGGTTACACAGGATGTTTACACCTTGGTTAGCAATGCATCCATTGTGGCTTGTTTTGAGATAGAGTCAAATGCTTTTTCATAGTCGATAAAAGCCAAGTACAGTGACATGGTTTATTTTTTGTGCCTTTCTATGGCCTGTTGGACAACCTGTGGATATGAACATTGTACTGAATCCGCTTTCGAATTCTGCTTGCTCTCTTAGTTGTGCGTCATTTAGTATTTTCAATATTCTTTTAGTTAGTATCTTGCTTTGTACATTACTGATAGGAGGCTTATTGGATTGTAGTTCTTTAAATTTTTATATGCTCCTTTTCTATGGAAAACTAACTAACTGCGTAACTCTTTCTAACTGTAGTGAGTCCATAGGGATGTTTATCAAGTCCTTCGGTCACAATTGTCGTACATTTTTTGACTACATCGACTGTTACCTTTCGGACCGTCTCGAAAGTTTCTTGTTTCAGCCTCGCTGGATTATCATGCTGGATCTTTAGAAACTGGATCTTGGAGGGCAAGTTCTTTTGGGACCTGCCCCAGTTTACTGTTTATTATTAACCAGCGAATAATTCATCCAGATTGTATTAAATTAATTTAGAATAACTAAAATATTTCTACAATGTATCAAAGCGCACTTCGGAACGTTCCATTTTGGCACCTTTAAAGTCGAATTATAGTGACAGTGATATTTTGCACTTTGTAAAGTCACATTTTATAAAACTCAATTTTTCTATACATTATATTGCTGCCAGGATGTCACAGGTTGTAAAATCCAAAAGCACAGTCGTCAGTGAAACCGATACTTTGAGCTGTAAGTTTTTGATCTTTGATCATCTGTATTGTACAATATATCTGTTTAATTTAAAAATATTGTTTTTAGATTTATTTCGAATATCCGATGTGGATACATCAATAAATAAAAGACAATACCTTAAACAGTACATTAAATCAAAGTTTGGATTATACGAACATATGTCAGTGTCAGAATTCGAATTACTAGTTAAAAAGATTTGTAACTGTTGTCTCAAATATATTAAAGATTTACATGAACTTCATTTGAAAAGAGGCCAAGGTGGGTATGATAGATATACAAGGTGGTCCGTATTTGTATGTTGCAAATCATATTTCAATAATAGGCATAGAAAGTGTTAAAATTTCTCTTATTAACCTTTGGCGGGAAGGGCCTGATTAAAGGCCCGCAAACTTTTAAAATAAAATTTGAAATTTCTTAATCATTTTGAAGCGCTTTGAAATAAAAAGTTTTAATTTGCAGGTATAGTACAAGTGGCTACGATACATAATTTGGTGGTATTGTTGAAGACATAAAATAGAGTTGCGTATATAGGGGGTAGTGGGGCTATTTTTATTAAAAAAAATGAATCGCTGTTTTTTAAGCAATCTGTACAAAGTTTGGAAACAACAGTCTTTTGTCCATAAACTGTACCTCTTGTAGTTTCTCTCAGGCTCGGTTTTTGAGATAATTACAATATTACATAACCACACCTTAACGCCTTATCTCTCAATACACATACCAGTAAAATTCCTCTTCACATTTTTGACGAACGCTTAACTAGAGTAGGTTGGGTTCATTGGAAGCTTACTCTAGAGAAGGCTGGGTTCGTTGCAGGGAGGGAACAAATAATTGAAAAACCAGAGAAGTTAACCATCCTGTGTACCTCTGTTTCTGGATTATCGGAAAGCGTTTCACGGCATAAAATGGGAGAAATTATAGCAAATTCTGAAAATGGGAGTATCAGATCAATTGATTGGCATAATTTGTCCTTAAATGTGCATACTTTCTAACTCACCCAGTGGGTGACGGCCCGTGAGGGAGGGCGTTTGGGCGCCGCTCCTACATTTATCACAGTAAACAATTTTTCAGAGCAAAACATCATATTTTTGTTTCCCTTCAGTTTCTTTCCTTTAACTTATTTTAAGATATTATTAATAATTTAAATCTCCAAATGTAGAAGAATGTCTGTCGATCAATCACACTAAATAATGCGGATAAAAATTCTATCCTCTCGCCACAGTTTTTACATCGTTGGTCGGATGTTTATCTCCAGTGACCGTACGCCACCGTCATCTTATCTCGTCATTGGCGTTACATGTTTTGTTGGTTACTAGAATTCCTAGGTTTAACTGCTTTCTAAAACATGCGATTTGGACGTAGATTCCTTGTGACCGAGCATATCGGTGATAGTTTTAAACGCTGATTTGACGGGTACGGAACGTTTGATATGTCTTGCGTCGCATATTTCGTTCGCTTCGCGAATACTTGTTTTGATTTGGGATTTGCTATGTGTGTACACACCGAGTAGCACTTTAAACATATTTAAGATATTTAATGGGCAAGATTGACTAAATGCTGTAGGTATGTTAAATATTGAGAGTGCTATGGTCGAACTAATTCCGGACTTTAATGAAAAAGTCATTGAACAATTTATTTTTGATACAAACAGGCGAATGGAATTTCACTTTAAAAACTAGGAAATGGCGAGGAGGTACTGTTTCGAACAATGGAAGATTTGCATGGAGCGCTGTAGAGATAGAGGAGGGGTGTATATTGAAGGTGATAATAAGTAAATATGTATGAAATCAAAATAAAATGTTTTACAGTTTGTCGTTATTTAATAGTCACACCTCGTATGAGTGTGGTGTCATTTGCAAAAAGAAAGTGACTGATTTTACTTCCACCAAACAAAAATCCCCCTTCCCTGTTATTTAGGGCGCGTTATATTCACCATAATTACTAAACTAGTGAGGTGATAGCATACATATTTTTCTGACGCTCTTACCCACTTTAAAAGATGATGATAACTCGCCATCAACTTTCATTTTAGCCAAGTCTTTACTGTAAAAGCTTTTTATGAGCTTGACAGTGGCGGCTCGTGGGTTTTTAAAGTGGGAGGGCGTAGAAAAAATTAGTGTTGCAGAAGATTGTTGCTTTTCCCTTTCTCCTTTTTACGTTTCGTGCTATTGAAACCCTATACAGGAAGTGAACCAGGAAAATGAGTTAAAGGAAATAAAATATGATGTTTTGCTCTGAAAAATTGTTTACTGTGATAAATGATGAAGGAGCGGTGCCCTAGCCCCCTCCCTCATAATAATAATAATAATAATAATCTTTATTGTCTGACAGAATAAATCCATTTATGAGACAATTCACAAAAAAAAATAACAAAGATAAAAAAGAAAATCCAGTCAAAAACAATGCTTATATAATAACAGACTTAGATAATAATAATAATAATAACCTTTATTGTTTGACAGAATAAATTCAATTGAGACAATTTATAAAAAAAAGCAACAAAAAAAAAGAAAATCAAGACAAAATCAATGCGTATATAACAGACTTAAATAAAGCTACAACAACGATCCCTACAATTTATTATCGATTATTGCAACAGCTTCAAGGCGACAAACCTCGTGAACCGATCTGCAGATACGTTATTAATGTCAACATCGCAGCACAGATCATTGAAGAGCTTCATGGCCTGAAACAGAGGTGTCCTGACCATGAAGTTGGTTCTAGCATAGGGTAAATGAAAGGTGGGGCAGGATCTGATACACCTCGAAGGCACGTGGAAGCCCACCACAGATAGAAGTTCAGGGCAGTCAATGAGGGATCTACACAATTTATAGATGAACTGAAGAAGTAAATATTCTCGGCGACTAACTAACGATGATATTTGAAATTTCAACAGGAGACTATTCTGATCTATATGTCTCGTCGGATATCTTCCATCATGTCTGAATGCTAAAAACTTAGCGAATTTTCTCTGGACACCTTCTAGTTGCAATTTGTATCTGTTATACAAAGGGTTCCATACTACAGCACCATACTCCAACTTTGATCTCACATAACTGTGATACAGAGTTTTGAGTGTATTTATGTTCACGAAATCTGCCGAGTTCCGAAAGATGAATCCTAACATTCTCATTGCCTCACTCCTAATGTGGCTAATGTGAGATGAAAAAGACATTTTAGTATCAAAAACAATTCCCAAGTCCCTGAATATCCCGACCCTCTCAATAATTGCACCATTCAGGTTGTAATCAAAATGCGTGACATTCTGGATATTCGCAAATGACATGACATAACACTTGCCAAAATTCAGCGGCAAGTTGTTGATGTTGCACCATTCTTCAATAACCTCAATATCGTTCTGCAACATAAAGCAGTCAGAGTTGCTATTTATATTTCTATATAGTTTCAGATCATCTGCGTACATTAAAATATTGCTTGAAACATTTGTTACTATATCATTAATAAATAGTGCAAAAATAAGGGGAGCAAGATTACTGCCCTGTGGGGCCCCACTCGTGGCGGTAAATTGAGGTGATCTATAACCTCGTACCTCAACGTAATGCACTCGATCGCTCAGATATGACTCAAATAATAGTATAAGTTTGTCACTGAATCCAAAATTTGCCAATTTATGCAGCAAGATGGAGTGATCCACTCGATCAAAGGCCTTAGAGAAGTCAGTGTACACCGTATCGACCTGTCCACCATCATCCAAAGCCCGACCAACAAACTGAGCGAAGCAAGCCAAATTGCTAATCGTACTCCGACCAGCAAAAAATCCATGCTGCCTCGATGATATCACACTCTTAACTTGGCTGAATATGCACGCATAAACGGACATCTCAAATACTTTAGCAAAAGGCAACAAAATCGACACAGGTCTGTAGTTTAAGATACTGCAACGATCGCCCTTCTTAAAGATCGGAACGATTCTTGCCTCCTTCCACACTTTTGGGAACACGCTGGTTGAAATTGCCAAATTAAACATAAAAGATAACGGCCTCAATAACGCAGGAGCACAATCTCCGACAAAAAAACACGGTACCTCATCAGGTCCGCAAACAAACCGTTTCTTCAATCTTTTCAGTGCCCTCATTATCATATCATCAGATAAATAGTCGAGTGTTACCTGTGAGCTGGAATTATCACTATGTGGGGTCATGTTCCGATCAGTCGGAGGTCTATAAACGCCGCTGAAGAACTTTGCAAAGGCGTTGACAATATCGTTAGGGTCTGAGTACTCACAGTCTCCGTCTGTGAGCAATTCAGGAAGGGAATCCGACGAAACCCTTGCCCTGACGTAAGTCCAAAATGATGAAGGATCAACAGATATCGAATTCTCAGCTCTATTTAGATAGACTCTGCGGGCCGTGTTTATCATTTTCTTAACAGAAGTTCGTTGCACATTGAATTGTTCCTGTAAAGGCTGCGAGTCTGACTTTTTCCTTTTTTTGAATAGTCTATGCTTGCGCTTTATGGCTTTTATTATCTCGGGTGTAAACCACACCGGAAATGTTCTCTTACGGATGATAGATCGGGGCACACATTCATCAATAATACCGAATATCTTCCCATACAGAAACTCGCATGCCCTATTCACATCACTTATAACATACAAATCTGACCAGTCTATATTTAAAAACCCTCTGATAAAGCAACAAAAAATTTGCTTTTCTAAAATTGTATTTGAATTGGGATCTGTTGGCGGGAAACACACGCCGCTCATTGGAGTTAGAAGCGAAGAAGATGGAGAGGGAAGGATGGTGACTATCTTCATTAACCAACGGTGACAGTTCTCTAGAGACCTCGCAATGGATATTTGAGATAATAAGATCCAATATTTTATGATGTGTGTTGCGATAGTTATTATATTGTTTAAAACCAAGTAAATTAATAAAATTAGATAATATTTCTGCTTTCTGATCGGGAATACTATCCTCACAAAGATTCGGCACGTTAAAGTCGCCCAATATCAATACATTATTATTGTTAAGACAATGAAATGTTTCCAAAAGCTCGAAGAAAGATGAAAATTCATCGAAACTAATATTGGGTGGAACGTATATAACAAAAACATATAATGTCGATAAATTAACAGTCAATTTACACCCTATCACATCGGCCTTGACGATCATCGAGCGGATTGCCTGGAGATCCAATTGAGTTGCATTTAATTTTTTCCTGGTAGCCAATATTACACCTCCACCCTTGGACACACCCATTCTACACAAGTCCCTGTCACATCTGAAAACAGAGTATCGACTATCGAATAGTTCACTAGATGATATATTGTCCTGAGCCCAGCTTTCAGTGATCGCAACAACGTCATGACTTGTACCACAAACAGACTTATAAAATTCTAATGTCTTGCTGTTCAGGCCCCTAGTATTTTGATATAAACACGATAGTATCGAGTCGGGCCGCGACAAAATTCTATCAGACACTTCACTTAGTTTAAATTACCGTTAATACGAACAATTTTTGGGATTCCGCTTATGTATTTTATCCTGAGATTGGTCTCACCATTCTGCATACGAGAGATTAATATCGCTCTCAATTCCCTGTATTCTGCTATCTGTTTGTGTGTCCTATCAAAACTAATGAAGATATTCTTATAGGCATCAATATTCCTTAATTGACTCGCCCCACGCACAATCGCCAATACATCGGCTGAAGACTCGAGTATCACCTTCAAAGGCCTCGTTTTAAGTGTAACAACACGCCCGACGCGAATAACTTTTATGTGTTCAGTTACTGCGTCGGGGTATGCCTTAAGAATGATATCTGTTGCGGTGATTTTATCCAGATGACTTCTTGAATGGTTATCCGCAGTACTGTCCCCAGTTACACCAAATATCATTACGTTGTTTTGACGCCGCATTCTCTCATTAAATTCACGAACGGACTCATTAACAACCTCGCTTGAATGAGAGGTCACCGAGACTGCACTATTGTTATCATTAGGCAGATGTGCCTTAATATCAGCTATCTCAGCTTTGAGTTCCATATTAATTTTTATTTGATCCTCGTACTTTCGCAAGAGAGCCCCATAAAGCGATTCAATCTCCATCAGTTTCCTCATAATATCATTCAGAGATACGTGATTGTCCGAGTGAGAAGGAACTATTGAGTCCGACTCGACGGTAGGAGGATCATTCGATAGAGGACCCTGCCTCACCACAGTCTCCGCACCCATACCCATGGAGAGCCGACTCCGTGGGTGAGGTGACAGAACATTGTCACCATTCACACACTGCTTGCAGGCCTCATCGATTCCATCCTCTGGAGTTGTTTTGCTGTTTAGAGTAGCTTTTAGTGTGATATTATTAACCGCTTGTTTCTTACAAGGATCGCAGATCCATGTTGTTTCGTTTGATTTTTTCCACTGAGTTGCTTGATTATTAAACTCCTTGTTTGTAAGTCCGGAACAACCCTTATGGAACCAGGACAAACAAGTAGAACAAGAAATTGACAGCGACCTCTCCCCAATAATGTCTTCACAATGCGAGCATCTCACCATTGTGCACTTATCGATGTTAAAATAACAACACAGGAATAGTCACCGATTGTGCAGGCGGTCCGGGCCGACCATCCGAAAAAAAGGCACAACATTCCAATTAACCTGCACACCCCACTCTACAAGTGCTATCCATCGACAAATACAACAAAACATTCACCGGTTATTATTGCATTACAGTTTACTGATGCTTAATAGTGTCTATCATGAACTTATATTTATTTAATTCGACTTAATAATGGCAATACACTGCTCCCAGCCGGCGACTGATAAATGTACGTTCGGTCAAGGAAATCGCGCACGACAGGATGTTTTGCTCTGAAAAATTGTTTACTGTGATAATTGATGAAGGAGCGGTGCCCTAGCCCCCTCCCTCATGAGCCGCTACTGGTTAATTGTCCAGAGCAAAGTTAATGGCAGGAGACCTCGAGGACGAACAGCAAAAAAATAGATCGTTCGGACTCGGGACATCACCGGATTGCCATTGGCAGAAGATCGCGGTGAATGGCGAAAATTAACATCCAGATAAACAAAGTCTATGGAATATTGCCTAAATGGTTGAGCGTGTTCATATAATTTTTCTATTTTTGGGTTTTTCGCCACGATATAAAATTAAAAAAAAATTACGAATATTTCTTCTTATGTAAATAAAAGAATCCCTGGGTAAAAAAACAAAACAGAGACTAATTTCTCAGTAATTCTTTTTCTGTAATAAATTTACCTAACGAACAAAAAAATTTAAAAAATACAAAATTTTCTAAAATAAATACAAACTTTTGAACGTTAACGTTTCGGGAGGTCTTCTGTCTTTGGATCGCGATGTTCTGTCATTAGTTTAACGATTGGAGAGAGAGAGAGTTTTTTAAAGTAACCTTGTTTATTTTTAGCATTGGATATGATAAATGATATTATTAAACGAGCCAACCCTGCTTATATTAGTTCCCAACACGTAGTTCATCTTGTATGGTCAATGATGAGTTGTATTCATCATTTTCAATTGCGATTTCGAACTGGTTCATTTGCTTTAATCACTAGGACTCGAAAGTAAGTATGTTGTAATTATCAGGTTGAGGCATAATTATCCGAGACTTATTTTTCCGCATTATTAGCTTATGAAAATTGGCATTTTTACTTTTTTCATAACAATATATTATATATTTTCATAATTATATTTAGTTAATAAAACTAAACTAAACTTTGGAGGAGAAAGTTGAATTAAAAACTAACGGTCGTCCCACGCCCGTGTTGAATTTGAGTTATTCATTCCTTATCCTATTTATTTATTCATTTATCTCCTCAACAAACCACAACCCATCCTCCAATGTCCTTGTAAGTAGTAACAATACAACATTCTAATGTTTTCCTGGTTCACCTCCTGTATGGAGTTTCAATAGTACGAAAAGTAAAAAAGAGGAATGGGAAAGCAAAAAAAAATTCCAGCAGCACTATTTTCTTGTATGCCCTCCCATTTAAAAAAAACCCACGAGCCGCCACTGATCGTATGCGTTTTTAAAATCAAGAAATATGTGGTGCGTCTCTATTCCGTATTCCGCTCGTCTTTCTAAACACTGATTGTGCACATGCGCAAACATGTAACATTGTATGTTTATTGTGTATTAAAGTTCTTTAAATCCATACAGATTAAAAAAACTATTTTAGGAAAAAAGCTAAAGAGTGCATGAATTCCTACAGTCGATTGATTAGACTGTTTCCAAAAATGACCCATCGAGTTATTCTAAATGCACTGATCATTTTTTACAAGGAGGGAAAATTATGGACCATCGAATTTCGTCTAACTGAACTCATCTGTGATCTTTTATACCTCTATGAAGACATCGAGGAAGCGCTAGAAGATATCCTCTGTAAGTTAATGAAATAATGTCACGTAAACATATAATTTACCTTAACTCATAAAATATTAGGCACATTTAAACAATCTTTTAAGCAACATTATATGAAATAACATTAATATGAAAACTACAGTAAAATCAATTTATACTCATCTTAAATTGAATTAAAGACGTTTCTTAAAATGTTTCCCAAGAAAAGAAAACTTAACAAAGGCCGAGATGTAAATTTAGTGTCGTTTCCAACTATATACGAGGGTTGATCGATAAGTACCCGTGAAATTTGAAATAAAGACTAATTTCTTCACAAATTCACAAATTTATTTTTATTTTTCAACGTAGTCTCCTTTTAGGTCTATATACTTTTCTAAGAGTTTCTCCAACTTTTTTAAGCCGTTTTAAGTTAGGGAACAAAAAAAAAGTCGTTGGGTGCCAGGTCGGGTGAGTAAGGTGGGTGTGGAAGCAATTCGTAGCGCAGTTCGTGCAATTTGGCCGCGACAATTAAATATGAATGTGCCGTATCGTGATGTAAGAGCACTTTTTTCTTAGCCAAATATGGCCGTGACTCTTTCAATTTCTTATCGAATCTGTTCAACAACTCACTGTAGTACTGCCCTGAGGCATCCATGAGGATTATTCTTTTGGAATCCCAAAAAATTGTGACCATAACCGTTTTTGCCTTTTTCGGAGTAGATTCACCCGGAAAAATCCATTGTTTTGGCTGTCTTTTGGTCTCTGGCGTGTAATAATGTATCTAGGTTTTATCAACGGTGACGACTCGACGTAAAAAGCACTGCGGATTTTGTTTAAAGCGGTCCAAACACTGCTTTGACGTTGTTAGTCGTACTCACTTGTTGTCCACCGTGAGCAATGGTGGCACCCATCGGGCCGACACTTTCCTCACACCTATTTTATCATTTAAAAGCTCGATTGCCGTTCCGTACGCGACACCTACGGCCTCAGCTACTTCGCGCACTTTCGTTCGGCGATCAGCGAGAAACATGACATGGACCTTTTCGACGATTTCCTCGTCCTCCGAGTCCTGGTCGTTCTTCATCGCAAACCGTTGCTCCTACCACGCTCGTTAAACCAATATCTCACGGTTGTCATAGATGGTGAAGGGTCCCCATAGACAGCATTCAACTTCACTTTTATTTCTTCGCATGTTTTTCCATCTAAAAATAAAAAACGATTACGGATCGATATTGCTCTTTTTCCTTTTTATTGAGAGATACAAAACACGAATGATATAACTGGTTGTCAAAAAAAAACTAACCTATGAACTTATCTGAAATTCAGCATAGGGTCGTTTAACAGTCTGCTGAACACGGATGTCAATTTCACTCGTTAGCGCCATCTATTATCAAATACAGGTACTTAATAATCAATTCTCGTTATGTAGATATTTCAGATCTCGCATGTGTCATCTAGGGACCCGACAATTTAATTATGAATCGTTTTACGACGGAAGAACGTACTAAGTTGGGTCCATACCAATAAAAATTGGCGTGCGTGTTGAATTTACTGTTTCTACGAAAATATTTACGATTTTTTATAAATATTTTTATCGTGGGCGAGGTCTGAGACTATCTGACAAAAAGACTATCTGGTCTGCCTGACAAAAATAAAGTTGTTTATATATTTTCAGTATTTATACTTATTTTCTGTAATTTATACTTTTTTGTTTTGGTACAAATGCTTCAATAACGCATTTTCTTGCTGTTTTTTCCTTTTTTCTTGATTAAATTGTTCATTATTATGAATGCAGCACACTTCTTCAACATAATAATATGTTGGAATATGCTTTGACTACAATCAGTTACTCAATAAATAATAAATTTCAGTATAGCCACGTCACGTAGGTATCTTTTTGAAACTAAAAACATTAATTTCGCTTCAACACCACGTCCACGTGCAAATCCTGTGCGCCGCAAATTTCGAAAGGGTTGATCGTTTTTGTTACCTTGACTCAACTATTACAGACAAGCATGGAATGGAAGCGGAGGTTACGGATAGAATAGCAAAAGAAAATAAATGTGCCTCGATGCTGCAGAGACTCCGGAGAAACAAGAATATATCAAGAAAAGCCAAAGTAAGGGTTTATAAGGCAATAATGTGACCAGTTGTAATATATGTCGCGGATACCTGGACCTTAACCAATAGAAGTGAAAGAATGTTGGAAGTGTGGGAGCGAGAAGAATATACGGTGGAATCAAGGAGGAGAATCTGTGGAGAAGGACCAATGAAGAAATAATAACGATATTTGGAGAACCTTCAATAACGCGAATCATTAGACGGCGAATAACCTGGCTAGGACATATAGAAAGGCTACCAGAAAGCAGACTAACAAAACAGGTTGTGAGAAGGGGGAGGGAGAGGCGAGGGAAGAATGAAGAGGGGAAGACTGAAGAGAAAGTGGCTATAGGAGGTGGAGGAGGATTTGGAAGGAATAGAGTAGTTTGGCGGCAGATTGTAAACCAAGCCAAAAGCCTTAAAGGCCTGTAGGGTTGTTTCTAACAGATCAGCCAAGAATCTCGAGAAGTATTAGGTATTTCGTGATGGTTGCTGTTGAAGTTTTAGCAGCCATTCGAGTTTCCATGGAAGCAGCCAATGGGTTTTCAGTTATGCCAGGTAATTCTGGAGTACTGCTTTGAGAGGGCTGGGTGGTCTAGGTGGTCTATATTATCAGACCAGAGACCTGTGCATATGAACCCATTGGACGCGTTCTGTATAGTTATAGTTTTTCCATAGGCTTGATTGAATAACACACGACTTGGGTGAACTTTCAGCTACTTCGATATTTCTTGGTTAAAATTTGTTTTCAACGGTCTATGGAAACACACATCGAGTGGCAGCACGGTGAGTGCAGTGTGACATAAGGTACTAAATACTGGTTAATTTACTGGTTGACTGGGTGGTTTTAAACGCTATTTGCATATTATGTTTCCTCAAAGAGCGAGCTATTTGTTCTGAAATTGGACCGAAATATGAAATTTTACAGTACTTTTTATCATTTGTTTGTTTTCCTTTTGGATATACTTGATGAATTAGTAATTGTTACCGTTTTTTATTTATTACGTAACTAATTTCTTTTACTTTGAAGCCGTTATTTTGTGCTATTAGTTTTATTTTTTGCAGTTCTATTTTTCTATTATTTTCAGATAGTGGAATTGTGAAAGCGTGGTGGATCATAGACTTATATGCAGCATATTTATGTGTAATGGGGTGGATTGATTGTTTTGTAATTGTTATATCTGAGTATGTGGGTTTTCTATAGATATTAAATTCTAATTTATTATTTTGTTTGGATATGGAAAGGTCCTGAAAATTTATGGTTTGATTTTGTTCTTTTTCTAGTGTAAATTTTATTTTTACGGATATGGATACTATTTAAATGCTTTAATGTTCCTTATATTTGTCTGTCATTTTCACTATAATAAACCAAAATGTTGCTTTATCCGTTTTTAAAACATTATGTTCCAAGTTTGACATAAACAGTTCTGATAATAAAGGGCTTAGTGGGGAACCCATTGCTAGACCATCCTTTTGTTTGTAAAAAACGTTATTAAATTGAAAATAATTTTCATTAATGCATAAGTTAAAGAGTTCTAAAATATCTTCCTTAATAATTGGATTGACGATATTTTTTATGAGTAAATTATCTATTAATAGTAGACAATCTTTGTTCGGAATGTTCGGGAACATGTCAAAGGATGCTAGAAACTCGTTTTTTGGTATAGATAGTTTGCTAAGCTTTTTTGTAAGGTCCACCGAGTTTTTTATTGACTGTTTTGGCGAAACATTTGTTATGTTCTTGAAGATTTTATTTAAGTAAAAAGGTAGGTTTCTTAAAGGGCTATATGTGTATGAGTCTACCCGTCTTATTGGAAAGTTTTCGTTATGAAATTTAATTAAACCGTACAGTTTTGGAGGAGTAGGATTCATATTGACTATTTTATATTTATCTTCGTTTGACAAAATGGTGTTTATATTTTTTATTGTTGATTTTTAACTTGTTTTGAATTGTTATGGTAGGGTCATTTTTTATTTTGACGAAGTCTTCATTATCTAAAAAGTTTTTAATTTTTGTTTCGTAAGTTTCTTTTTCTAAAATAACAATTGAATTCACTTTATATGCTTTAGTCATAATTAAAGTATTATTTTTAATTTTAGAATTAATGGATTTGATAAAATGGTCTTCATTTTTGTTGTGGTATTCTGGATTCATTTCTAGAGTCCTTTTAATTTTTTCTTTTGTAAAATTAGAATTAGGGATATTTTCAAGGGATAGTTCTACTTCAAATATTATATTTTCCAAAACTTTACTTTGTTTAATATTTGGGTTTAATATTTTGGGCCATTTTCAAATAAAGAGATTAATTTGATTCATTTTGACCGCGACCATACACCGCCAAAAAAGCAAAAACATTAGTTATATATAGAATAATACTTTATCGTGGAATGTTAAATACTGATAATGCATATTTAGTTAAATACCAATGTTTTTCAGTAAACCGATAAAATTTTTGTGCATTCATCGTAATCCAAGCAGGACTATAAATACAGAGGACCACGAGACATAATCAGAATTCAACTATTAGCTGTCACGCGAAAGTCAGTTGCTAGTGTTCGAGTCCAGTGTACCAGTGCCTCCGAGAGTCAAGTCTCCGTTACCCATTACAAAGACAAGTGCGTTACGATTCAAGGCGTCCACTATTGTCGAAGACGTTTGAAGGCTCAGGAAGACCACACGAAGACTCAACAGAATTCCCCTTTCGTTGTTTTGTTAGAAGCTACTTTTATTTTGTAACAGTTATTTTTTCATCAAGTAGAATTTACTGTACATTTATAAATAAATTAGTTTTTAAAAACGGAACAACGAATGGTATTTATATAATTCATTGTTGAAGCTATTGAAATTTATAAATATAATAAAGACTCGTCTAGACATATATTAAACGATCAGACGGATCTCCGAAATTCCCCACTATTTAAAATATTGTAAAAAATTAACTCCAATAAAAGTATAAAATTAAGTACATAGGATAGATAAACAGCTGTAAAACCTTAGTTTTAAAGTAGTGTTTGAGAATGTAAAATCGTTTTACGAAACTATAGTCACATAAATTCAAAAATAAAAGTGATAGATAACAAAGTATAAAATTATTTTATTCCTTTTTATTAAATGTAGTTCGTTGGTAAGCGCATCACTTGAGAAAACTTGGACCGATTTGGCCAATTTTTTTTATTAAATGTTCGTAATAGTCCCAATGAGGATTTTAAGGAAAGAAAAATTGGAAAAGCTGCTCGGAAAATTGAAAAATTCGGGAAAAACTGAAAGTGGTTTTTTTCTATGGTATTTTTGTATGAACTCAAGATCATAACTCACGATTCAAACGATGGGTATGTGTATTTCTTTTTTTTGTTTTGTTCGTATGGACGTTATGGAAAAAATCGAGACAATTACAAAGGAAAGTCGGAAAATTCGGACACACTGAAAAAATCATAATTTTTGTATAGACTCTCGATCATAACTGACGATAGGAACGACATATTTGGTTGATTATTTTTTTGTTTTGTTCGTTATGCTCCCGGAATTGAAATAAATCAAATGCTTTTTCGTAGTCGATGAAAGCCAAGCACAGTGGCATGGTGTATTCGTTGTGCCGTTCTATGGCCTGCTGTACAACCTGGATGTGGTCCATTGTACTGAATCCACTTCGGAATCCTGTTTGTTCTCTTGGTTGTGCATCATTCAATTTTTTCAATATTCTTTTAGATATTATCTTAGTGAAAATATTGTATATTACTGATATGGGGCTTATTGAACGATAGTTCTTTAAATCTTCCTGTGCTCCTTTTTCATGTAAAAGGATCACTTCTGCATTTTTCCATAAGTCAGGTACTTTTTGTTCTTTGAGGCCTTTTGATTATACTCCTACCAGTGCTTTATGTATAGTCCGACCACCAGCTTTTAATATTTCGACAGTTACACTGTCCTTTTCTGGAGCCTTGTCGTTTTTCATCGATTCTATACCAGTTGTCACTTCTTCCACTAGGACACCTGGCATTTGTTTTTTCGTGGGTATTGTTGTCTTTGATTGGTTCTGATCTTTATATAACTGTGAGTAAAATTTTCTGACAACCTTTTGTGACAACCAAGACATGTAGAAAACTTAATTCAATTTTCTCTTTTTGATTAAATAATTGATTCAGCTTAGTAACTGAATTAAAACTTTATTTTTATACACATTCAAATACAAAAACTTTCAAATAACATAATGACAGCACAATAATATGGTTCCTTTCAAACACTACTACTGCCTACTGCAGATTATTTTAGTTGTTTTTGTTAATTGTTCTAAAACGGCTACTCCAATAAAGAAATGTGACATAACATTTTTTATTTCGAATTTTAAGATTTGTCAAATTATGTTAAAAAAATACGGTGTTGCTATTAAAAAATATTGTTTTAGTAGCTACTGAAAAAATTTGGCAACATAGGAACGCATTGTTTATACATTTTTCTTAGTCAAGTTGTTTTCTACAACTTTGCATTTGGAAGTATTAGTCTATCACTTCAAATAAAAAAGTTAGCCTATGATAGGGTTTAAAAAATATACTATATATATATATATATATATATATATATATATATATATATATATATATATATATATATATATATATATATACCAGGTGTCCCATTAAGGATGGATCGCGGCCGTATCTTGAAAACTATTTATCCCATAGCTTTGGGGAAAAAATAATTGTACTAAAAATGATCATGAGAAATTCACCAAAAATATTTTTAAGCTTCTAAAACGACCGCAAACGGGCCTGACGAGCTAAACAGCAACTGAGCTTCTCAGTTATAATTAGCAAACTGTCTCCTACAACTTTGTTTTATGACATTTTATCGTAACTTCGCGAATAAAGAAGTGGGGGGGAGTTTTACCTATTTAGATAAAAAGTCGTAAATGTCCGTTTGCCTAAACCGATTTTCTTCAATTTGGATTCATTTAAAAGGCAATTGCTGGGATAATCAGATAATCTGGGAGATAAAATTATTTAGTTTATAAATGAAACCGCGAGGTGGCGTTACATTCAACAATAGTTTTTTTTGAAGTTTTGTTCAGTTTTTTCAAATGGAATGATACAGCTTTTACTACATGGCAAGAAAGGTAATTTAAAGAGGAATCGTCCAGTGAAAACCCGAAATCGATATATCTGACATGTCAAGAGATATTTCGATTAGTTTTAATTTTTACCGTAATATTAAATTAAAAATTGGTCTTAATATTTAGGTCGCAATCGCAACCGCAACAATTTTATTTAAAAATAGTATATATAGTTTTAGTAGTAGATAAATAGTTTGCAAGATACGGCCGCGATCCATCCTTAATGGGACACCTGGTATATATATATATATATATATATATATATATATATATATATATATATATATATATATATATATATATTTATATATATATACATATATATATATATATATATATATATATATATATATATATATATATATATATATATATATATATATATATATATATATATATATATATATATATATATGTATATATATATATATATATATATATATATATATATATATATATATATATATATATATATATATATATATATATATATATATATATATATATATATATAGATATATATATATATATATATATATATAGATATATATATATATATATATATATATATATATATATATATATATATATATATATATATATATATATATATATATATATATATATATATATATATAGTATATAGTCAGTGTCTATCACTACAGGAAGGATGAAGGCTTTTTCAGCATTCTTTCAACTCTCGCGGTTCTGATCCATTTGAGTTCAATATATTTAATGATGTCATCAGTCCATCGTGCTTTCGATCTTCTTCGTGGACGTTTGCGATCAAGCGGTATCCATTTCAATTCCTTTACATTTCCAATGATGTCACATTTTTTCTCTGATCCAAAGTCAAGGCTTTTTGTCCCTTTTTGTAATTCCAAGCATACATCTTTCCATTCCCCTCTGTGCTACCCGAAATTCTTGAAATGATTGCGATGTTGTACTTTTTTTAGAAAGTGATGTGCCGAACAACAAAAATGTCTGAATCGTCATTATAACTTACATGTGTTTTTTATTTTCAGCTACTGCAGAATTGACATCTTTGACTAGTAACGTAGAAACTAGAATGCTAATAAAAGTCTTGTACGAGATTCTGGCGTTAATCAAATGGCGTCATATATCAGAAAATATGATAAAACGGTTTTTGACAATTTTGGTGAAAAGTATCAATCCTAAACCAGAGAATGAATTTAACTACGGACCAATGAGAAAAGGATTGACCATATGTATAAGAAATACAACTAAAAATTTAAACAATGAAGATCTAATGACAATGGTAAATACGTTAATTTTTATTAGGTGTATCTGTCTAAAATTAATATATGAATTTTAATTTTATTTATTTTATATAGGGTTGTTCGGAAAGTTCATAGGGATTTTCTTAAGAGAAATAGAAACACTAAACCCAGATAGTAATATATATCTAAATGTAAATTTAGTCTATTACGTAATTACCAGTATTATTTACAAATTTTTGCCAATATTGTGGTAAGTCCATAATGCCTTTTTGCAAGAAATTAGCAACTTTATTGCCAAAAAATATCAACATGTTATGCACCTCTTCTTCCGTTTTATAAGATGTCTCATTTAAACAATTTTGGGAGGATTAGATGATAGTCCGATGGGACAGTTGAAGCTCAACAATTTTTTTTGAACCTTTCTGCCTTTCTTGTATGTTAATGCGAACCATTTTTTTCTTCTAATGTTATGTCTATACTTATAACCGCTGACATGGGCACTCTCCATGTTTTTTCGTTACATGTTGATTCGCTCAGTATAGTAGATTTCGCTCAGTACTCAATAGTAAGGCAGATTTCGCTCAGTAAGTACCTGATGTTTATCAATGGTCTGTCGACAGGCGTACTGATAAAATCGGTTCTGTCACGGAAATATTTATTAACAAAATGTGTAAAAATTTAGGAAATTGTTAAGTATCTAAGGTGAAGTGTCTTTTAGTGAACATTTATTCGGTCCTTTACAGAATAGGTGATAGCTAAAAAGGAAATATTAATTTTTAAAAGTTTTGAATAAACTGAATTGGCGAGAATATCAGTTCGCAAAACAATTGTGGCAAGGTTACCGCTATTCTTGATAGCACCGTACAGTGAATTTTATGTTACGAGGGGAGCAAGATAAGTGTGTATCGTTAGATATCGTTACATTAACGATATCGTTAATGTCATCATCGCGTTAACATTCCTGTTAACCCGACACATGTAGTAGTGTATAAAACATAGAATCGTAGGTAAGATAGAAATAATTTTTGTATGGGATTAAGGGAAAGGCTCTGAGAGGACCCAAACCTCCGAAAGGTCGACTTGGGGAAGGCTTTTACCATGGTAATCGATTCTTAATTTTGTATTTGAGGCGTTTAGTGAGCTTAGAGAAGCTATACATAATAGAAGAGGTTATGAAAGCATAAATAAGAAACTGGATGTAAACGACAAGTATGACGCTAGTACGAAAGAGGTAGAACTGTTAAGAAACCAAAACAAAAAAATACAAAAAACGATAGAGAGAGAAGGGCAAATAATTGATTTGTTGGAAAAGCAGATTAGGGAGAAAAGGATAATACTTCATGGAATTAAGGAACCAAAAAATGAGATATATGAGACATTACTACAGAAGACAGTTAAAATAATGCGGGATATAGGGGTTAAAAAGATTGAAGATATAACAAGGCCGATTCAGATGGAAGTAGGAAGCCAGGAAAGAAAAATATTAATATTTAGGAACAAGAAGCATCTTAAAGGAAGGGATAATGGATGATCGCCAGAGTATATTCGAGAACGAAGGCAGAACTTATTTAACATAATGACAGAAGAACGAGCTAAAGGAAACCTGAAATATATTTCCTATAGTAAAAATTAATAATAAACGGAAAGGAATATAAAGAGCAAACCCAGGATAATGTAGCAGAACACTGGAGGATTTTAAGAGATACGCCGATAAATCAAAATAAGGGAAAAGTCAAAAGTTCCCAGAGGAAGATCAGGAGAATCAGAAAAGGGTGAAAAGATTGGCTATGACTAAAACATGTAATAGAACAAAAAAGTAGCAGTAAAAAGAGAAAACATCCAAAATAAACTGTCGACGAACAAGCTTATGCCCAGGGACAAGAGAAAAGAGTGAGAAGGCGATAAGTACAATGTAAGTAATGACCAAAAAGGGTGAAGGGAAGAATAAGAGAAATGATATTGGGAACATGGAATGTACAGGGGATTTACGAAGAGGAGCACTTAAAAATTTGAAAGAAGTATTGAGGGAATATACATACTAGCATACTACAACATACTAGCACTGCAGGAGATACATAAAAAAGAGACAGATAAAAAATAAAACCGGAATATAGACGAGGATATATGGGGTCGGTTTTCTGCTGAGCAGCGAGTTTAAAGATGAAGATATAAAGTTTGAGCCAATATCGGATAGGCTTTGCTACATAGAGCTTGTGACCATTTATTTTTTCCTTGAACAAATAAAAATATTGATCACAGCAACGGCAGCTGTCCTCCGGGAAGAAGGTCGTGGACAGGATGAAGCTGCGCGACAAAAGGGCGCCACCCAGTTCATTAATATATCTGATATTAAAAAAGACCCTGGAGTTGGGAAGGGGTCTATCTTAAACAAAACTGTTTACTTGATTTTATACTTTTAATTCACATAAGCACACTAAAAAAAAACGATACAAAGCACATTAAAATATAGAAAAAATAAAACTATAAAATAAGAGACACAGGAAGGTTTAGTAAAGGTGAGTAATGTCTGAATGATTGTGGCGTGTTCATATATTTTTTCTCCTTTATTTGGGTTTTTTTAGTAAAGGTGGTTCGCTAAACCTTACCATGGAAAATCAAAAACTAAACAAATTGCTCTAAACTACACCAGGTCGTCTGAATGTCCTTGTACTTATTACTTAGAGGTTATTAACTCTATTCAGACAATAGTAAAAAGAAAATATAACTTAGGGGTAATCAAATAGGATCAAACGGCAAATAGATAATTTAAAAAATTTTTATTTGAGATCTTTATCTGTATACGAAAATATAATAAAAGTATATTTGTAGAAAAATAGTAACTGAGATCTGAACTGAAAATATAATAAAAGTGTATTTGTCTGGCCTTATTTCCTGAGTCTTCCATTTCTTGCCTATCTCGTACTGGGTGTTCAAAAACCCTGAGTACGACTACGGGCAATTCGATATCCATATGCGCGGGTCCCGAAATAGTCTCGAACTTGACTGACCAGTTATTGTGCCAAGTGGCTCCAAAAAGGGTATGGTTTCGGCAATGGTTAGGCTCTGAAATAAGTGGTCTTTTAATGGCCTGGTGTCTGGTTGGCCGGATTATCTGATGCCAGGTCGTAAAACCCTTTACAAGAATATCAAAAAAAATAAGGCTAAGCATGGCTTGGCCAGCAAACCTACGTATCTCTGTCGGAAGGGTAAGGCGTGAAAACGTCCGCTCACCTGGAGATTTGGAGTTAGACTGTCTTGGCCTTGTCCTAACGATACAGGAGCTCTTTCAATTACAATTCGCCCGAAATAAACTTACCAGTAGTGATCAAGAATTTGTGAACGCTACAAGCTGAAAGGAGATACTAACATGTCGATTTTGAATATATATGCCGCAACCGAAGAAAAACCGGAGGATGAAAAGATAATAATAGCGAATGTTGCGAAGATAGGGAGAGAGCCCTCTTCGTCATAAAAAATGTTTTTTTTTCCCCAAAACTGGTTGTTCAGAATACATTCCACCAGATGGATCGTACGGGACATTTGAACATTATTTTCAAAACATAATGCATTATTTATTTTTCAAGATAATAAAAAAATTGCGGGATTATCACTTGTGTAGTTATCATTAGGGAGCGGATTACCTACCCTGGCTTGGGCAAAGCCACTGCTTATGAGTGTGTTTACTGGCACGTTCTATAGAAAAATGAATTCATGCTAACTTTAGTTTTATCGTAGTGTTGTACTTTTTTAACATACAACATAAAAGACGTAACAATCCAGTGTACCTACAAAAAATAACTGAAATAAATTTATGAACATTTTGGCGATAGAGACATTTTCACAAATTGAAGTGATGGCGCCTGCCATTGCATGAAACTATTTTTATCTTTTATAACAAGTCTGGCCTCTCGATATTATTGGACCTCAATTTAAAATTCCGACACTCATATTAGACAACCCTTTAGAAACCCATGACAACATACTATTTTCATTTGATTGTCTATTTCTTGAAATACTATGCTTCAATTCAACGTTTATGCTGATAATTAGATTAAAAATATGTTTTCTCGTAACATTTCCAGCTAGTTATAATTATCCGAAAAATAAGCCTTCAAGAAATGGATGACGAAACATCGATTCAATTAGGAAGCATAGCTGAATATGCCGCTTTGCGACACAAGAGTAGCACCTTTGCCCATTCATTTCCAGAAGAATTAATTCACAACGTTTGGAAAATGTTATCATCTGAAAATCCAATTCAGCATCTTTTTGCCACAAGGATACTTCAAAATTTATTAGATCGGCACAACAACAAAAACGAATTTGAAAAACCCAAGTAAGTTTGAACATAATTTTCCTTCTAAAATTGCAGTCCTTTCGGCTAAAAATAAAATGGCATCATATAAATATATATATATATATATATATATATATATATATATATATATATATATATATATATATATATATATATATATATATATATATATATATATATATATGTTCGGAACATATATATGTATATATGTGTGATATATATGTGTAGAACCGCTTTTTTGATTTGTAAAATCTCAATGTTTCGACTTTCACTGTGAAGCTATTATCAAGAGAATCCAGTTGATTTACTCCGAGGCCTCAATTTGCCTACTATCCAGAGTTCACAACTAGACAAGGTTTTTCTATTTTTTCTCCTTTATTTGGGTTTTTCGCCACTGTCTAAAACCCAAAAAATATCAAAAATACCTGTTCTTACTTAAAGAAAGAATCACTGGGTAAAAACAAAAAACCAAACCGAGACAAATTGCTCAGTGATTCTTTTTTGTAATAAATTTGCCTAACGAACAAAATTTTAAAGATATAAAAATGTTATAAAAAATTTACAAACTTTTAACGTTAACGTTTCGGAGGGTACTCTCTCCTGTTTTCAAAACTAAACTAAAAAATAAATTATATTAATTTGTAATATATAAAGTAACGAGCGAAAGTAAATATATTTTTTTCTGTATGTCAACGATACTTACATTGACAACAATAGATTTTTATGACAGTGACATACTACCAAAAATATATATAGGTAATGTTTACTGTGTGATTGTTTATTGTACTGAATGTGTATTCAAATATTTAAATGTTTTTAATTGTATTCTTTAGAATCGGGAACCATATTAAATTTAAATCTACCGAAGGCATAGCAATACAGTTATTTTTATTTAAATTAATTATAGCGGTTTCTTTTAATCTTCTGTATTTTGTTACCGATTCTTTTAATACCGTTTTGGAAGTATTCCAATTGATTTTATGACCCGATTCCCATTTGCCACATTCGCAGGAAATTTTATAAACCACATTTTTGGTATTTTGTTGTATATTGTTTGATTTAGTCTTTGTTAATAGAGATCTAAGAGTATTTTTTGTTTTAAATGTCGTTCTTATGTTGTATTTATTTCCTACTCTTTTAATTGTGTCAGAAATACCGCGGATATAAGGGATTGTGAGGTTGATTGTTTGAGAGTTATTATTATTGTTATTAATAACTTGTCTGTTTTGTCTAGTATCAAAATTGTTAAGCGATTTGTCTATAAATTTTTTTTGGGTAATTGTTTTTTATTAAAATGTCTTTTATGTGATTTGTTTCTTTTTGTAGTGTATCACTGTCGGTACAAACAAGTGTTGCTCTGTCATATAAACTTTTAATTACTCCTATTTTGACCGATTTTGAGTGATTTGAAAAGAAATTGAGATACCTATCTGTATTTGTCGGTTTTCTGTAAACTGTAGTTTTTAATTTGTTGTTTTGTTTTATTATTAAAGTGTCGAGGAATGGCAATTTATTCTCCCTCTCCATCTCTAAAGTAAACTTCTTCTTCTTCTTTTCGGTTTATGGCTCTGCTGTTAAGCAATTTGCCAGCTCATTTGAGGGAACCACCAGATGATCGAGCTGTGCTCCAGGCGATTCGGAATATTTATGATGATAAGGTTGAGTATAACCTTGAGTATAACCTTGTACAGCTTTCAGGGTGTGAGTTAGTAAACGATACGAACAGAGGTATAGACATGTACTGGGTCGAAGGGTTTGAGACGCCACTCAATCTACACAAGAAGGACAGCTTGTTATGTTTAGTTAAAAAAATTTATTTGTTTTCAGTAGGTATATACATGTATATAATCACATACATATACATACACATAGACATGTTTTTTTTTTGTTGGGGGGTACTTGTGTGGCACACTTATCGAGGCACTGATTTGCTTTAACCTTAAAGTAAACTTAATTGTAGGCTCTCGAGAATTTATATCTTGTAAAAAAATATTTAGATCGTCAATGCTATGTTGCCATATAGCAAAAATATCATCAACGTATCTAAGCCATATTAATGGCTTTTTAAGAGATTTATTTAATATGTCATTCTCGAGTTCCTCCATAAAGATATTACTCATCAAAGGAGAAAGAGAAGAACCCATTGCCATTCCGAAATTTTGTTGATAATAATCATTTTCTAATTGAAAATATGTGGTTTTTAAGCACAGAGTTAATAATTCCAAAATTGTATTTATATTTAGTTTAGTGCGGTCTTTTAATGTTGTATCATGTTCTAATCTCTTTCTAACTATTAATAGTGATTTATCAACTGGTACATTAGTAAATAAACTCACCACGTCAAAACTAACCATTAAATTTTGGTTTGTAATTTTATGTTCGAAATTTTATCTAAAAAATCTGAAGTATTTTTAATATATGAATTTGTTCTACCCAAAAGTGGATTTAAAATGTTTAATAAAAATTTTGCTAGTTTATAACATGGGGAATCTATACTACTAACTATAGGGCGAAGTGGTATATTAGTTTTGTGTATTTTTGGTAGACCATAGAAATGAGGTGGTTTACTATAATGTGGTGTAAGTTGTGATCTTTCTAGATCTGTAAATTCACGTTTGTGTTTATATAATGTATTGTAAATTTGTCTCTCTATTTTTAATGTTGGATCTGTAGGTATTTTAGTGTAATTTCCCTCATCAATTTTGGCTTTATTTATTTTACAAGTTTTAATTTTGTTATTATATTCTGTAGTGTCCAGAATAACTGTGGCGTTACCTTTGTCTGATGGCAATATTTTAATAGATGTGTCTTTTTTTAATTTATCTATAGCTAACCTTTCCTCATGGTAAAAATTTGATTTGATTTTAAATTGTTTTTCTAAGATAAGTTTTAACCTAACTCTGTATTCATTTGCACTTTCCAAAGGTAATTTTTGAGCAACAGACTCTACTGCCGAAATAAGGTCTAATTTAGGAACATCTTTCAATGTAACACTAAAATTTAGTCCTTTAGAAAGTACATACTTTTCAGAATCAGATAATATTTTATTTGAAAGGTTATCTACAGTTTTATTAATGAAATTTTTGTCTGTATGTGTATTAATGTGTTTTGTATGTGTTCCATGTTTTTCAATAATTAAATATTTAAATTTCTTAATGTGAGTATTTTTTTGGATATTGAAGTGATATGTGTAACTGAAATAGACGCTATTATAAATACCAAATAAGGAGAAAAAACATATGAACACGCCACAATCATTCAGACATTACTAAGGTTTTTCTAGTTGTTTTTCTACTTTTCTAGTTTCTTTTCTAGTTGAACTCGGAGGAGTAGGCAAACTGAGGCCTCGGAGTAAATCAACTAGATTCTCTTGAAAATAGCTTCAAAGTGGAAGCTGAAACGTCGAGATTTTACAAATCTAAAATCCGGTTCTACCCAAGAACCTAGTAATTCTATATATATATATATATAATATATATATATATATATATATATATATATATATATATATATATATATATATATATATATATATATATATATATATATATATATATATATATATATATATATATATATATATATATATATATATTTCTGGGTATGTTAGAAAGGTGCGTCAGTCGCTGCAGTTGGAAAACATGGGATTTTATACCGTAGGTAAATTTAGTGCGTCGATCTTTTTATTAAGATTTCCTGATTTCTCAATTTTAATTGCTTCTCGCATATTCGCATTCGATTCTTTTAGTGTAGTAGTTTATATGCGTTATTTGTTTGCAGTTATTGAAATTGATCTTGTGTCCTGTTTCGAGATGGTGCTAGAACAGGGCTGACGTTGTTTGTTTATTTGTTGCGTTAAGTCAATTTGTGTTCATCGAGTCTTACAGCTATCTATAAGATTTCTATCTTGTTTTGTTGTAATACTCAAAATAGTTTCTATTTCCTCTACTAGATTAGTCGGATTGATTTTGTTATGAGCGTATTTGTGATGGGCTGTGTGATTTTTCTCTTAGGGTGATGGTTTTCAGTATGTCGGTGTCTATAGGGCTTCAATTAATCTTTGTTTTGGTAATTTTGTTTTTTTAACAAAGACACTATATATATAATATATATATATATATATATATATATATATATATATGTATATATATATATATATATATATATATATATATATATATATATATATATATATATATATACATATATATATATATATATATATATATATATATATATATATATATATATATATATATATATATATATATATATATATATATATATATATATATATATATATGGGGCATTCTATGCCAAATCGACCACTTTTGAACCTGACCCCTTTCGATTTCGCTGAAACTTTTTTGTGTCCTTTTCTAGCCCCTCAAAGACGTTTCTTTTTTTTACCCAACCCAAAAAAAGTTATATGCTTTTGGAAAAATGGCTCTTTTTTTCAAATAGCCATAACTTTTTCAGAAATTGACCTATTGAGATATATATATTTTTTAATTTTTGTTTTTAAATGCACTTTTTAGAAAAAAATAGAAAAAAAAAATTAGAAATCAAGTTCTATGAAATTTTTCTGTGCAAAGGGGATTTATTTTTCACACTTTTTAACTTTCTTCAAGTTTTTTTGAGAGAACAATAAAAGAAATTTAAAATGTCGGATTTCAACAAAATGACGATTTTTTTTTCAAAAAACTGAAAACATTCATAGAACTTGATTTCTGAATGTTTTTTCGTATGTTTTTCCAAAAAGTGCATTTAAAAAAAAAATTTTAAAAAATATATATCTCAATAGGTCAATTTTTGAAAAAGTTATGGCTGTTTGAAAAAAAGAGCCATTTTTTCCAAAAGCATATAACTTTTTATGGGTTGGGTAAAAAAAAATTGAAAAAATTCTGAGGAACATTTTTAAGGGCTAGAATAGGACACAAAAGTTTCAGCGAAATCAAAAGGGATCAGGTTCAAAAGTGGTCGATTTGGCTGTGTCCCATTACGGATGGATCGCGGCCGTATCTTGAAAACTATTTATCCCACAGCTTTGGGGAAAAAAATATTATACTAAAACTGACCGTGAGAAATTCACCAAAAATATTTTTAAGCTTCTAAAATGACCGCAAGAGGGCGTGACGAGCTAAACATTTTTAAAAATAATTTTTTTGTGTATTTTCAAGTGTTAACCGAGTAAGAAAAATTCTCAGTTATAATTAGCAAACTGTCTCCTACAACTTTGTTTTATGACATTTTGTCGTAATTTCACGAATAGAGGGGTGGGGTGGAGTTTTACCTATTGAGATAAAAAGTCGTCTAATGTCCGTTTGCCTAAACCGATTTTCTTCAATTTGGATTCATTTAAAAGGCAATTGCTGGGACAATCAGATAATCTGGGAGATAAATTATTTAGTTTATAAATGAAACCGCGAGGTGGCGTTACATTCAAGAATAGTTTTTTGAGGTTTTGTTCAGTTTTTTCAAATGGAATGGTACATTTTTATTACATGGTTAGAAAGGTAATTTAAAGAGGAATCATCCAGTGAAAACCCAAAATCGATATCTCTAACATGTCAAGAGATATTTCGATTTTTCTGAAAAAATCAGTTAGTTTTAATTTTTACCGTAATATTAAGTTAAAAATTGGTCTTAATATGGTGCAGCTTTTATTACATGGCTAGAAAGGTAATTTAAAAAGGAATCATCCAGTGGAAACCCGAAATCGATATCTCTGACATGTCAAGAGATATTTCGATTTTTCGTAAAGTGTGAAGGAAGGCAAACATTAGGTAAATATTTTTTTAACTTAATCCAGGTAGTAGTGAAATCATAACTGATTTTTTTCAGAAAAATCGAAATATCTCTTGACATGTCAGAGATATCGATTTCGGGTTTTTACTGGATGATTTCCGATTTAAATTACCTTTCTAGCCATGTAATAAAAGCTGTACCATACTAAGACCAATTTTTAATTTAATATTATGGTAAAAATTAAAACGAACTGATTTTTTCAGAAAAATCGAAATATCTCTTGACATGTCAGATATCGATTTCGGGTTTTCACTGGATGATTCCTCTTTAAATTACCTTTCTAGCCATGTAATAAAAGTTGTACCATTCCATTTGAAAAAACTGAACAAAACTTCCAGATTATCTGATTGATTGTCCCAGCAATTGCCTTTTAAATGAATCCAAATTGAGGAAAATCGGTTTAGGCAAACGGACATTAGACGACTTTTTATCTAAATAGGTAAAACTCCCTCCCACTTCTTTATTCGCGAAGTTACGACAAAATGTCATAAAACAAAGTTGTAGGAGACAGTTTGCTAATTATAACTGAGAATTTTTTTACTCGGTTAACACTTGAAAATACACAAAAAAAATGATTTTTAAAAATGTTTAGCTCGTCACGCCCTCTTGCGGTCATTTTAGAAGCTTAAAAATATTTTTGGTGAATTTCTCACAGTCAGTTTTAGTATAATATCTTTTTCCGCAAAGCTGTGGGATAAATAGTTTTCAAGATACGGCCGCGATCCATCCTTAATGGGACACTTGGTATATATATATATATATATATATATATATATATATATATATATATATATATATATATATATATATATATATATATATATATATATATATATAACCTCTCAATGAGTTCGTAGGATGACATATAGATGGCGCCAGTATTGACAAATCCATATGATTTTTAGGAAGTACTAAACTTCAAATGATACGTATCATTACGTAGTTTCATGACAATATGATGTTTAGTTCACAAGTTACAGTGATTTTAGGGACGCTACTTTTGTAATTTTGAAAACAATGGAAATATCTCATGGAAACTCTCGATCGATATATAATACATCGATCGAAGGCTCTCGATCGAGAAACTCAATCGATATATACTATCATTCAGTTCATTTTGATGATTTTGAAGTTTAAATTAATGGCAATGGTATTTGACATGGTAATGCAATATCGCCTGTTTTTTTTTCTCAGCCTTCCTTTTTGTAACCTAGATTGGGAATAGGATAAGAAAAAAAATAATGGTGCATGCTTAAGCTATCTTATGGTATGTCCACACGTGTTCAACTTTTCCGTTCGACATGCGTTTCAACGTGCCTTTCAACTTGCGATGATGGCATTTCATGAGTTCCTGGCCAGTGTTAATTTTCTGGCCTCTTTCCAATGAATTCTTCTTTTTTCTGCCGCTTGATGAACTTGTTCTTTCCATCTCAGTCTTGGACGTCTAACTTTATTTTTTCCTCGCGTTTTACTAATCTTTCTTCATTTATTCTATGGCTGTGTCTTAGCCAGCTCAGTTGTCTTTCTTCTATTGATTTTGTTTCCAGCTGTTCCGTTATTGTCATATTTCTCACGTGATCCCTTCTTGTAATTCCATCTATTTTGCATAGGAATCTTATTTCTGCAGTTGTAATTTTATGTTTGTCTCTCTTTGTGAAAGTCCAAGATTCGCTGTCATATATCATTAATGTTTTCACTACTTTCTGATACACCTATGCTTTTACCTCTTTCGGTAACTCTTTTTCCTAGGAATATTGTTTTAGGGGTTTGCTACCATTGTTTTGTTTTTGTCGATATTTGTTTCCATGTTTACTTTCCTTAGCTCTTCGTTATATATCGCTAAGTAATGTTGTGGTTTTTTATCAGAATCTCTCATTAGGACCATATAATCAGCGAACAGTAATTCTTGTTATTGTTTTCGTTTTTCTAACACCTATTTTTGTATTCTTGAATTTTGTTTTGCTATTTTTTACAACATCGTCAATATCTACTGAAAATAATAGTGGACCCAGTACGCAGCTCTGTCTTAGGCCTATTCCTGTCTGATATTCTGTGGATTCATCCTTATGAGTTCTTACTTTATTCTTGTTGTTGTTGTTGTATAAGGTCTTGATAACTTATATTAATTTTTCAGATATCCCTTCTTTTTATTCTATTAAATGCTTTTTTCAAGTTAATGAAATAAATCTGGTTTCTTTTCTTAACAGTTTTGCTCCTAGTTGTCCAATTCTAACTTTCTAAAACCATGCTGTGGTACTGTTTATTCTGGTCGGTTCTGTTTATTCTGGTAAATATTTTTCAAGGTAAACTTGTTAGTGTAATCCCTCTGCAGTTTTTACATTCTTTGATATCTCTTTTTTTAAACAACGTCAATATTATATCCATATTCCAGTCTGTCGGCACTTTCTGTTTCTGTAACAAACTGTTTCAAAAGTTGTAACAAACATTTTATATAAATATAAAGTAAAATTGAATTTTTAAAATTACACTTTGAGGATCAAATAATAAATTGCACAGGCGTTTTTATTATTAACTGTATTTATCTCTTAATTTTAGTTGAGTTATACATATTGTACGTTCCCTTTGGATTAGGAAACATTTTAGCAGCGTAACTCTCATTTAAACGTAAAATAAAATCAAACTTGTAAAATGAACAAGTTTGACAATGAGATTAATGAAAAAATGAAAATGATTTAGGTTTGGTTTTCTTCATCATGGTAACATTCATTGCAAATAAATGTAGTGTGGTCCCGGCAAATATTCTTCAGATAAACTGCACATTGTGTCTTGGATTACCTTCTTTTTTTAGCAGGATATATTTTACAGCTTCCTCTGCATGTACTAGACCTTGTGTCTGGTTGGAAACATGAGTTTCGGTTACTTATGTTTAAGTGGTCCCTAATTTTTCTTTTGAGTTTTCTTCGAAGGTTGACCATCGACCTCTTCTCTCTATATACTCTTTTATCAGCTGCATTCCCAATTACCGTAAATATTTTCGCTTTTTTTCTATAACTACTTTATTTACACTCAAGATTACCATAGCGCTTATTCCTTAATATCTAGAAAATGAAAAAGGAGTGTCAAAGGCCATCTGTTATAATTTTTTTTTGTTGACGTCTAATGTGTGGTTATTTTTTCTTGACGTACAATGCATCCATAATGAAGTGATAGTAGAAATCACAGATACCATAGATACCACAGATACCATAGATTAATTTTCTTGTACATTTGACACATGATTAGCCTATCATAAAATCCGAATTGACTAGAATATTGAGGTTCACCTTTTGCTGTGAATAATTGGGGTATTTCTTTTTTATTCTTGCGCAACGTGTCCACAATTGAACTTTATGATTTTTGGCTAAATCTTCTACCAAAGGAATATATTGGTGTACTAATTATAAATGGTCAAATTTCGTAATGTGCCTGAAACTGGTGTTATCAATCTCTTTACTATGTCCATTGCTGCGTCGCTCAACAGATACGGTTCATCTGGTTGCTTACCGGCATAAAGTTCAATATTCAAAACGTAAAACAACTAGATGAAACATCTACTAGTGAATGACAGATTGAATGTCCTCTGCATCTTTTATTTCTAAAATATGGTCGGAAGTTTCGTCGGAGTATTGGTCACTGAGGACTGATTCACTCTCTTTATCTTTTTCTTGTACTTGCGCTATTTTAAAGTCAACAATAGGTCTTCGCCTACTAGCTTTGTAAAGCAGATGTAAGGTTTTATGACTGAAAGTGTATCAAATGAGGTTGATTTGACACGGCACACCCGCTTGATGGTTAACAAAATATTTACCAATGCTTATTACCGCAATAGGTTTTACAACATACCATTACGGATTCATTACATGTATAGATGAACATCTGAACATTGAATATTCTGCCCAAAAACCATAAACATTATTGTTTTATGTGCGTGCTTTGATTTTAGAATATACTTCAGGGATGCCAGTTATAATATTAATACCGCTAGGTACAGCGTAAGGGACAAAATATTTTATAAGAAACAGCGACATCATATTTTTAGAGTAATATTACAAGGACTAAAGAATCACTATACCAATAGGTAAGCCAAATGGTTTTTTCATTTAATATTCTAATTACTGAGATTATTATACCAACATACATTCTATCAAAAAAGTACCGGGAATTGATCATTTGAAAAGCCCGCTTAAAGAGATTGTCAACATTCTTTGTTGGCACAACTGTCCTCTATATTGACGCGGAGTTTAAACGTTATGTCATTTAGTTTGTTTACAGTGCTCGATTTTGTTTGTTTTGCGATTTTTATACCGGATAATGAATCGAACATCGAACAAAGAATTTGTCTTAAATTTTCCATTGCAAATGGAATTTCGTGTACCGAGTCGCTGAAAATGTTGCAGAAGGTTTACGGTGAATCGACTATATCACAAACATGTGCATATGAGTGGTACAGTGCATTCAAACGTCTGCAACTAAATTTAACATTGCTAAAGTGAAGGAAATGGTGACTGAAAATTGTCATTTAAGTTTGAGAGAGATAGCCGCTGATCTTTCTGTATCTCACGAATCAATTCGTACCATTTTAAGGACTATTTGTGTATGAAACGCGTTACCGCTTGACTAGTGCCGAAATACCTGAATTTTCTTCAGAAATTCAACTGCGTAAAGGTCGCTGAAGACATGCTAACACGAGTTAATTCCCACTCCACATTCATAAAACGCATTGTAACTGGTGATGAGACGAGTTTAACATGCAAACCAGTCAACAAGCTTCGGAATGGCGCCTTTCAACTGCGCCGAAACTGAAAAAAAAATCGTCAAAATCTATGAAAAGTTAAGGTACGTTGACTGTTTTCTTCGATTATCGCGGTGTTATGAAACTCTTGGAATTCTTACCAGAAGATCAGATGGTAAATAAAGAATATTACCTGAACGGTATGGGGCGGCAAATTCGTCGAAAAAGGCCAGATTTGTGGAAAGAAAACTCTAGGATTTCGTATCACGACAACCCACCATCTCACTAGGCTATAACTGTGAAGGAATTTCTGGCCAAAAACTCAACAAACACCATCGAACAACCACCGTATTCACCTGATATGACCCCGGTCTTCTTTCTCTTTCCAAAACTCAAATTATCACTTCGAGGCACCCGTTTTCAGTCGATAGAAGAGATAAAAGAGAATTCGCGGCGAGAACTGAAGTCGATTTCAGAAATTGCGTTTAAAAAATGTTTTGACAATTGGATTATTCGTTGGCATAAGTGTATGATTTTGGAAAGGGCCTACTTTAAAGGCGATACAATAAATTTGGATAAATAATAAACATTTTGTGTTTTATTAACCAATTCCCGGTCCTTTTTTCAGAATGCATAACATGGAGACTTTTACACCTAGAAGTGGAAATCGATTGTCTGGCGAGATGTGTGACCGTTTTGTTGAAAGCAGTCATTGTTTATATCCACATTTATCAGTTTAGGTCAAATCTTTGACCTACATATTTATTCTGTTAGCACATTCCTAAACTCGTTCACCAGTAACAGTAATACGATTTCCATCATTGTCTTCAAAAAAATAAGGTTCTATCACTCTTTCATTCCAAAAACCAAACCAAACAGTGACTTTCTGAGGATGAAGATGTAACTCCTGAATCACTTAATGATTTTCATCGGCCCAAATCTTGCAGTTATGCCTGTTCACGAACCTATTAAGCCAGAAAAAGCAGGGGTCGCCTTTCAACTGCTCTGTGTCCAATTCGTGTATCGTGTGTCAATTCACAATGGATAGATGGTGAATTGATGCAATGTACTGAACACAGCAGTCTATGAGTCACATTTACATTTCCGTGTTGTCACTATTAAGTTTCAAAGTTTTGATAGTCTTATTGGAAAACTCTTTATATACTATGTATATATTTTAGGATAAATTTGGAAAATATATATGGATTAATGGCAATAACTTGTGTGGAAGTCCCTTGTTCCTATGTTGCATCGAGCTTGGTTTGCTTAGCTATGAGCATGCAGGAATTTATATTGACCACCAATCATCAGAATATGGTTGCCTGCCATCATGTACATGCTATTGTTATGTCCCTACTGTCGTTGGTGTGTTACATATTTCAAGCTGAAGTGAGTAACAATAAATATATACTTTATTTTGACCACTTTGCCTCATAAATCGGCATTTATTTCAGCAATGACACGAATAATCATCGAGTGTTTGAGGTTTATTTGTGTAAACTAATAATTTCACATAATGCCAGAAAAAAGTCTAGTGGAGTTATATGCATGATCTTGGTGGGCAGGACCATTCTTGAGATTACACTGTCATTGAACTTTTCTCTCAATAAATTGATTGTGTCACGAGATCTATGACATGTTGCATCACCTTGTTGAATCCACATGTCGTCCAGATCAAAATCATTCAATTCATGGTCAAAAATCAGTAATCATGTTTCTGTAGCATTTCTCGTTAACAGTAACTGCATTCTCATTTTCGTTTTCAAATATTACGGTCCAGTTACACCTCCAGACCATAAACCAATTGTTAATTTTTGTGAATGTCAAGGTGTTTCAAGAACAGCATGTGGGTTTTCTTCATTCCAAATACGAGAATTTTGCTTATTTGCGAAGCCATTTAACCACAAATGAGCTTTATTGCTGTAGATGATTTTTTTCATGCAATAATTGTCTAGTTTCAAGTTGCTCTAAAACCTAATTTGCAAACTTTCTACGCTACGCTCTTTAGCTTTGTTCGCGATTTATATGTCGAGTAAAAGCAAAGGAAAATTACTTCGTACAGGGAAAAAAGTCGTGTTGCCGCTTAAGGTAAAAATAGAAATGCTTGACCGTGTACGCATTGGCAAGTCGATTGCATCCATATCACGTTTTTTTTTAATGTCAATGAATCAACTGTATGATCCATCGAGAAATCAGAAGACAAAATAAGGAATTCTACAGCTTTAACCTTACTATCAGTAAAAATTGTTCGTGTTCCAGCAATTGAAAAAATGAAAAATTGAAGATTGTAGCCAGAAGAGCGTGCCTCTGGGTGGTGCTATAATCCGCGAGAAAGCTAAGCGTGAACATATGGACGAACATATGGATGACGGATTTCAAGCATCGGAAGGTTAAATAAGTACAAGGTGCGACAATTACTGCATAACATTAACATTGTTGAAGAAGCTGTATCTGTAGACACTTCAGTAGCAGCAACATATCCAGAAAAAAAATAATCATCACTAAAGTTAATTGCTAATGGTGGATACAAACCTGAACAAGTGTTTAATGTAGACGAAACTGTCATGTTTTGGAAAAAAATGCCAAAAAAAACTTTCATATTCGAATGTGAAAAGTCTGCCTGTGGTTTTAAGGCAGCAAAAGGTAGTTACACTGTTGCTTTGTTCTAATGCATCAGGAGATTGTTTAATTAAGCCAATTATGAAACAAGAAAGCGTGGGTTACAAGTGTCATTTTCTGAGACTGGTTCTGGGATTGTTTTGTTCTTGAAGTTGAAACTTCCAGACTTTTAAGCTCGATTATATTAGACAAATCTTTAAAATCATACTGGACACGACGGAATTTGATCCTGATATGAATGTTATTCAAATGCTGGACATAGTAAAGTGTATTGTTAATTTAAAATAATCATTGCAAGAGCGGAAGCCATATATATTGAAATCATGCTGGAAAAAGCTGTGGCCTATTATAACTGTCGGTAATGATGAAGAATCCGTGCAAATTCAAACTTTAACTGAAAACATTGTTTAAGTTGCGAATGGTGTAGGTTGAAATTGTTTCGAACAGATATAATCAAGTGACATTCAAGAATTGCTTGAATAGCAAGATGAAGTTGTGGCTGAAACTGACTTGGAGGAAATGCTTAATCCCCATTCCATTCAAGAGGAAGCCTCAAGAAGTACTGAAAAGGTGACATTAAACTTAAAAACCTGAGTGAAGGTTTACGAATGGCAAATGAGCTTTATGATTTCATAAAAATCGATCCGTCTATGGCAAGAAGTCTTGTTTTTAAAAGGCAAATTATTAATGCCACAGCCGAATATCAATCCGAATTGGAAGACCTTTTAAAAGTGGTAAAACAAGAAAACATTACTAAATTCTTTAAACCATTCCATAATCCTGACAATGATTTATTAATATTGTTAAAAAATCTTTAATTAAATTGCTTTTATTAAATATTTTTTCTTTTTATTTTGTAACTATGGAACATATCCCCTATAATCCCGTACATATTACCGTTCCGTATTCACGGTTTCTATATTCGCAGCATATTTACGGAACGTATCCCCTCCTCTAATAAAGAGCTTTGACTATATATACATCTATGTATTTATGTGGTTTTTCCGGAATCGCCTCAATGACCATCGTCACGACTTTTACTTGCATAATACTGTCATAAAACGTTCCTTTCATGGCTAGATTGAGTTTTAGGAATAGGAAATAGTCATATGGGGCTAAATCAGGTGAATAAGTAGGATGTTGAAGTACATACTTGTTTTTTCGCCAAAAATGAACAACGACTGTCCTAGTGTAATATTCTGCAACAAAAAACAAGTTCCAGGTGCTCGATTCTCTTTCAACAACCTGCCACAAAAAAAAATTGCTTCGTAGGCGATCATTTCAGGCACTTTTCTATCAACTCATCGCGATTTTTATTTTTTGGTCGGCCTGTCTTTGGGTCGTCTTCCAAAGCAATACGACCATCCTAGAATTGTTTATACTACTCGAACACACGTGCACGGGATAAGCAATCATAACTATACATTTTTTTCATAAATTCAAATGTTTCTGTAAAAGTTTTACTGAGCTTGAAACAAAATTTTATATTAGCTCTTTGTTCCATCGCGTTTTCGTGACGAGGTGAGAAAAGGCACTGTCCAGTGGCGGCTCGTGAGGAAGGGGGTTGGGTGGCCGCCCCTCCAGCATATTTTATCCAGGCGCCGCCCCATATATATATTTCTCCAGGCGCCGCCCCTCAGAGCAAAACACCATATTTTATTTTCGTTCAGTTTCTTTCCTTTAACTCATTTTTAGATATTATTAAAAAATAAAATCTCCAAATGTAGAGAACGTCTGTTGACCCATTACACTAAATAATGTGGATAAAAATTCCGTCCTTTCGCCACAATTTTTACATCGTTGGTCGGACGTTTAGATCCAGCGTTGACGGAATTCGCGGGTTTAACTGCTTTCTAAACATTGCGATTTGGATGTAGATTCCCTGCGACCAAGCGAATCGGTAATTAGTTTTTTAAACTGATTTGACGGGTATGGAGCTTTTGATGATGTCTCGCGTCGGGTATTTCGTTCGTCGCGAATACTTGTTTTGATTTGGGATTTGCTACGTGTGTACACATTGAGTAGTACTTTTTAAATAGAAATAATCAACATTTAACTGCAAACATGAAGATGTCTGATTTAAAACGGCTAATAATGACTAATTTAAATTTGGAGGAGAAAGTTGAATTAATAATTAACTGTCGTCTCACGCCGGTGTTGAATTTGAGTCAAAAAGAATGTAAAAATAGCAAACAAAAAGTCTTCACCAGCACTATTTTCTTCTACGCCTTCGCACTTTAAAAACTCACGAGCCGTCACTGGTACTGCCATTTTAAGACCTACAAATTGACAATCCGATGATTGATTCTAATGATGGCGGTCTCGTTTTCTTTCTCTAGGTTTTTTACAGTTATGTAATGCAAATTAGCGATAGACGTTCGGAACTTTCTCCACATTTAAACCCACCCTTGAAAGCTGTTTATAAGTATGCCCAACATCATATTTTGTGGAATAAACCGGACCTGTTTTTTGAAGATTGGGAGGCTCGTTATGGATTATGGAAATGTTTCAGAAATATGCCCCAACGTAGCAAAAGTAAAAGTAAGAAATTGGAAGAAAGTGATAGTTGGTAACCTATATATTCGAATGTACTTATATTTATAAATATTAGTAAATTAAATTTTACTTACCATTATTTTTTTTTCCGCCTCGTTTCTCATGGTGTTCATATCGTACATAGTCCGTTTCGTTGCCCTTCGGCAAAATGATAGTTGCCCCAATAAATTTCAATACAAACGTTCCTAGGTTCTCAAAAGGCGCCAGAGTCGGAGTGGTTTAACTTCTGAATAATTTTGGGAAAAATAAAATATTGTTAAATTATGATTAAATTTTTTTTTCACGAAATTTTCCGGTAGTATATTAACCGGAATAAATCTGTTCAAGATTACATAAGTTTTTGAATATACCGTCGAACGATGTGACATGTACCCAATATAGCAGCTTTTTGAGTTGCCGCTGCTATGGATGTCGGCAGTTCTAGCAATTTTAAATTTGGTATGAACCACCTTTATATGATACTAGAAACGGAACCACTATAATCTCCTTTAGTTGATAAATTCGTTGTAATCCATACTGCAGGCCTGTGTAGTTAATAAATTCGTTGTAATTTATACCGCAGGTCTGTGAATTAGTTAATTTTTTCAGAAGAGGTTCGCGTTACATTATCATCCAAAGGAACTGTTATATAGATAATATAAGCCTTTTTCTTTATTTTCTCTATTAGTATAATATCTGGCTTATTGTACAGAATGTGGTTGTCAGTAATCATTGGTGTATCCTAGTATATCTTCCACTTTTTGTTTTCCATTACTGTTGTAACGTACTCACCTTACCGGGCTAGCTTTTTATGTCGGGGCTGGGTACGTACGTGAGAGCTTTAGCTCGTGCACAGAAACAATATATATAAATTAATATATTAAGTTAATATATACATATAATAAAATTATATGTATATATTAACTAATGAACTAATTATAATTATGTAGTAAAAAATAAGAAAAAGGAAAAGAGATGCTTAGCAATAACTACGAGAAAATCAAAAGTTGGACGCCAATGGAGGCCTATGTCAACCACGATAAGGAAATGCTTATTCTCTAAGTACTTATCTAGGGTACTACAGCCTTCAGGTATCGGATGTTCGGTTCGGCTAATACGGCAACAGTAATGATGTAATGATCTAAAGATGTATGGTAGAATGGTACAGCAAGTTACGTTCTATCGTCACACCTGGTGACGTAACTGGTAACGTACGAAATCAGTACAGTATGTTTAGTGGTGTGTCGTGGTTGCGATGGAGGTTGTAGTATCCCCGTGGTTGTCGATACTAAGGGCTAGGAGAACACGCCATGCTGCAGATTGGGGGCAGACAGTTTCGCAAATACCGGGTTAATTCACGGAAGTAGCTCTGGTCGTATCAAATGGGACGGTAATACAAGGGATACGGATGGCGGATTCTGCACCATGGACGGCGTGTTTCCGGAGACAGATAAGAGAGGTCGCCGCCCATACGAATGTAAGGAGAAAATCTGTGACGTCCGCCGGAGATCGGAGTTGGACAAATACGAAGGATGATGAGGGTACATATGTAACGGGGGAAAAACCCAAACGTTACACTGTGTTAGGTGTATACTTATAATAAGGTGTAGTACACATTACACTACATCCACTGCAGATATACTGGATGGTTTTTGGTTTCTCCCCGCATATTCGACACTGCTCAGATTGTATGTTGTGTTTCACAATATGTCGGACATATGTGCGTATTGGTATTATTTGATCCTGTATAGCGGAGATAAAACCTCCCGTTTTTCGATTCAGGAAGCCTTGTGTTAAATACTTAAAGGTAGCTTCTTTATCTATATCATCTGAATTTAGTACCGATGGGAATCTACCATGTAAAACTTTCGTTTGCCATTCTTGAAAATGTCTATTTCCATTTATGCTTATTTCGATTAAATTTGAATAACTTATCGCTTATTTTGATTATATTAGATAATAAGCGGGACTATTATTACCCTTTTTCATCTCCCAGACATTTTTTAATTCTGCTTATTTTGTCGGTTTTTCATTGATTTTTCTCTCTATGTCATCATCGTTATGAACCGATACAGCTACCAGCATAACTGTTTTCTGAAGTTTGTCGATGATGGTGATGTCAGGGTGGTTGTGATTAATGGTTTTGCTTGTCAACACTGTCTTGTCGCAGTATATCTTGACCAGGTCATTTTCCATAAGGGGGGGGGGGGGGGGGTTAGTATTTATAATATGGCTGAAGCGATTGGGATTCTACGTTAAAATGATGTTTTAAGACTTACAGGTTAAATATTGTTGCTATTTTATTATGTTTGTCAAGGTATTTAGTTCCCGCTAAATTAGAGCATCCCGATAAGATATGTTCAAGTGTTTCAGATGAAGAGCTACACATTCTGCAGTTGTCTGAGATATTTTCTTTTAATATATACTTTCTGTAGTTACGTGTTGGAACAACTTGATCTTGTATAGCAATATGACGCTTTCAGTTTCAGCGAAGAGATTGCCAGTTTTCAACCAGTGAAGTGACAATTGTATTCTGTCGCTGTTAGTTCTGACACCTGTGATAGTGGAACATACGTTAGAATTTAGATTTAGAGGGGTATATCTCATGTCGGCAATTGTCAACATTCTGTGCAGGATGCTTTGCTTCAATAAGAAGTAATCTCGAAGACCTTTTATTTATTGATTGATTTGTCCGTTACTTTGTGATAGTTCATTTTTAAATCGAATAAATCAATTTAATACTTTGTTATGTATCACTTTTATTTTTAAATTTGCGTGACTATAGTATAGCATCGTGAAACGATTTTATCTTCTCAAACACTACTAAAACACTTTTAGTTTTAAAGTAGTGTTTGAGAATGTAAAATCATTTTACGAAACTATAGTTATATAAATTTTAAAATAAAAGTGATAGATAATAAATTATAAAATTGTTTTATTCGACCTTTTATTTGTTGATGGCACATATCAGTAACGTCTACAAATCCCTTTCCTCCCATTTCTCGTTGGAGGTTCACTCGTTCGACAGCTGCCTTTGGATGATGACATCTAAACTTGGTAAGACTATTACGGACCGTACGATTGATAGATTCCAAGTCAGTGCCTGTCCAGTTAATGATTCTAAAGGAGTAAGTCAGAATAGATATGGCGTAGGTATTGATAGCTTTCCCTAAATTAACGGAGTTCAGTTCGGTTTTCAGTAGAGAATGAAAACGGATCCGGAAACGGAAAATTAATTTTATCTTTTTACCTGTTATTTTATTAGGCCCGGCCCTGTTTACGTTTCTTGCAACTTTGCCAGGTTTAATTACGACAGGGGTTGTTAATAGTTTATTGCAGCTAATCGGTCAACGATATATCTTGAACCACACTATATAACGGGGCGGGTCTCAATTATTGGGTGATATCCACATGCTTCCTGGAATTAATATTTTTATTTTGTTTTGACGGGTTTTATCGAGAGAAAGTAGGTAGTGGTGCAAGCCAATGAAATATGGTAGTATTTCGGCCCGAGTTATTGTATCATGCCACACTTCGATTTGGCAACACTGTTGGTTTCCTCTTTGGAGGGATGATAGGGGTAGTATCTGATTCGTTTTTAGCACTGTTTTAAACTGGTGTCGCAAAATTTAAACGTACCTTTGAAAACGCTGCCTTGCTAAGGACATAGGTTTTCAGGGGGTTCAAAGCATTCTCAGAAGGCCGAAACTTGATTGAAGACGAACCTCATCAACGAGCGGAAGACCTTCAAACGGAAGAAATGATCAAAATGTCCCACATAATTCGGTATCTTGTGCGTTCTGATCGTCGGTTGAAGGTCAAAATGATTAGAGAAGCTTTGAATTTCACTTATATAATCGTTCATCAAATATTGAGCAAAGCATTGATGATGAAAATTCCATTCCATTTCCATTCCATTCCATTTCCATTCAAAAACATCCAAAAATTTTAGGAAAAAAACAGTAGGGAAATGACATTTATTTTCTATAACGTGTACTATTTATACAGTATTTTCTATTATTCTGTACTATATTATTATTGATAGTAATATTATTTAATATTCTATATTAGTATTTTCTATACTGATGAAAGGTAAAGGTAAAGTATTAGGGTTAGAGGCGCATCAGCAACTAGGCTATTTAGCAACTGGACCTACAGCTTAACGTGGGTTTCGAACCACGGTCATTAGCTACCGGCAAACCCAGGCCAACACCCCCCTCAGGCTATAAACCCTGGGTTATGTGCCTATCCATGTCTATCAGGAAGCCTACTGACTGGCGAGTGATCAACGTAGACCACTTCCCAAAGGGCATCCGGCCTTACCCAGCCTTTAACTGGCGTGACTGAGGGGTAATTCGTTGTCGGATTTTACACTCTTGCCTAGAAACAATCACAGACATTTAGGTGTGGATATGTGTGGGCGTGCGTGTGTGTGTATTATAGTGTATAAATGTGTGTGTGTGTGTAGGGTAGGAAGTAAGACGGACAGAATAATTAAAGAAAAACACCCATCGGAGCGCTGGAATCGAACGAACTACCTTTGGATTGCCAGGCAGGCGACTGGCCCACCGGACCACCGCGGCCGGCTATACTGATGACAAGTCTTAATTTTTTCAATTTTCAAAAGGCCGAGACTTGCTCGAATACGGCCCGGAAACGAATCGTCAGAATCAGGAATGTCATACTCCTACCCTACTACGGCCAATATAAGCCAGAATGAGGATATTTAAGATATAAAGCATGTTGATTTGCTTTTTTGATAGCCAGAGGATTGCTCGTAAGGAATTTGTGCCTCAATGCCAAACGGCAAATAAGCATTTTTCCGAGAATTTCTTGAAATACTTCGAAAAAAATAATTATTCATGTGAGGCCGAACATCAAGAATACCTGTTTGCTGCGCCTTTTCACAAACGATTTCAATTAATGAGTTTTTGGCAAGTTAAAACATCACTGTGGCACCGTAGCGCCTTATTTACCAGATTTCTTTCCTTTTCCAAGATTAAAAATTTAACTCAAAGACACCATTTTGAGATATTGGAGAACACTAAAAAGGCCGGAACTGGCTAGCACAAGGCGATACTAGTATCTGAATTCCAGCACTGCTATGAAGAGTGAACAAACCGTCTTCAGTGTTATATAGCTTCGTAAGGCAATTAACTCTCTTTTTTGTTGGAATTTTTATTCACAGCAGTGTATATTATAATTAATTTATTTTAATGAATTTAAAATATATTTTTTAAGGGAAGTAAACGTTATTTGAAAAAAATGACGTGAAGAATGTAAAAAAATAAATTGTTGCCAGCTCTCGGCCAGCTCAACCTCTAGGTTGCCAGGTGTTGCTTATAAATTATTAAATACAATTTGGATATTCTGCTAAATGAAAGTAGAAGGTAGACTTAAAGAGATAGAGTGAACTATTGAATGTATATTGCACCTTTAGATATTGAACTTGGAATTCCCGACAATTATCATTTATTATGTTATTACCTTGATTTATTTTTTGTTTATAGTATTGCTAATTATTTACGCTCATCGTTTTTAAAGAACATTTTATACTAAATTGAAGTTTAATTTTTGCTGTACACGAGAATGCATGGTTGCCTGTAAAACAATGGCTGTAAGTAGTCGTTACAATGATTTGAATTAATTACTCTCACTTACTCATGAGTGTGAGCGAGACAGACGGAATGCGCGCGCTGCTTCATGTTGTAAACAAGGGTACAAAATGTGCTGTAGTTAAAGTATTATTTCTCTTTCTCTGAAAAGCAAACTGCATATTTCTAATCCAAAAGTGCCACGATTGTATGCTCTACCAAAAATTCATAAACCAGAAAAATCAATGAGACCAATTGTATCAGCCATTGATTCTCCAACATACAACTTGGCAATGTGGTTAACAAAGGAATTTGAAAATCTACCAAACCAAGTACTTTCCTATTCTGTGATAAACTCAACAAAAATCATAGAAAAAGTCAAAAACACATATCTACAGGAAGATGAGGTCTTGGTTTCCTTCGACGTATCATCGTTGTTTCCGAGTGTCATGATTCCCTATACTTTGAAATACCTGAGGGAGTTGCTCGAATTAAACCGTTTTAATAACAAGATTGTTTCTGAGTAAATTTTGTTAACAATATTATGTATGAAGCAACATTGTTTTCAACTTAATAACAGGTTTTACGAACAACAAGGAAGAACGACAATGGGCAATCCTCTGTCATCGTTCTTAGCCAACTTATTCATGAGTACATTTGAAACCGATGCAAAAGATGAATTCAGTTACTTTTCGAAGGTATAGTTAAGATATGTGGATGACGTTTTTGCAATTTTCGATTAAAAAAAAACTTAAATAGTAAATCCAAAAACATAGTATTTACGTATGGACTCCCAATTCTGGATGTTTTAATCAGTAGAAACAATAAAAATAGGTTAGATTTTGATATTTTTAGAAAAAACACCAACACTTTGAGATATATTCCTAACGATTCGAGTCATAGCTTTCAAAATAAGATGGCTAGTTTAAATTTTATTGTAATTGTAAATTTTATTGTTTAAATTTTATTGTAAGATAATTATAACAAAGAATTAAAATTATTTAGGTTTGAAGGTATCCGAAGTGAACGGTTATAATAAGAATATTGTAGATAAATTAATTAGAAAACATAAGTTTAGAAAATTATTGAAATAATCTTCGACTTTTCAAAAGGATCAGAACAAAAATAAATTTATGGTAATACCATTTGATGCCCAATTAACACCAGGGCTAGACAACATTTTGAAAAAAGTGGGCATTAAGGTTGTGTACAAATCATATAATAAATTAAGAGAAGTCCTGGGTAATCCAAAAGATAAAGTGGAAAATTCGGCGATTTACGAAATTAGTTGTTAAGATTGTGATCGAAGGTACTAGTTATATTAAGCAAACAAAAATATTCGTATTAACGAGATATAATATAAACATTAATAATTTAAGATTGGTTAAAAGTGTAGATAACGATAGGGCTTTGGAGGCATATGAAAGCATTCAAATAGAAAATGCAAGAAAATTATGAACCCAGATAAAGAACCTATTCCGTTTAGTAAACTTTTTCAGTTATTAATGTAAGGCCCAGTAGACTTCAGGGTTCATGATTTTTACACGCTTCATTAGGTAGCGTTAACATAGTTTAGTTTTAGAATTAGATTATATCCTCTCCTAATGATGCTAACATGATTAGCGAAACGTGTGACGAAAAGTTTAAAAAAGTGATTTGATGTTTAGTGGTAAATCTCTTCGAGTTTAGTAAAAAAACGTTGTTAAAACTATTAATTTAAGCCGGCAGTAGTGGTCTGGTGGGTTAATCGCCTGTCTGGCAATCCAAAGGTAGCTGGTTCGATTCCAGTGCTCGGATGGGTGTTTTTCTTTAATTCTTCTGTCCGTCTTACTTCCTACCCTACACACACATTTATACACACACACACACGCCCACATATCCACACCTAAACGTCTGTGATTGTTTCTAGGCAAGAGTGTAAAATCCGACAACGAATTACCCTGATAAGACTTGACATAGACCTGATAGATAGGCACATAACTAAGGGTTTATAGCTTGAGGGGTATGCTGGCCTGGGTTTATCGGTAGCTGATGACCGTGGTTCGGAACCTACGTTAAGCTGTAGGTCCAGTCGCTAAATAGCCTAGTTGCTGATGCGCCTCTAACCCTAATACTTTACCTAACCGTTAACTAATACTCTAACCCTTTTTTACCTTTATTAATTTAATATATCCCGTCACTAATATAAAAAATATTGCGTACAAAACATTTATACTGGAAAAGTAACCAAATTAGTTTCATGTCAAACGATTAAACTTTATAAATTAGGAGTTTATTTAATTGAGTGCGGTTCTTGGTCAAAATTATATGTTGGATAAACAGAAAATATTTTTCTGTTAGGCTCAACGAACATAACATAAATCATATTAAGTAACACAATAATTCCCATTATGCTAATCATTTAATTTCAGAAAATCATACTTTTCGAATATTTTATAAATTTACATAACGTAATTAAATCCAAAAAACAAAATCTCTTAGAGAGCTTAAAAATTATTGAATACAATTTGGACATTCTGCTAAATGAAAAGGTAGACTTAAATAGATAGGGTGAATCATTGGTGAATTTATATTGCACGTTTAGACATTGAATTTGGCATTCCCGACAATTATCATTTATCATATTTTTATGTTGATTTACCTTTTAGGTTGTAACTAGTATATATTACAATACTTAAAATCTTATCATTGTAGTTTTGTATCTAAAGAGGGTACTGTGTGACGAAACTGTAACAATATACTGGAAATTTAGACATAAGTCATAGTTCTTAGTTATTTAAAATTAATTTCCATCAAATATCGGCTACCTTACTTAACCTTCCGTCGGGAACAATATATTAAGTCACACATTAAGGCGCAGTGTATCTGACAGACCTGACGTTTAGAGACTTATATTAGTACGAAAGATTTTTCCTAAACTTTCCTAGATTGTACTTCTTAAAATGACATAACTTTACACCCACAACATATATTAGATGTGAGAAGTCTGACGTCACCAAACGTAGGAAGCGATTACAACTTGGTGATGTGTAAATTAACATGGAATATAGAAAACACCAAGTAACATCAAAAGAAGAAAATGGAAACAAAACTAAGCATAGAAAGTATACAGGAAGAATCAACGAGATACCTATACCAAAGAAGACTGCAAGACAAAATTAGGATATACAGAATAAACGACGACTGTAGCTGAGAAAAAATGAAATAAATCCGATAAAAACCGGAAATGGGAAATGAAAAGGCCATGGTTCACGGAGGGGATTAAATAGAAATGCCGTATAAAAAAATGCATATCTTTAGTATAGGTTAATCAGGACAGATTAAGCTTATCAAGAATATAAGAGAACTAGAACAGAAACCAATGAACTAGTAAGAAAAACTATTATACAACAGAACATCTAGTTAGATCTAATCAATACAATTGAAGACATATACAAAGACAATAAGGTAATAGTAAGATTAGCGGAAGGAGATACAGCGCATATTAATTGCAAACTACCAATACAAAGGAGATATTGATATGATGCTATTGAAGCAGTGCGTGAGAATGTTGGTGGAAGTGCAGGAACATCGATTCGGTGTTGTGGACAAGAATTATAAATTTCAAGAAGCTCTCTACAGCGCATACTCACTTATAATCTGCGTCTCCATGTTTACAAAGTTCAACTGATACAAGAACTGCAGCCTAATGACTATGCACAGCGAAGAGAGTTTGTTGAATGGATTATTGACCAACAATAAGCGAATGCTGATTTTTCGAGCAAAGTCATCCTAAGTGATGAAGCTCATTTTCACCTTGGTAGCTTCAAAGAACCCGCATGTGATTGTCGAAAAACAAATGCATCCATAATATTCAACGCTGAAAATATTCAACGCTATATCAACGAAATTCAGCCACATTTATGCAAAATGATCATAGAAAATTTCGACATAAGAGTGCGTATATGCCAGCAAAGTCGTGGAGGTCATTTGTCCGATGTGCTATTCCATACATAACCCTATCCTGTGTACTTTATGTTTCAATAAAAAAATACAACCAAAACAAAAACTGTGTTTTCTATTTAATTTAAATCTCGCGTAAATTTTGGGACACCCTTTACAAACTAAAAAGGTAAATATAAAGAACAATATTATTCGACATCCTCAACTGTATCTGCACCATTATGCAAATTCAAGTTGCATGCAAAATTTATATGTTCCAGGCAAAGTGCTTGCTCATACTTCTGGTAGTGAAATCTGGAAAGTGAAATCTGTGACCGGTCTTTAAAGTACATAATATAGATCTGAGCTTTTTCTGTGCTTCTTCTACTTCTTGCTGCCCCCTTGCCTCATTTATGTCTGGTTTAAATCTAAACTTTATAATCGTTGCTGCAAGTCAAATGGTATTGTTAGTTTTTTTTTTGGTTTCCCTTGGTAAGTTGTTTCAATAGACGTTCATGTGACAATTTTTTAAACAATCTTCTTATTTTCTTCATACCATTTAAAAAAAAATATATTGGGGAATTTATGCCACTGATGTTGAACAAAGCAAAAATATCATCATGAGCCAACATTTACATTTCCTACCACACCAAAATAAGGCACATATCTTATCAGCAGAATCTATAGCATGTTTGATTTAGTTAGATAATGTTATGATGGATGGTTTCACTTTGTTACCTGTTTCTGGATCTATTTCTTCATCATTTCGATGATGGTTGGAACCAAATAAGCTTGTATGTATAGTAGTATGTTGTAGAAACTCGAAGAGATTATCACTAAACACCAAATCACTTTTATATAATTTCTCGACGCGCGTTTCGCTTACCATATTAGTATCATTATAAGATGATTTAATCTTCTTCTCCTCTTCTGAAAACCAAACTGCATATTTCAAATCCAAAAGTGCCAAGATTATATGCTTTACCAAAAATTCATAAACCAGAAAAATCAATGAGACTAATTGTATCAGCTATTGATTCTCCATCATACAGCTTGGTAAAATAGTTAACAAAGGAATTTGAAAATCTATCAAACCAACTACCTTCGAGTTTTGTGATAAACTCGACAACATTCATAAAAAAAGTCAAAAACACACATCTACAGAAAGGTGAGGTCTTGGTGCCCTTTGACGTACTATCGTTGTATCCGAGTGTTCCGATACCATATACCTTAAAATACCTGACGGAGTTACTCGAGTTAAAAGGTTTGAATAACAAGTTTGTTTCTGAGCCTCCTATCTCCTTAACTGGATTATGTATAAAGCAAAATTGTTAGCGAAACGAGCGTCGAGAAGCTTTATTAAAGTATTTGATGTTTAGTGGTAATATCTTCGAGTTTAATGAGAAGGTTCCAATAGAAGAATTGATATACTTACATGCACAAAATTGCGTTATTTTAAAAATATGTAATAATCACAAACGAGAGCGGTGATTTCTGTCTCTGAAGCTTAAATGGAGTAATTTAATATGTTATTAATCCTGTCAGATCGGTTGCGCCCGATGGAAAGTTAAATATAGTATAAAACCTATTTGTTACGTTAAAACTATTCTACAAATAATTAAAATAAATATTTTAAAACAATTGTCTACATATCGATTCTTTAGGACGGTAATAATTCCACCAAACAGGCATTACTAGAAACTCCTCTTTAAATTAAGATATATAACAATTTACAATTTTTACACAAGCGCACGTTTGTCACATCCTAAATTTTATTTATAGTTATTCCAATCATCCCAATTAGAACTATTGTAATAAATCGTCCTATTCTTTTGAAGAGTTTTGTTGGAATTTTCGAGCACTGGGAGATAACTGATACCAAATGGTTGTACGTGGTAGATCAAATATTCCAACAAATATAAATTGTATGGGCTCACATAATGAATAGTTATAATATTGTCTGAACAGCATCCCATTCCCTGAAAAAAAAAGTGCAGTTAGATACAGGACATTTTTAATTTCAATACAACATCTTCATATATGCAACATACATTACGTAAGCCTACAAAAAAAACATTTGGTGCCGCCGACACTTAAATGTAAATTTATAGTTGTGTTTAGCAATACTCTCAGTAACATTACACTATCAAAAGTACGTACAGCTTTTAATCTTCTCACATTGATAATATTTTCTTCTTTACAATCATTTGTTTATGGAACTTGTTTATTTTTGTTGTTGGTTCAATTAAAAAAGTGTATCGTGTTTAAACGACCCCAACACTTTTTGTTACGTTTGTGGCGAGTTTACGGTGAAAAATTTTCAATAACCTGTATCAGAATGTATGCTAAATGCGTATTTCACTTTCTTTAACTTGAAAATCAAAGATGTTGATAAACCATGGATTTCAAAAAATATTTGCAAAATATGTAGTGAACATTTAAGGCAATGGACGAATTGTAAAAGAAGTCAATTGAAGTTTGGTGCGCCTATGATTTGGAGGGAACCAAAAATTGCTATAATGACGATTATTTTTGCTAAGTCAAGATACATGGAATTAACCGAAAAAAAATGACCTCTCCCGATCTGTTATGTACTAAAAGACCTATTTCTCATTCAGAAGACATCCCTGTCCCAACTTTTTGTGGCCTGTCTGATCTTTCAGGCACAGAATGCAGTACATCCGAAGATAGGCAAGCTTCTACCAGCGAGGAAAGTGATAATATTGAAGCTATGTCGTCAATACCTTTACTTTTTACTCAAGACGGTTTAAGTGACCTTATTGGAGACCTCGACCTTTAAAAAAAAAGATCTGAGGTGTTGGCATTCAGGCTCAAAGAGAGGAATTTACTTTGTCCAGGTACTAAAATTGCACGTTATCGTACTCGAGAAAAAGAACTGCTTCCGTTTTTTTGCTCAGAAAATGATGTTATTTTTTGTAACGATGTCAGTTGTATTTTATCAAAAATGGGTTTCTTGAACTACTAGCCGAATGAATGGACACTTTTTATAAACAGTTTTGCTATATAACACCAATAAACATGGTGCGGTTCTACTCATTCCAAATTAAACGAAGAGTATGAAACCATATCTCTTGTATTGGTGAAACTCATGTACCATGATCATAATTGGGGTTATATGCATGCAACTTTCTATATTTTTCCTGTTTGTGGGATATCAGAGCTAAAAGCGAGCATAAATAAAAAAACTGCTCTAAAAGAAAATACTTTTGAGGAGACAGTTGGGAAGCAAAATATCATAAATACAGCGTTAGTTACTAGAGAGAAAATAATTTTGCCTTCATTGCATATAAAATTGGAACTGGAAAAAATAGTTCGTGTTTTAATTATATATTGAGGACATTTCCTGGTTTGAGCAAGGAGTAACTTAAGGCTGGCATTCGTGTATTCAATGAATGATATATAATCATTAGCCTGGTTTTTTTTCGTCAATGTTGTAAACAATTTTCTAGAGAATTAGGTCCGAAAATTATCGCGTATTGGAGCAAAACCTGCTGGAAAAATCCAAAACATGAGTATCAAAGTTCACTACCTGAACAATCATTTGGACAAATTTCCGGACGACCTTGGCTGTTACAGTGAGGAACAAAGAACAGCGATTCCATCAGCACCTAAAAAATATGGAAGAATGGTACCAGGATTGATGGGATGAATACATGATGGCTAATTACTGCTGGAGTATCATGCTCCACGTTCAATGATGTAACAAAATGTAAAAAATATGATATAATCATATTTTTTCGACACCTATCATATCTCGAAAACTACACGTACATTTTAAAAAATATATGTACCGTTAGAACTAGCATAACTAGCATATTCAAAAACAGTTTTAGTCTTTCCTGTATCAAATCCTCCTGTGTTATCTCTTCTAATACCCTACACGGTGCGTAGATAAAGTAATGAGACCGATTTTTTATATTTTTTTGATATAATTGAAATTACAATTCTACATGGTCCACTTCAAAATAGTTGCCTTGGGAAGTCACACCGATCTGGAGACGCTAGGTTCACTCTTCATAGCGGTAATGGAAGTCAAATACTGGAATAGTCTTCAGCTGGTCGGTTACGGACTTTTTAATATTCTCCAGTGACCCAAAATGGTGTCCTTTGAGGTGAATTTTCTATCTTAAGAAAAGGAAAAAGTTACAAGGACTCAAGTCTGGTGAATAAGGAGGTTGCGGAGCCACAGTGATGTTTTTCTCTCTAAAAACTCATTAATTGAAATCGCTGGGTGGGAAGGACATGTTGATTGGTCTCACACGAACGACACTTTTTCTTTCTTCTTCACAAAGTCTTTCAAGAACCATCGTTTGATCCATCGTTTGAACCATCGTTGAGGTACAAACTCCTTATGGACAATCCCCTGACTATCAAAAAAACCAATCGGCGTGTTTTTGATCTTATTCTGGCATCTTTTTTAGCCGTGGTGAGGTTGGAGTGTACTATTCCTGGTACTGAAATCCGAGACTTATCAGCAGTAATGCCATGTAGTCAGTAATGACTTTTTGAGGCAAATTGAAGTTGATTGGCGGACCATGTCATTACTGGTGAGTCTTGTTTTTTTTTTAATAATGATCCAGAATTTTCAGACCACAATAGAAAAATCCGTCCACAATAAAAATACGAATGATCAAGTCATCATATGCACATCTCTGTTTGCACGGAACAAAATCGAATCCTTCTTGGACCGGATAATAACTGGGGATGAAAAGTGAGCTACTTATGAAAACGTCGTAGGGAAAAGGGCATATTGTGAATTTAGAATGCTTCCCCCTCCATCTCTAAACCGAAGTTGCGCCTGAGTAAGAGAATGTTATGAATATGGTGGGGCATTCGAGGACCAATACATTTTGAGCTGTTGAAATCGAACGAAAAGCTAAATTCGGACAGGGGCTATCAGCAATTGGATCATTTTAAAAATAGTACTTAAAGAAAAGAGGCCGGCAATGTTCAATATGAAGGACCAATATCATTCTGCTTCATGATAATGCCAGGGCACGTACTGTTTTGGGGACTCGTCAGAAACTCGCAGAGCTAGGCTGGGAAATTCTGTCGCATCCACCATACTCCCCGGACCTAGCACCATCCGATTATCACTTGTTTCTGTCGTTACAAAACTTTTTGCAGAGCAAAAAATTCAAAAACGAAGAAGATATCAGACAAGCACTGGTTCTATTTTTCGTCTCTAGGGATAAGGTATTTTTTAAAAATGGGATATACAAATTACCATTACGCTGGCAAGAAGTCATACATAGTGAAGTATATTATTCAATAAAGTTTATTCAAGGTATGAAAAATTTATTATTTTGTTTTATTCTAAAAACGGACAGAACTTTCTGGTAGACCTTATATATCAGTATTTTATTGTCGAGTAATAGTTTTGAGTTTCTGTCCTTCATTCACTAAATTTTGGAATAGTTTAGACCCAATCGCTTTATTTTCTTAAAAATGTGTTTGTGCCAAGTGTGAGTGTGAGTGATGTGAGTAGATTTGGTTTCATTTACTCCAATTTTCCATTGGCCTTGGATCTTGTTCAACTGGTTTTGTAGTTTTTTTTTATGATGGCGGACCATTATCGGATACAGTATGACAGTGAAAGTAATGATAGTAGTGGAATTGGTCGATGGAAGGTCTGCTGTGAATAGAAAATATAGTGTGGGTCACAAAACACTACCTTGAGGAACACCGGCTTGAATTGGATATAAGTATGAATATCCATCTACTAGGCTAATTGAAAAGTTTGCGGAGTGACACCTATAGAGCGGTAAAAGAACTATATAATCTACTACATTTTGAAGTTTCATCCTTCATATGAGCATATGTGAAGATTCAAGTCAATATGTCGATTCATTAGTACTAAAACAGCAGCTTAAAGTAGCAGCGTGTCAGTGTTATTTTTTATAATGGAAAATATTGATAATCGTGCAGTGATTAAATCCTTTGTAAAAACAGGTTTAAAGGCAATGAAAATTTTTAGTGAAATAGTAAATGAATTAGGGGAGTCTGCTCCTTCAAAAACAATGGTTTGTAAGTAGGCAAGAGAGTTCAATGTGGTAGTACAAGCCTGAATGATAATCTTCATTCTGGATGTCCAATAAGTGCAAGTATTGAACAAATAATTAATTCTATACATGATATGATTATGGATGACAGACAATTGAGTTTGAGTGAAATTGCCATGGATATGGGTGTTTCATATTTTGAAAAAATGAATTGCAAGGCAAGATTGGTACCATATTTGTTAAATGCTGATCAAAAACGATTTTGAGTAAACATTTCTAACCATCATTTGGACCTTTTTCGAAACCATAAAATAGGTTTTAAACGTCGTTTTGTACCTACGGATGAGACTTGGGTTTATCACTATGATTCTGAATTGCGACAACAAACCGCAGAGTAGAATTAGCCCGGTTGTTCATCTCCGAAGCAACCAAAGTAAGTAAGTTCATCTCCAAAGCAGCCAAAACTCATTTTGTTAATTGATTACCTTCAAACTGATAAAATAATAACCGAGTACTCGAATCCGAGTTAATTCTTTTAACATCCAAGATTAGCAGACTTTTCTGTGACCACATTTCGGATATTTGACTGGCCAGGAGGCGGGATGCATCTGTTTCTAGGCCTAGATATTGAAGGACTAATTGCCTCCATTAAGTTCTGTTGGAGGTAGTCACCTCCCATCGATGACTAGCGTTAATGCCCTTTAGTGTTTTAACCACAGCATTCTTGTAACGATGTTTCTGACAACTTTACCTACGATCACCTGAAGTCAGTTCACCACATTATATACTTTTTGTAGACAATGGTCGTCCAGCCGGGTTAAATGCCTAGCCCAACGTAGACTCCCTTTCCCCACCGGAACCTCTATCGATAGATAGTTCACTCACCTGAGAACTATTTTATTTGATTTTTTATGGTAGCACTTGATCTCCATATCTGTTCCAAATGACGATTGCTGTGTACTCTCTAGAACCTTCAGCTGTTTCTTGTAGAGTACCCACGATTCACATCCGTATGATCACAATTTGGTACTCAGCCACCTTTACCATTAAGGTCAGATCATGATATCCGAAAACACTATGGCTAAGTTTCCAAACGGCTCTAGAAGCACAGAGCTATTTCGGTTGCGAATTTCCCACTTCCATCGACTTTTCAGTTAATAATGATAACATAGACATATAGACACAACAAAAAAATGAACATTGACACTAATTTACTCCCAAACTTACCGATTCAAATGGGTAGTAGTGGTATTGCCAGAACCAATGGGAGCTATCCATTGCACCAGGTATAAGCAAATCAGTGAGAAATAATGGTGAAAATCTACTTCTACCATCAGCATCTCGAGAATCTCCAGCTTTCACGCCAACAGCTTCTAAACATTTACCAATTTCAACATCTTCAGCTCCAGTATTGTCCTTCTTACATTTCTCTGGATTTGGTAGTGCTTCCTATAAAAGTAAGCGATTTTTACACACATTTTTATTCATGAAACACTTGTATCAATACGAAAAATACTCAAAATAACCGTTAAAAAACACTATGCATATCTTAAATTCAAATATACGAGGTGTTTGAATAAAGTAAAGAGACTGATTTTTTATAATTTTTTATTAAATTGAAATTACAGTTCTACATGGTCTCCTTCAAAGTAGTTGCCTTGGGAAGTCACACAGCGCTGGAGACGGTTTGTCCACTCTTCGTAGCAGTGCTGGATATCGCTACGACATTTTCAATATTGTTCAATGTCCCAAAACAGTGTCCTTTGAGACGATGGATAAGGCGCATTGTCATAATGTAACACCCTCTTCTTGATGTTCGGTCTCACATTAAAATCTTTAAATCTTTTTCGGTAAAAATGCCGGTTTATCGTTTGGCTTTGGGGTACAAATTTTTTATTCGACGATCCCGTGCGGCTATCAAAAAAAGCAAATCAGCATCATTAATTTGTTCATTCTGGCAGCATTTTTTGGCCATGGTAAAGTTGGAATATGTCATTCCTCATTCTGCTTCGTTTCTGGGTCGTATTCTAAAATCCAAGGCTCTTCACCAGTTATGACACGTTGCAGAAAATCATGATCATCTTCAATCCATTCTAGAAAGCAAGACATGTTGCCCTCCTGTTATTCTTTTGATCCTGTAAGAGGTTTTTCTGGAGTATTTTCATGCAGATTTTCTTCATTCCTAATTGATTGGATAAAATCTGATCTGAATCTGATCATTCTCGATGTCGATCTACCCGATCATTCTGGCCATCAACCGACGATCAGAACGCACCAGATCCCGAATTCGATGGACATTTTCATCACATCTTGCTGTTCTTCCGCTACAAAGTTTATCTTGAAATGAATCTCAGTTTTTTGAGAATGCGTTGTACTACTTGAAAACTTGGATTTTTGATAAAACATTGTTTCCAAGCGTCTGTTGAAGTTTTGTAAAAAAATCCTTTGCGCTGTGGTCAAGTCTGAAACAAAACTTGATAGTACCTCGTTAGAATGTTGAGGGAAAAAAATAAAGGAAAAAAAATGCAATTTAAAAGTGGTTGAGATTTATAATGACGTTTACAACAATACTCAGCCGGTGAGTGGGTGCTAGCTAGAGCGGACTATTGAGCGTGCGTGCAAATTTTGCCCCCTTAGCCCAGATCAACCGGAGAGTAGGGGTGGGTTACGAGCGTCACTGGGCTTGCCAGTTATTAATACTAACTATATTAATAAGATATCAATAATGATATTGGTGTTTGGCTAGGCCTCCATCAAGGCCCCGCTCCCAAAAAAAGGTTCCCACAAAAGGTTTTTTTACAGCAGAAAGATCGGCCTCTTCACCCTCCAGCTACGCCGTGGAAGAAAAGGGAAAGAAGAAAAAAGAAAGGCGTGGATATCGGAGTCAGGCACCCCACAAGAGTGGCGGTGGAAGTGGGGCGATACGGCCCATTTAAATTAGGCTCCGTCCAAGTACCCTGTAAGAGGGTTTTAATGTTGCCCTGGTGTAGTGGGCACCCTAATGGAGAAACAGCAGGATATAAATGCTAAATGCTAGTGGTAATTCCGAAGTTATTAAATGAGATAATTATCAGCAACAATTAAGTGGAAGTTTAAATAGTAATTGCAGTTGCGAAAATTTTGTTTGGACTAAAACGAATAAGTCAATATATAATTAAGGATGCTGGTAGACGATTAAAGTAATAAAATTATATCTGACTGATAAAATAGTTTTCTTTTCCTTTGAAACGCACGTAGCGATAATACAAATACGAGCATAAGAAAATCACAAAAATGCATAGAACATTGGACTCCGCTCGTCATTGTCCACCGCAGATTTTGGCATACCCTCATGGTCACGAATGGAGGTCCTTGAGAACTCAAATACATATGTAAAAATAGATTAAATTGCTATGTAAAGGGTTTACCATTAGGGATGATGAAACTTTGACAGATCATGGCGGCCATATTTGTTTACCGATTTTGATGTCTTGTCATTACCGATTTTGATGTCTTGTCAGTTGTTTTCCGAAAAGTTTGCAATGAAATCATGGTTTGTATAATTTAAGAAGAACGTTTGGAAATTGTCCAGTTTTATTACGCAAATTCGCGGTCCCCTCGTGCTACTCAACGATCAATTCAGATACATCGTGGTCCTTCTGAACAGGTTATTATCGTGTTCTGAACAGGTTATTATCGTTTGAAAGTGAGTTTACTCTCCACGATAGTGTGGTGTCTGTACTGCAAAAAAAGCTAGAAGTGTTTAGAATATTGCCGCCATTCAAGCAAGTGTAGTTAGGCAAGTTAGGCCTTTCGTCAATGACAACCTGGTGAATTTTGAGATTGGACTTATATTTGCAACCATATAAGATGGTACTGGTACAAGAATTGAAGCCAACCGACCATCGTATTCGTCGTGAATTTGCTGATTAGGAGCTCAAAATCATGGAAGCCGACAACGAATTTCATCGCAAAATCATCTTCTCCAATGAGGCTCATTTCTGGCTCAATGGCTTCGACAATAAACAAAATTGTCGGTATTGGTGCGAATCTAATGTACACATGATACATGAGAATCCTTTGTATTCGCAAAAGATCATGATTTGGTGTCGATTTTGGCATGGAGAAGTCATCGGTCCTTATTTCTTTAAAAATAAAGAAGAAGCCACCGTTACCATAAATACCATGTACTACAAGGCAATGCTGGAAGATTTTTTCCCCGCAATTTGATGGAATCGATGCGGATGATCTTTATTTTCAACCAACAGGATGGCGCATGACCACAGGGTTACTTTGTAACAGTACAAGCGCACTATTTTTCGAAATTGTTGTAATTCATTTTAGAACGCCCTAGAATAATACTGTTCTCGAAATAATTGTTACGAACCACTAAGGGGTTGTAGGAACTTCAAACCCGCAGTGAAGCTGCATTAGATGTTGACCTTCCTCCCCTCTAAGAGGGGAGGAACTAAAGTTTTACAGCTGTTTATATATTCTATCTAATGTATCTAATTTTATACTTTTATTGGGGTTATTTTTTTTACAATATTTTAAATAGTGGGGAATTTCAGAGATCCGTTTGATCGTTTAATAGCTGTCTAGACGGATCTTTATTATATTTATAAATTTCAATAGCTTTTAAAATGTTTAATTTTTTGCTTTTGGGCGCTGTATGTAAAATTTTCAAATTTGTAATCTCGGGAAATATATGTCCGGTATCTATGAAATGGTTCACAAAATTAGAGTGTTGTTTCTTTAATATGTATGCAGATTTATGTTCTTTGTATCTGGTCTGAAAATTTCTGCCGGTTTTTCCAACATAGCAGCTACTGCACTCGTTGCAACTTAACATATAAACTCCAGATTTTGTATTTGCTGATGTTTTATCTTTGGCATTAAAAATTAATTTACTGGTTGACTGGGTGGTTTTAAACGCTATTTGCAAATTATGTTTCCTCAAAGAGCGAGCTATTTGTTCTGAAATTGGACCGAAATATGAAATTTTACAGTACTTTTTATCATTTGTTTGTTTTACTTTTGGGTATACTTGATGAATTAGTAATTGTTACCGTTTTTTATTTATTAAGTAACTAATTTCTTTTACTTTGAAGCCGTTATTTTGTGCTATTAGTTTTATTTTTTGCAGTTCTATTTTTCTATTATTTTCAGATAGTGGAATTGTGAAAGCGTGGTGGATCATAGACTTATATGCAGCATATTTATGTGTAATGGGGTGGATTGATTGTTTTGTAATTGTTATATCTGAGTATGTGGGTTTTCTATAGATATTAAATTCTAATTTATTATTTTGTTTGGATATTGAAAGGTCCTGAAAATTTATGGTTTGATTTTGTTCTTTTGCTAGTGTAAATTTTATTTTTACGGATGTGGATACTATTTAAATGCTTTAATATTCCTTCTATTTGTGTGTTATTTCCAGTATAATAAACCAAAATGTTGTCTACATATCTAAACCAAAACAATATATTTTTTGCTTTATCCGTTTTTAAAAAATTATGTTCCATGTTTGACATAAACAGTTCTGATAATAAAAACTAAAATAAAAATAAATGGGAACCCATTGCTAGATCATCCTTTTGTTTGTAAAAAACGTTGTTAAATTGAAAATAATTTTCATTAATGCATAAGTTAAAGAGTTCTAAAATATCTTGCTTAATAATTGATTGATGTTATTTTTTATGAGTAAATTATCTATTAATAGTAGACAATATTGTGTTCGGAATATTCGGGAATATTTAAAAAATGAACTATCAAAAAGTAACGGAGAAATCAACCAATAATTTGATTTGATAAACATTTAAATGCAATTTAAGTTTAAATTTTAAATACTGAAAAAGATAGCAAACAACTAATATATGTAATAACATGGAAATTCCTGGATTTTCATGTTAATATTTATTTTGACATTAAATTATCTAACGTGGAAAACCCTTGATTTTGGTTTCTTTAAATCTCTAATAAAACCGAAAACGCCTAAGGAAAATACAATAAAACAATAAGGTAGATACTATTAATTTCTACCAATCAAACAAAGGTAAATAATCAAAATTTTCATGTTAATTTAACTTACTTTAAGAAAATCAATTTAAAAATACTAAATTAAATAATCAACTTACTGTAACAAATCGTTTTACACTTTCTTTGCTTAATACATATCCTCCACCACCACTCATATATCCTTGTTTCACGTATGGTTTGAATCTAAATCCAAAATAGATTGGATCACTGGGTTTGTAATCATTTAGCATGTATCTCATATTTTCCATTACGGCATACCTAAACAAAAAATTACATAAATAACGTAGTAGTAAAAAACCTCAACCAAAATAATAAATAGGATTAATTTAACCCTTAGCTACTGAGCTAAAATATTTTGACATGCTTACTGAGGTAGGGTCTTTGAAACTCCAAAATAAAAGCAATACAAAAAAACCCAATCAAAAATATAACAACGAAACGATCAATAATTTTTTATTGTGATATGAGCCATGGATTATTATAAAATATTTTAATCTTAAATCAAAAATTTAACAAAAACATAGTTAAACTGAAAACTTGGTTTTCATACGAGAAAAAATAACCTAAAGAATATTTGCAGTTACTTTTCAACTATGGTTAAAAAATGAAATTGTTCAACCTTAAATAACTAATATACAAATATAATTTGTTACCTCAACCGTACCTCAACCGAAATTCTAGTGTTGTTAGCCCTCCGTTCAACATGTGGCTTTACAAGCGATATAATCAATTTTTTTATAAATAATGATCTTGATAACGGCTTATTTTTCTTGTAGGAATTATATAACACGTATAACACACTATAATTGCTGGCTTGCCGACCATATCGTTTGATTCTCCGTGGTGCATTGAAGAAACAAGCAGTACTACTTTTTTTTCGATATCCATACAAGGCTGATATCCATACAAGGCGAAATCCATACAAGGCTGTTCCTTGTAGTTTAGATTTTGAAGGCAAAAACTCTCGAGGTAATTCTCTTTTATTCCTTTTTAAGGTGCCAACGAAAGTTAGTTTATGTACTTTTAATTTTTGTACAAGTTTGCTCTTCGTCTCATAAATAGGCTTCGTTAAACGCAATACAGCCTGTGTAAGTTCACTAAGTTTGGACCCGCTATTTGATAACTGAAGAGCATTTCTGTTTTTTTCTCAATAAATATATGCGTTGTATGCATAGGCATATATTATTGCATCCGTTAGCAACAATAATTTTGAACTATAATCAGTTGGTTTTTGGGGCATATACATTTTAATGCTACATCTGTCCCGGAACCCAACCAACATCTCGTCAATACACGCATTAGCTCCTAAAGAATACAACGATTGTGAGTTCTTCAAAAATATTTCAAATATGTGCGAAATTGTGGCTGCAGGATTTATTTTCTTTCTTTCATCATGGTCGTCCGGGTTATAAAATCTAAGACTTGTTAATAATATACTAAAACCCTCCCGACTCATTACGGCTCTAAATTATGTCTCTGTTGGTTCCATCCATTGCGAATAATAAATATACGTCTTCGTGATTAGATTTAAACACCGCACTGTAGATCAACAAACCTAAAAACGCTTTCATTTCTATTTCATCTATATCCTTCATTTCGGTTCGCCGTGTGTCCTTGTTTTTATCAGTCATCGCTCGCATTTTGGGATTTATCCATTTAACTCGTTCTTCTAATATTTGTTGATCAAATAAAGAGGACCAGATTTCACCGAGTTGAAGAGTCACTAGTTCAAACCTTTCCACGTAAACCTGGCAACTGCAGTACTATATTATGATGCGGAGTCCTCACAAATGTGGATTGAGCTGTTTTAGCTCATTTAAATCGGTTAGATCCATAGAATTTTTTTTTGGTTTTAATATCTGAACCTGAAGTGAGATTCTTCATTATCGGATAATAATATTTCAGATGATGTGTCATGCTCACTTTCCACGTAAATGACCTACCTGTGATTGGGTACGTCGCTATTTTCTGCTTCATACCATTGGGACACAGTCTTAATCCAAATAATTTACTGATTGTTTACTGATTGTCTACTGATTGTGTTTTGATGATCTGGGTCGAGAACTCATGTTTTAATAGTCGCACTGTTACTGACGAGGAGTCTCACGAACCAACTCGATGTTATTTTATAATTGTACTAAAACTTTACCCTTTTCTGTACACCTACTCCAACAATTGACTAACAAGTACTGAGCATCCAAAACTCTTAGAACTGAACGTCGTAAGTAGGATCGTCAAATATTTAAATTGTTTGTGCGACTCCATCTTAATAATTAAGGATTAATGAATATCTGTTCAACAACTAGTCAGAAATGAACTGTTCAAGGTGGGATTGCCTAGAACTACCAACAAAATTAATTTTCTAATATTTATATTACGTGGGAGATCCGAACACACAGTAAAAATGATTTAATTTTGAGAATATTTTGTGTTTATGATTTCCATGGCAAAAAGAAAATATTAAATCCTCAAAAAAAATTTGGTATTCCGATTTTTGCAAACTGTGTTCCTAAACATTGTTGTCAATTATTTACCGTAATGTCTGAATGATTGTGGCCTGTTCATATATTTTTTTCCTTAATTTGGGTTTTTCTCCACTACCTAAAACTCAAAAAATATCAAAAATACCTGTTCTTATGTAAAGAAAGAATCACTGGGTAAAAACAAAAAACCCAACGGAGACAAATTTCTCAGTGATTCTTTTTTATAATAAATTTGCCTAACGAACAAAATTTGAAAGATATAAAAATGTTATAAAAATTTGTACAAACTTTTAACGTTAACGTTTCGGAGGGTACTCTCTCCCCGTTTTCAAAACTAAACTAAAAAATAAATTATATTAATTTGTAATATATAAAGTAACGAGTGAAAGTAAATATATTTTTTGTGTATGTCAACGATACTTACATTGACAACAATAGATTTTCATGACAATGACATATTACCACAATATATATATATATATATATATATATATATATATATATATATATATATATATATATATATATATATATATATATATATATATATATATATATATATATATATATATATATATATATATATATATATATATATATATATATATATATATATATATATATATATATATATATATATATATATATATATATATATATATAGGTAATGCTTACTGTATGATTGTTTATTGTACTGATTATGTATTCAAATATTTAAATGTGTTTAATTGTATTCTTAAGAATCGGGAACCGTATTGAATTTAAATCTACCGAAGGCATAACAATACAATTATTTTTGAAAACGGGGGGAGAGTACCCTCCGAAACGTTAACGTTAAAAGTTTGTAAAATTTTTTATAACATTTTTATATCTTTAAAATTTTGTTCGTTAGGCAAATTTATTACAAAAAAAGAATCACCGAGAAATTTGTCCCCGTTTGGTTTTTGTTTTTACCCAGTGATTCTTTTTTTACATAAGAACAGGTATTTTTTATATTTTTTGAGTTTTAGATAGTGGCTAAAAACCCAAATAAAGGAAAAAAATTATTTACCGTCCTCGAAGTTTTGGACTTTTTTCATGTTGTCCGCATTGGGCGCTATCTCTAACTCCAGAGCATCGACGCAATCGACTTGGTGGTGTATTGAAGGGTTATTGTGGGATCCCGAATAGAACACAATAGTGTTTAGTGACGAGTCTCGATTGCTTATAACTCTAGGTCGGCTCTAGTGTTCATTAGAAGAAACATGACCGCACTTCGTTACGTCCAAAAAATTGTGTATCCTCATCTCATACTATACTTAAGGACACTTCCAAACCCAATTTTTCAAGATAATGTCCAAGCCAAGATAATGACCACGCACATGTAGCAAGAGCCAGATTGGACTATTTTGAACATTCCCCCGTTTTAAGCCCAATCGGACAATCACTCTAAGTTTAGGGGCTTCTATATGTTACTTTATGAAAACTTAAAACTGCAGTTTAGGGTCTTCAAAAAGAATAATTATGGGACTGAGAAGATTATGCAGGTCGAAGATGAAGAAGAATTAATAGCATATTTATGGAAATCTGCGCGAAACACGTCACGGAAAAAGGCGAGTTTGAACTTTCGATTTTTTTTTCTATATGTTTATTTTGCTTTTAAATTTTATTTGAATTATTTATTGAAAATTATGCCAATGAAATGTGAGCCATTAGAAGCAAAGCAACTTTGTGACCTTTTTACCACATTTTCCATAAATTTGTACATATTTCAACATATCTGGTTTTAAAGCAGGAATTGCAGCACGGATGTTATCCTTGAGTTGCTGTTTGGTTTGGAGTTTATTTATGTACACCTTTTTCTTCAAAAAATAATCCTGATGTCAAATCAGATCTGATGGCATTATTGTATTCTAATAGCTTATTATTGTCGGTAAGCAATAGGTCGAATTGTCGTTGAATTGATGCTTCCGGAGTCTTCTCTACCATACAATATTTTCAGCGCTTCGTACTGTCTTTGGACCTTTGATGCGTTTGATGATCGTTTGGACCTTTGATGATCGTTTATTTAAGCAATTTCAAGAATTCGGAAAAATAGGCTCCTCATCGGAACAGCGAGAGAGCTGTAAATATTGTGTGTATTCGATGACGTAGTGCACAAATGAAATTTTTTCCACGAAGTTTACGCCGAATTTTGAGAAATAAACAAAAATTAATTTGAACATGTTTTCCTATAAGATTCAAATTGCATACAATAATAATTAGAATACTGTAATGTCATCATAAACCACTTCCATCAAATTGATAATTTGAATAGCCGTTTCTAGGCAAGAGATCATTCATTCATTCATCAGAGATCATTCATTCAGAGATCATTCTCAGAAAATCTCGGTTTTGTGCGGTGTTTGGGCTGAAGCAGTGAAAGAAAGTTTCCGCAGGTATCCAAATCTAAAAATGCAAAATGCATTTATTAGCAAATGAATTTGCCAATAAATCACTACTTTGAAAATATTGCAAATGAACGCATTATCGTTACGAGACTAGATCGTCAACTTAAATACAAATATTTTCTAAAAAGAACTATAGCTTGTTCTGAAAATAGAGTAAATCTTATAAATAGTGTTCCAATTAGAGTGTCAAAACTTTGAAACGTAATAATGGCAACACTGTGTAAATGTAAATGTCACTCATATACTGCTGTGTTCAGTAGATTGGATCAATTGTTAATGGTGAACGCTATAGACATTTGATAACAGGATATCTTTGGCCTGAACTTATTTGAATTTGATTTTTTCTGTTTAGAGCTGCGTCAGCGACTGAGGCCATTTGGCAGTCCATAAATAGTATATACCAGACAAGAACTAATAAAATAAAATTGAGCATAGTAACTATTGTCATAGATCATAAAGTGTACAATAAAAGTAATATGGATTATAGACTACATGGTTATATTCCAACTGGAACTCAAACGTTAATAGTCAGTAGACAGTAAATAAAAGAACTGCTACAAATTGTCAGATGTAATGTATGGAATATAACTCAAAATGCATATTAAGAGTAGAGGAATAGGTAAAATTTTAAAGGAAAAAGGAGTTTGAAGATAATAGAGATGAGCTATATCAAAGGCAAGTAGGAAGAGGAATTCAAAAAGAGAACTGTAGTAATGAGGGGACCATATAGACGGAAGGTCCCTGGGAAATCCATAACTTTGCACAAGAGCATATAGTGAAGGGCACTCTAGCAAAATGTGACGGACTGATAGAGGAGTACCACAAAAAGTACATACTGACGGAGGGTCATCACTTATTAGATGACCGTGTGAGAAGTGACAGTGCCCGATTCTAAGCCTATTAGAATTTATGTTTCACGGTACATAACTCGGAATAGTAACCCAAAGTATCCCAGTCGATCTTGAACAATTAGTGAGATTGAGGAAAAAGCTTCCCGGGAATGGAAAATGGGCAATATGGGAAGATTTTCTTTTAAAGTCATTTTGGCACAGTAGTCGGCTGGTTCAATACCCAATATGCCTTGCATGGCCATGGTCCAAAGGAATTTTACTACCGACCCCCCGGATTGGGATTCTTGGATGAGGGAAAAAATGCTAACAACTAGAGGCGAAGATAGGGGAGAAACAAGAAATTGGATTGATCTTAAGGAATCAGAGCAGATAAGCCAATTGGATCTTAAATGGGAGAGTGTGTAAGAAATGGCTTCTCTAATGGCTAAAAGTTCGGTAGAAAGGATATTATTCCCATCCTTCGACTTGGAGCCATTAGTGTAAGTGACGTTATCAGGTCGGAGGTCTTGTCGGTAAATGATTTTAGCGAAAATGGCAGCAGGAGGAGAGAGACCAGAAAAACGCTTATTATACAGAAGGAGGCAGAAATTACTGGGTGACAGGCGGGCAAGGAAATGTCAGAGTCAAGAAGGAAATTAGAAAGAGCAGTGCCCGAACTCTTTAATCGATGAGAGAGAACAAAGTTAGGGAAATCAAGAGGCCCAAAGAAAGATTGATAAGAGGGAATGAAGGGTCTGCATCTAAGACTTACTGCATATCGTAAATGAAGATCCAACCTTCTTATATTAAGTTATGTAATTTCAGAAATACAATGAATACTGGGGATGGGATTGCTTCTGAACACTCCTAGAGCTAATATAAGGCCGAGTTTTGCACCACTTCTATTCAATGGAGATAGCTTGCAGGGGGAGACATGTAGGCGATAGAGCCATGGTCAACTTGTGTCCTGATGAGGGATTTGTAGAGGTGCAAAGAACCTGAAAAGTGACTGAACTTATAAATGTGGATATAAACCAATATTTTTCCAACAAGACAGTGTGAATTGTCATACATCTCGCCGGACAATCGATTTATTATTTGTGGAATTACATTAAATCTTTTGTTTAGAGAAATAAAAAATCCAAAAATCCTTAACCTAAAACATTGAAAATATACTAATGAAAGAATAATCGAAGATTGGGTTTTCAGATTCCATTCCATCAGACAAAGTCGAGGGGGAATGATATCATATCTAATATATTCATATCATATCCATTGGATATCATATCCAATATATGATATCATTGGAATGATATCATATTCCAATATACCTCAAGATAAAATAAAAATGACCGGATTATCACTTGTATTTATCATTGTGCCTCATTTCAAAGTCCTGACACTCTTATTGGAAAACCGCTTATAAAGTAATTTTAAAGTTATTCATTTATATCTCATATTATTCATAACTTATATTATTATCATGTAATTCATATCTCATATTATCTCGCGAGAAACTCTACTTGATTTATTTTTATGGTTGTTAAAAATATTATTGACTTTGATAATTGACTAGTGACTTACGTGTCATCATCACCTTTAAAGAACCAGTCCGCTTTGTCGTAGTAATGTTCGTAGACATATTTGAATGCTTCCTTCGTTTTTCCCCACAAATTATTCCTATCTTCAATTACTGGCAGAGCGATGGATGGCAAAGATGGATCTAAAATACATGACAACGTAGTTTACAATGTTTCGTATGATATTCACTAATGCGAAGTGTGCAAATGAAGTAATGAGATTGGTGACGTAACTTTCGATACAGCCATACTATTGGATTTGAAGGGAGGTAGGTCATCATACTATTGGATTTGAAGGGAGGTAGGTCTGCTTTAACTCCCTGACCTTAGCAATGCTTTTCATGAACTGGATTTTTCTAGTGCGTAAACCATCATTTTTAAGTTCTTGGGAAACTTTAAAAACGGTCATTTGTGTTAGATCGAACAACTGGGGGTTGCATCTAGGTAACGCGCTTTGCCACACAGCGATTTTAATTAACGAGTTTTGGGAAAGTAAAAATATCACTGTGGCTCCACAACTCTCTTATTCTCCAGATTTGAGTCCTTGTAACATATAGAAACAGTCACCTCAAAGAACATTTTGGGATATTGAAGAACATTGAAAAAGCCGTGAGCTAAAGGCGATTCCAGTATCTGAGCTCCAGCTGCTATGAAGAGTGGACAAACCATCATCAGCGCTGTGCGGTTTCCCAACGCAGCTACTTTGAAAGAGACAATGCAGAATTGTAATTTCAGTTGAATAAAAAAAAATTAAAATCGATCTCATTATTATATTTACACATCTCGTCATAACAACATTGAATAAGTAACATATAAACAAAATGTAATAGAAATTGAAATTATTATAGAGCTGTTTTTCAGATTTATTTAGATTAAATCATGCCCTGGTGATGTTAACATGGTTAGCGAAACGTGCGTTGAGAGCTTTAAAATTGATTTGGTGTTTAGTGGTAGATCTCTTTGAGTTTAGTTTAATTTTTAGTTAGTTTATCCTTATAGTTAGTTTTATTACTGGGCGTACAGTTGTACTCTGCTCGATAGTTAACGACTGGTATATTACTTGCTTACTTTAACAACCAACTGGGGTGTAAATATATCCTAGATAAATATCAGTATTCCCCGGGTTCGGGGATTCGGAGATTCTCGAGGTATTTCACAGCGACAAGTTGTGTGTGTGCAAATGGTAAAATCGTTACATTATGTTAGATTAGCTTTTTTTACGTGGGTTTCGGTATACAGTGGAACAAAAAATTATTCATACACATATTTTTTTGGCAAAAATATATTTAATAATGCTTTTAACAAAAAATAACCTGTGATAATTATAACAAACAACATTCTGCATTAATTCAGGCGATCGCAGAAAATTAGAAATACATGCAATCTTTTAAACATCATTATTTTAAATCTCATGAGCAAAACAATTATTCATATACTACAAAACAAAACACATTAGCCAAACAAAAGTTATTCCGAAGGAAACTCAATGTTTCGTCAGTTTCATTTCGCATTTATAACAGCTTGAAATCTCCTGGGCCTTGATTCTACGAGCTTGGTAGTCTCCTTAGAGTCGATTTCTGCCCAGGCTTCCTGGAGGTTGAAAATTAGATAATTCCTTGAGGAACATTGAACTTTTCGCACTTTTAACGTCAATAGTGCCCATAAATGTTTAATGGGCTTAATATCCGGTAATTGAGGAGGTATACATAGTATTTGGCGAACATTATACAGTAGCCAGTGGTGGCTCGTGAGAGAGGGCGTTGGGGCGCCGCAAAACAATTTTTCAGAGCAAAACACCATATTTTATTTCCGTTCAGTTTTTTTTCCTTTAACTCATTTTAAGATATTATTAAAAATTAAAATCTCTAAATGTAGAAGAACGTCTGTCGACCCATTACACCAAATAATGCGGATAAAAATTCCATCCTCTCGCCATAATTTTTACATCGTTGGTCGGATGTTTACCTCCAGCGACCGTACTTTACGTCAATTTATATTCGTCAATTTATATTAGATAATTCCTTGAGGAACATTGAACTTTTCGCACTTTTAACGTCAATAGTGCCCATAAATGTTTAATGGGCTTAATATCCGGTAATTGAGGAGGTATACATAGTATTTGGCGAACATTATACAGTAGCCAGTGGTGGCTCGTGAGAGAGGGCGTTGGGGCGCCGCAAAACAATTTTTCAGAGCAAAACACCATATTTTATTTCCGTTCAGTTTTTTTTCCTTTAACTCATTTTAAGATATTATTAAAAATTAAAATCTCTAAATGTAGAAGAACGTCTGTCGACCCATTACACCAAGTAATGCGGATAAAAATTCCATCCTCTCGCCATAATTTTTACATCGTTGGTCGGACGTTTACCTCCAGCGACCGGACTTTACGTCAATTTATATCGTTGTTGGTGTTAAATGTTTGGTTGGTTGCCAGAATTCGGGGGTTTAACTGCTTTCCAAAACATGCGATTTGGACGTAGATTCCCTTCAACCGAGCGTATCGGTAAATAGTTTTAAACGCTGATTTGACGGGTACGGAGCGTTTAATATGTCTCGCGTGGCGTATTTCGTTCGTCTCGCGAATACTTGTTTTGATTTGGGATTGGCTACGTGTGTACACATTGGGTAGGATTTTTTAAATAAAAAATAATCAACTTTTAATTGCAGACTTGAAGGTGTCTGACTTAAAACAGTCAACAATGACTAATTAAAGTTTGGAGGAGAAAGTTGAATTAAAAACTAACGGTATATTACCTCTACCATTAACGGGTTTTACGCGAAAATTTGACAGTAAACTATACAATAGTATTTTGTGGATATGTGTAAAAACAGGCTAATGGAATTTTACTTTAAAAACTAGGAAATGGCGAGGTACTATTTACCGACAAAAATGTGTACAATAACCCTTTTTATCATAAAACTTTGATTTCTTTTTACTTTTTAAACTTCTCATAAACTTTTTCGAATTTTCTCTATTGATTTGCATTTACAATAAACTGTTTGAATGGTTTACTCTTCGAAAAACGGTAAGTACATACTTATTCATTCCTTTATCTGCACAACAAGCAACAACCCATCCTCCAATTAATTTGTAAGTAGAAACAATATAATATTTTAATGTTTTCCTGGTTCACCTCTATATAGGGTTTCAATAGCACAAAAAGTAAAAAGGAGGAAAGGGAAAGCAAAAAGAAATTTTCAGCGGCAATATTTTTGTCAACGCTGTCCCACTTTAAAAACCCATGAGTCCCCACTGACAGTAACTATTCTTTGGTCTTTTTGGCCGGCTTCGGATCATTATCCTGTTGGAAAAAATAGCTGTCTCTACTGGCGCTCGTACAGCCCCAACCCATAACATTACTCCCTCCATGATTAACGGTCGGTCGCAAATTTCTTGCTTTAAAGGCTGTCTCCTTTTTCCTTCAAACAAATTTCCTTTCATTTGATCCAAAAAATATTATTATATAAATTAATTAATATTAATAAAAATATTATATATAAAAATTGCTTTGATCAGAATACAACACATTTTTCCAAAATGAAAGTGGTTTTTTTGAGTGCTTACGGACAAACTCCAATGGTTTTTTTCATTTATGAAGGTTTTTTTTCTTTGTCGCCCTACCTCTATGCCCTGCTTCGTGCAACCGATGAACCACCTTCCGTACGATTTCCCGGAATTCACACACTGTCAGGGAACATTTTCTGCCCGTACAATTTTTATTGTCAACAGATCGTCTTTTCAAATTTTTAATTATATCTTGCACTGCCGCGTGTGGCATTTTCAACTTTTTTCCTATGCATTGATAATACAGTCCTTGTTGAAACAATGAAACGATTTGATCTTTGCAGGTTGTACTCAGTTTTTAGATTTTCGACCCATTCTTGTGGAATTATCTTTCAATACTGAACTAAATACGCACAGTTATTTTTGCACCCACAATATATTATAGTATTTTTTGACTCACATTTACTTAAGAATAAAGGAATATAAGCTAGGGGAAAACATTTACTTCAAAACAAGTTTTCAAGTTATTATTAACACTAGTGTTACTGCATGAATATTTTTTTTGCTCATTATATTTAAAATATTGGTGTTTAAAATATTGTATGGTTTTCTAATTTTCTGCGATCGCCTGAATTAAAGCAGAATATTGTTTGTCATAATTATTACAGGTTATTTCCTGATAAAAGCGTTTTTAAAAATACTTTTGCTAAAAAAAAATAAGTTTTTGAATAATCTTTTGATCTACTGTATATCATACGTGTATATAAAAATGAGTAAAACATTTACATTTCGAAATGAAAAAAAACTGACCGATGAAGAACTACTGGCAATACTCGAAATATATGATTGTGATAGTGATTATGATGATTTAACATTTACAGGACAATACCAGTGATATCCAAGAAACGGATATAGTAACTGAAACTGATAGGCAGAATGATGTGTTGGCTGTTGGTGATAATGAAGTTGACTCTGCGGATTCCATGGATGTGTTAATCTGTAAATTTAGATAGCGGAGACCCAAAGTATGTTTCTAAAGACAGTAGTGCGTAGTTAAAAATTCCATTTATGAAATATCCTCGTCAAAATACTCGAGATTAAATAAATACGAGATTTAAACACATTCTTCAAGTTCGATATTATTTGCACATGATATTTACTATCGTAAAATTGCAACTGATTATATAGATATCTATCTAATATAGACATCTTTTCTGAAAGAACAGGGAAGTGCTTGGCGTCGCGGTTGATTAGATTTTCTTTCCAAAACTCAAGCATTTTAGTGAACGCTTTTATATCAGAAATCTTTTTCGTTAATTCTTTGTCTCTCCTTTGAAGCTGTAAATTAAATTCAACCAATTTCTCTGTAATGTCCACCAGAAATCCAAAATCTTCGAGGCAGGTTGAGTTTTCCAGTTCAGGAATGGTTTTATCGTGTTAAAAAATTCAACTATAGCAGGTAGGAGATTATTCAAATCTTTAAATACTTTTTCTCTACTTAACTGTCGGACTTCAGAGTGAAGAAGTAAATTTCCATATTGACAGTCCATTTCATCGGTCAGTTCTCTGAATAATCTTCTCTGTAACGACTGAGCTCTAACCTTGTTCACAATTTTTATTACCATTTTCATAACGTCGTTTAGTTTTAAAAACTTCCCACATAATGCTTGTTGGTGGATAATGCAGTGATAAGAGAGGAATTGCGGAAAAGTATCATCCTTCTGATATAATGATACAGGACCCTTTTTGGAACTGACCATAGCTGGAGCTCAATCTGTTGTTTTTATCAACAATCTGCTCATTTTAACTATTGGAATTTTCTCAGACGAAATAATATTTTCCAAATAAGAAAACAGGTTCTGTCCAGTAGTATGCCCTTTTAGACGGATAATCTTCAAAAGTTCTTCTTTAATCATAAAACAGAGTGGTATCAACCATATCTGCGGATTTTATCAAGTTGCAAGGGAAAATAACTACAGTTATCTAAATCACGTGTTAACTGTAAAAAAACACTACTCATTACTTCTACTCGTCTCAACACTGTATTGGCAGAAAGTTGCATTGTTTTTATGACAAACACTATCTCGTTTTTCTTTTTAAAGTTGGCGAATAATGAATCAGCAGCTTCTAAAAATGCATGTTTTATTATTTCTTCTTCTTCATAAGGATAGGAAGCTTCAGTTGCAGCCTTATTTTTGTCAAATACTTTTAAAAATGTTGATTGTTGTCCAATTAACTGACTTTTCAATTGTATCAACTTTTTCTTTTTAGAGGTAAAATGTAAAGGATATGGTTTGTTAAAAGTCGAATGAACATTTTTATGGTGCCTTTTAATATTTTAGCAATGGATACAGAAGCGTCACACAACAAAAACACACTTTGGCTTTTAATTTTTGTAGTATTGATGAAGTATCGTTTTCCCACTCAGAATAGAAATAGTATGTCTGAACTTTTTTACTACTCCCTACAATTTTCTTGGCGGCTTCGTGGATTGTAGCTTGGTGACGTCAACGGCTGATTTTCGGCGCCTACGATACTCTGATTAGGCCGTAATCCGTAACAGTATTATAATTTCGGTGAGCTACCGAAATTGTCCACGCGAGCTACCGGTTGCTCGCGATCGACAGGTTGGCGACTCCTGCATTAGATGATCACACTGTTACTACTTATCTGTACTTGCTTATCTTTAACATTGTTCACAAAAATTAAAACCAAAAATTAGAAAAATTTAAAAAACAAAAAGATAAACGAAAAAAAAATGAGAGATTAAATAAACCTTGAGACAAACAATAAATAGTTCATGTAATTAATGATTTATATTAGATGAAATGGCCAGGACCAGCCACATAGTGTCGAGCTGCAGTTATAAATAATTAAAGTTAAGCGACGAGCGTGGTTAATTAAAGTTAAGCGACGAGCGAGTTAAGCGTGGTTGAATTTGGGTGAGTCGTAAAGAAAATTGGCAACAATCCAAAAAAACCTCCCGACACCTAGTATATTACATACCTTCTAGAGTGCTCATAAAAACTAAAAAATTACATCTTCGTCCCCATGTAGCTTTTACATGCTTAGCTTTAGATTCGTGATTTTTTGGTCCTGTTAAAATCCAACATAATATCTTTACTTCAGTATACAAAGTATCAGCAATGGACCCATTAAGCATCCGATGGTGATGGTCGTCATGTGAATGATCTCCAATTGATGATATAATTACATCTTTTTTTGAGGTAAACCTAAAATTTAATTAGACAATCCAATTTGTTTAAATATAATATATTTTATTTATTATACAGGGTATAAAGAAAGGTACTTTCGGATATTAAACCATCGAGTGTTCCTACTTTTTTATAAATTTTAACTCCAAGTATTTATTTACTGCTAGTTCCTGTACTATTAAAATTAGTCAAAAAGACTAACCATTAATTTTTCTCTACCTAATCTGAACCTAAATACTTATCAACTAAAGTTAATCCAACGATGTCCTTTTTATTGGTCTTATGATCATGTTACTCCACACGCGCGATATGATCTGCTTTTACACACAACACACTACACGGGGTCACGAGTTTTAGTTCTCTTCAGTCTTCGGACATGATTTTGGTTGTCCAGCAGTTGAAGAGCTTCTACATTATCATGAAGGTGTAGCCTGGCTTCGTGCTTGCCTGCAAACCTTCTGATTTTCTCCTTGATCGTTGGAATTCCACGATCTCGATGAAGATCGGACTTAGGGATATACCATGATGCATTAACTATATTTCGCAACATCTTGTTTTGGAAAATTTGTATTGTTTTAATATTACTATCGCTGACACATCCCCACAACCATACAGCCTCACTAGTTTTAGGATTTGATAATAAATCAGTATCTTATTATGTATTGTCATCTTGGAATTTCTTGATATAAGTCAATAGTATTTTCTATATTTCGACATGTTTTTTCCACCTTAGCTTGGAATGAAGAGTTATGCCGAGGTATTTGGCTTCATCACATATGGAACGGTTGTACCATTTATATCTAGAGAGAGAGGCCCTATCCACAGCCAACAACCCATGTTATTGCCGATTTCCCGTCGTTGTTACCAATACTAATTTTCCACGCCATAATACGTTTTAAGCGATTCACGTAACATTAAGAAACACATGCTTGATTGTTTTATTAAGATAAATTTTCAAAACGTTCCTCATTTGAGTCTATACAAGCCTGGTAAGGTTTTAAACAGATTTCCAGAACACGTTGGAAAAGCCCTGGCAGGAGTCCTGGATCATCATCATCATCATTCAGCCATTGTCGATCCACTGCATGATGAAGGCCTCCCCAGCATATCTCAAACTTGCGAGGTCCTGAGCTTTCCTCTGTCATTCTGGACCAATATACTTGATGATGTCATCCGTACATCGTGTTTTCGGTCTTCTCCGTGGACGTTTATGATCAAGCGGTATCCATTCCAGGATTGCATTGGTCCTCTGCCGTCGCATTACCTCGCTATATGGCCTGCCCACTTCCATTTCAATTATTTCAGCCTTCCAATGATGTCACATACCTTCGTTTGTTCTCTCATCCATATGCAGGTCTTTCGGTCCCGCTTTGTAATGCCAAGCATATACCTTTCCATGCCCCTCTATGCTACCCGAAGCTTTTGAACTGATTGTGATGTGAGTATCCATGTTTTACTTCCGTAGGTCAAAACAGGCAGAACGCGCTGATTAAAAGCTTTTGTCTTCAGACAAAGCGGGAGTTTGTTCTTAAACACTATATTGAGCCAGCCAAATGCCTGCCAGCCACACTTAACACGCCGTTCCACTTCCCAGGCAGTATTGCCCTCCATTGAAATGCTTTACCCAAGATATATGTAGTGGTCTACAACCTCTAAATTACTTTCTAAAATATAAATTCTTCTGTTGATAGTGAATTTGTTGAACATAACCTGACTCTTCTTTAGGTTTATTTTCAAACTAAATGGTTCTCCCGCCCTTTGCAACCATTATATGTGTTTTTGTAGCTTATCTGGGTCTTGTGACAAGAGAACGATATCATCTGCGATTCTAAGATGGCTTAGGTATGCACAATTGATTTTTATTTCCTCCTTTTCCCAATCCAGATTACGGAATACTTTTTCAAGACAGGCTGAGAAAAGAACAAGCGATATTGAGTCACCCTAATATACACTCCGTTCTACGTTGATTTTAACTTCAAGGTCATCGATATGCAAGTGTAGCTTCTTCATACATGGATCCCAGTAGGTTCACATAGGCTCTGTCTATCTTCTGGTTAAGCAATGCATCCATTATGGCCTGCTTTGATATTGAGTCAAAAGCTTTTTCATAGTCAATAAAAGCCAAGCACAGTGGCATGGTGTATTCATTGTGCCTTTCTATGACCTTTTGAACAACCTGGATATGATCCATTGTACTGAATCACTTCTCAATCCTGCCTGCTCTCTTGGTTGTGCATCATACAGCGTTCTTAATATTCTTTTAGATATTATCTTGGTGAAAACTTTTTACATTACTGATAGGAGACTTATTGGGCGGAAGTTTTTTTAAATCTTACTGTGCTCCTTTCTTATGAAGAAGAATCACTTCAGCATTTTTCCAAAGACTGGGAATTTTTTATCTTTGAGGCATTTTCAGTACAATTTTGCCAGCATTTTATGTAATGTAAAGTTCGACCACCCGCTTTTAACATTTCAACCGTTACATTGTCGTTTCCTGGAGCCTTTCCATTCTTCATCGCTTCTATGGCATTTGTCATTTCATCCAACAGTATATCTGGCATTTGCTCTTCCGTGGGTATAGCTGCCTTTGACTGGTTCTGATTTTCATATTATTACATTATACTTTGTATAAAATCTTCTAACCAGTAACATTTCCGTACGCTCCCTGCACACTGTGCCATTCTCACGCATTAAGGCAAACATTTGTGTCCTTTTATTTATTAACTTGTGTTTAGCCTGGTTTATTCCCTTGTTTTCTTTTATTTCTAGTGTTTTTTGTACTAGCTGCATGTTGTACCGACGCGTTTCCTCTCGAATACATTTTCTTATAGTTTTGCAAAGCTCAACCTATTCGACACGACACTGTCAAAAGGACTGCTTGCATTCTTCATTGTCCGCCATTTCTTCGTTAAATCAATGGTCTTATTGGAGATTTTTGGCTGTTTGCAACTTTTTTCTGCTGGTGCTATTGCAGCATCCGTTTCAAGCGTATTGTCGATGATTTTTTCATATTGGTCTATATATATATATATATATATATATATATATATATATATATATATATATATATATATATATATATATATATATGTATATATATATATATATATGTATATATATATATATATATATATATATATATATATATATATATATATATATATATATATATATATATATATATATATATATATATATATATATATATATGTCAGTATCTCTACATATTCTTTAGATAGCATGTTGTTGTTTGTGCTCTTCGTGCTATACTTTATCAAAGGCCTGAACCACGTCTAAGAAGACTGCAAAGCATATCTGTTTTTCTTCCAGTGCAAGTTCTATTTTCTCACTGATGCGGTGAACTTGATCAATGGTTGAATGATTTGAAGTCAAATTGATAATCTGGTATCAGCTTATTGTCGTCTATATCTGGTTTCAACCGTTTTAACAGCAGCTTTTCAAAAAAATTTGAGATAATTGGCAATAATGAAATAGGCCTATATGATGGTTATCGTTGGGTGGTTTGCTTAGCTTTAGTATTATGATTATTTCGACTACTTTCCAGTTCGCAGGGATATGTCTCAGTCAGTAGGTTGCATTGCACAGGTATGTGAGCAGAAATATGCCTTTTTTGGGTTAATTTTGTTGTCCAGACTCCCAGTTGTTTTAATGTTTCACCTGATGAAATCCAGGTACTTTTTTAGCATTTACATTGGTCTTTATTTCTTTACTTATTTCTTTTGGAGTAACTGAAGTTATATTTTCAGTTCTTAGATTGTCTATTGCTTCCAGTCTAGTATCTTCGTTGATTTTGTTAGCAGTAAATATATACGTCAGATGCTTCCGCTTTTTGTTTATTGTCACGTGCCCATGGGGTTGAGGTCTTTTGATCTTATTTGTTGCTTTCCATAACGAGTAGTCCATTTCCACAACCGCCGCTAGATTTTGTATGTATATACTGACCGATTCTTTTTCGATTTTTTGGGTTATGTTATTTAAAATGTTTTTGTCAGTTGGATCTCTCGACTGATGCCATTTTCTTATAGCTTTTCTTTTTTTCTTAACAATTTCTCTGATATCTACAGGATAGTTAACTCCTTTAGTTACATCAGAAATTTCTTTTGTATTGTTATAGGCTGCTGTTTGTATTATAGTTTTGAATTTGTCAGATTCTTCTTCTAATTTAACTATTTTTTTGTTTTAAATGCAATATTGAGATTAATGTTTTTTTGCAGTTCTATTTTAAAGCTTTCCCAGTCTGTAGTTTTATTGACTAACATGGGGCGAGCTTCCTTTTTGATAATTCGTTCACTCAGTGTAATAATAACTGCTAAATTATCCGAATCTAAGTCGAAGTTTTCTTCTATCTTAACAAAGTTTGCTGCTACTTTTCTTGTAATAAAGAAATCAATACATCAGGGTATGGTTTACCAGGGTATGGTAAACCAATATAGGTTTACCAGTGAAATAACAACTACAGCCTGTTTTGCTTATGGCTTTTTTTAATTTACGGTCTTTGGCAGTGGTCACTCTGGATTCCCAATCCACGTGTTTGGTGTTGAGAAGTATGAACCTCTCGCCACGATATTCTAGAAGGGATACGTAGTCTTCCATTTTAAGATTACATGGAGGTGGACAATATACTACTCCTACTATTATGCTTTGCTTTGAGGATCCAATACTAACCAAGGTTAATTGAATTTTTTTGCTTTGCCTATTACATTCTTTATAATGATTAATAGATTACACTGGGGAACAATTTGAAAAATAATTTCTGTTGAGTTCGATATTTAAGCTGTTTTATACGTAAATTGACATGCTAATTCCAAAACTTTATTTAGTTTTTTTCTATCACGTCAAGTTTTTTCTCTACAGTTTTCTCTACATGCGCAACGCATCCGACTAAGCTTGGCGAATCACAGAAGTCACTACTGCTCTCCTACCGGGGAACCTTCTTTGACCTAGGAGTGGGGGAGTGAGTGACGTTGCGTTATCCAAAACTAGTTCAGTCAGTTACGCATGAGATGCTAAAGTACGCGGGTCAGTGTCGCTCTGATATAGTGAAGTCAAAGTATACATACACAACTACAGATTTTCGTTATGTCTGCCTATGGTAGTTCTCGTCGTAAGTGCTTAAACAGCCCTGATTCATTTTGTTATATATGTGGCAGTTTTACCATCCCCATTCAACGGACTAATATTAGTACATTTGTCAGGCAAGCCTATTTTGGTTATTTTAAAGTGAAAATAGGTGACCAAGATAAATCATGGGCCCCTCATAAAGTGTGCAAGCAGTGAGTAGAGAGTTTACGAATGTGGACGAAGAGAACACGTAATAAACTTTCGTTTGGTATACCAATGGTTTGGCGAGAGCCCAAAGATCACTTAAGTGATTACTACTTTTGCATAGTGAAAATATCAGGATTCAACAAGAAAAACAAACATAAAATTGAGTACCCTAGTTTACCGTCAGCTATACGCTCTGTGCCTCATTAAGCTGAAATTCCAGCGCCAGTTTTTCAAGAATTACCTTCTTTAGAAATACAAGAATGCGAATCAAGTGAAGATCAAAGTGACTCCACCGACGAAGAATTCAAAGTTTCCAATGATTCTGTTCGTAAAGGATTCAATCAACATGAATGAAACGATTTAGCACGAGATTTGGGACTATCCAAAAAAGCATCGGAATTATTAGCATCAAGACTGCACGAAAAAAATTTGCTTGACAAAGGAGCTAAAGTCACTTACCTTCGATCCAGTGAAAGTGAATTTAGGCAGTACTTCAGAAATAATGACGTAAAAGGTTTAATGAGAGAATTGGCCATATCTAACTATAATGCAACTGAATGGCGATTGTTTATAGATAGCTCAAAGCGAAGCTTGAAGTGTGTTCTACGTAATGGAAATTTATACGATTCAGTCCCAATAGGTTATTCAGTTTCTTTGCGTGAAGAATATGGCGACATAAAGAAAGTCATTGACTTGTTACAATATAACATGCACCAATAGATCATCTGTGTTGACCTTAAAATGGTCTGTTTCCTTCTTGGCCAGCAACGCGGGTATACCAACTATCTCTGTTTTTTGTGCATGTGGGACAGCAGAGGTCGTGAGAAACATTGGGTGCAATCGAACTGGCCGCCAAGATCTGACCTAAGACCTGGTGATCCAAACATTTTAAATCAGCTACTTGTCGACAGAAACAACATTGTATTTCCGCCTTTGCATATAAAACTAGGTCTCAATAAGCAATTTGTTGGCTTTTAAAAATATTGTTAAAGACTTTCTTGGAAATACACGAGCCCCGAATTACATCGAAATTGTTCAACAACTCTTGGAGAGCTTTAAAAAACTTGGTTGCAACATGAGCATCAAACTGCATTTCTTACATAGTCATCTTGCTAACTTCCCAGAAAATCTTGGTGCTGTTAGTGATGAACAGGGCGAGCGATTCCACCAAGATCTAAAGGTTATGGAAGCGCGGTATCAAGGTAGATGGGATGTCAGTATGATGGCTGACTACTGTTGGAGCATCAAGCAAGAATGTCCACAAACTGAACACAAAGCTATAAGAAGACATTTTTACCATAATATCTTTTATTTATTTTTTGTATAAACACAATTTAACTTTTAATAATATGTTAACCTCTGTATGAATAAAATATTCTAATCTATTTGGTCAGATCTCACCTTATTTCCTTTCGTATGTACACTTTTAAGGTAAAATGAGGGGTATGCTGAATTTCCATTGCCTTTAACCCTTTTTTACTAAGAATTTAATCACTGCACGATTTTCAATATTTTTCATTTTAAAAAATAACACTGATACGTTTACTTTAAGCTGCTGTTTTTGTACGAATGAATTGACAGATCTACTTGAAACTTCACAATGTTCATATGAGGGATGAAACTTCAAAATGTAGTAGATTAAACACGATATGCTTTTTATTTAGGGAGAAACTCTCCAAAACTGCCGACGAAATTAGAAATATGTCAGGAATTTTTTGAACGTGGGCAAATTGGAAGGTTGTACGATCATTAAAACAAAGTAAAGATAACGAGTTGTATTTTTAATGTTAATAACTTATATTAAATACATATATTTTTTTTTGAGTAAGATCTGACTTGAAGTTTTTGCGTAATTCATTTTTAAAAACTGGACATTTAAACATATAGACAAAAAGTAATCTCATTTAAAACGCACATTTTTCATATAATTCAACCACAACTGTTAAAGATAAAAATCTAGAAAACTGAAATATATATTAATCAATTCTCGTAGGTTATGTAAAAATTATACAAAAATTATACAATACCGTGTAAGTTTGGAGATACTTTAATTATAATAATCGGAAATTGACTAAACTATCTGTCAGTCATGATAAAAAATAAATGATACATCCGGGTCATGAAAGTTTGGCGACGTCGAACAAAAAGTGGCGCGCATTTTGAAATTTAATTGTTATCGTTTGCTTGATATATCCTAATAATTTTATTTTTCTGTAATCAAAGATAATTGAAAATCATAATTTTAAAGGTAGATCATTGTTATTATCACTTGTAGATATTTACACATCATAAATTTCTTCGCATTTTTGACATTTTATATGAAATACATTAGCAATAACAATATCTTCTTTGATGAAAAAACGAAAAGGTAAAGGTATATAGCATTTTTTACATCACGTCTTGAGCGAGCTTTTCTAAATCAACTACTATTCTGAATGTTTTCTCCATACTATCACTGATGTTTTTCCCATTTTATATATTTTTTGGCATCGACCGTTGTGTTTGAATTGCTGTTGTTGATCACTCATTTTTAATAAACTCATTTCATTACTTATTCAAAATAACACACGTCCATAAATTTAAACTTTTTGAGGTAACATTGATGAAAATAGGTGTATACAAAGTATTTTGTAGTCCTAAATCCGAAAATGATAAGCTAATTACTTTAACACGTGCAGTTTTTTTGTTACAGTGGGTCGGTAGTGGGGAAAAAAATGAGACGACATATTTTTATAATATAATGTTTATTTAATATAAACATGTTAAATGGTTAAATCTATGCAAAGACATTACTAAGAATTATGTGAATAAAAAATTATTACATGAGATGTCATACAGCGACAAAAACTTTCACTTTTTCCTTTTGGTTCTGTAGCATCATCGCTTTTTAAAAACCAGCGGTAGTCGCCCAAAATAGATGGGTTCCAGCGTCCCTGATGTCCTGGAGAAACCTCTCTCCTTTTGCGTCGCTTAGTACTAATCCTTTCAATGCACATACAAAACACTTTCAAGCTGCTAATTCCTTTTCATTTATTTTTTCTTGAAAACGGAAATCACCTAGAAGCTTACTTATTTGCGGTCCAATGAATATGCCCTCTTTTAGTTTTGCGTCACTTAATTGAGAAAATATTTCTTTTAGGTACTTGAAACCATTACCTTCTTTGTCCATGGCTTTGGCAAAGTTTTTCATTAATCCAAGCTTAATATGGAGAAGCGAAAGAAACACCTTTTTGTGTTACTGAATTTGTATACAGAATTTTGTCCCTTTGCTTTTTTTGAAATCCCTTCTGTTTTAGTGGTAGAAAAGTAACAATCACTTAGATGGTTAGTACCATAGGAACAACAAACGGCATAGAATTTTTCTTGCGATGCATTCACTACATTCAATTTACGTGACAACTCACACAGCAAAACATGAGGAGTTTAACTTTTATCTTGATCTCCAATTTGGCACTTAAATATAAAAGATAGGTTTTTTTTTGATTTTCTTAGATATAAAGCAATCTAGTGAATTTTAAAATAAATCGTCCGCATATATAATAAATTTTTGCAAAATCGTCGACTTAAACTTGCCATTTTATATAAAATCGATTTAAATACTTGACTATACTCTAAACGAGACAGAAACAAATGAAACTATAGAAAACAATAAAACTGCCTAAAACTACCTAAATGAAACATTCTCATGAATGTTAGAAAACTCATGTCGACCAGTGTAATTATTAGAATTATAACCGAACATTGCATGATCACAATAACACACACACAGCTGTTAGATGTGGTGTTGCCAGATGCATTTTATGAAAATTAATACGGAAGTCAGATTATATATATTTTTTAATAATTATTTAATTAACTTTCGCGGACTTTAAATGATCTTAAATAACATATAAATTAAATTTATTAATGTATACAATTTTTTTTATTTTAAAAATAAAAAAATTAAGATTTCATTTCGACTCACTGCATATTGCGCGTATAATCTCATATGGTGGACACTGGGTGTTTCTTAAAGAGACGTGAATCGTTTAAAGCGTATTAGGGTGTAAAAAATTAGTGTTTGTGATTTCAACTTTCACTTTAAACGACAATAATGTGTAAGTTTTCCTTTTTTTTTGTAAGAAAATTAACAAAATTTATGCTAAAACATATGGAATGAATCGCTATAAAAATATAGCGAATACCTTAAGAGGCCAGTCAAAACAAACTCATTTCCCTTCGAAGCGAATGAATCTGACAGTGCGATGTTGTCGATTTTTAAAAAAAATTCAAACAATTCTGACCTGTTTTCCGCGAAAAGGGTTACTTTTGAATATATGATTTAAGGATACTTTTTGTTCAGAATTAATGGTTAAATTTATGAAAGTCATACAATTCTTTCAAATATTCTGCATATTTTCTGAGATTTGTGAGTATTTTATACACTTTTTGTTTATACATACTATGTAATATTCTCCTAATCTTAATATTGAAATAAAAAATTGGTCGATAAAATATCTGTTTTCCAAAGATCAACTATCTAATTATCTATTCTAGTGTTAATTTCTTTATATATTTATATATTTTGATATGACTAAAAATACTTACCTCAAGATAGAAAAATCTATTGATAGATTATCTAGAGGCATCATTAATATCACAGTCATTACCATCCCTACTGCCATTCCAAATAAAAATGGCTGCACAGAAGGCCTATGCATCCTACGCATCTACAAATAAAAAAATATTTACATTATCTCCAAAACTTATGTTAAATTGTACGTTTTCTTTATAAAAGGTGTTTCAATAAGAGCGCAAAGTATGAATTTTAAATAAAACATGGTTTTCTGTGGCATTGAAATATTTATTAACTTATGATATAAATATTTGAAAATTATATAGAACAGCACAACAGTAAATGACCGCTACGGCTTTGGTGGCACACGTGTAGTTTTGTGGCGAATTGTATAATAACGGTTTTGCATAAATGCGGCTTTATTTCGTTGATGCTGCGTTTAATCCCATTCGGGCTCAGAGCTTGTTGGCGTAAACATGAGACTTCAGAAAACCCCACAAAAAAAGTCCATAAGTGTTAAATCGCAACATCGTGCCGTCCAATTGAGGACACCAAAACGGGAGATCAGGAAAACCTGGAAAAGACTCGTGCAAGATCGTCAAAGTTTCACGGGCGGTATGGCAAGTGGCAGCGTCTGCTGAAACCACATGCCTTCAAGAGCAATACCTTCCAATTTCAAAGGACTGGGTTATCATGTCACGATAACGTTCCCCATTTCCCGTTAATGCATTACCTGCCTAGTTTTCAAAGAAAAGTGATCCAGACCCCAATGCACACCAAACAGTAACACATTGAAGATGCATATGTTTTTCATGCATAATTCTTAGATTTTCTGAGCCCCAAATGTGGCAATGGTGCATATTAACGAAGTTATCGAGGTGAAAATGGTTCTCGTCGCTGAAAATTATTTTGTTCATAAAATCGGCATTTACTTCTTGTTGTCCAATGATCCAATTGGTGAACTCTCTTAGCTGTGCATGGTCTGTTGGCAGAAATTGTTGAGTCAACTGGACTTTGCAAACATGGAGATGCAAATCTTTAGTGAGAATAGGGTGAAGAGTGGCTGTTAAAAATGTCAAATTCTTGTGCTCGATGACGAACCGAGAACCCTGGATTCTCGGCTACACTCTCACGGAATGCTTTGTTCTGAACGACCACTACGAGGTCATGTCGTGTCACATCAAGAACTGAACCAGTATTTTCGAATTTTTCGATTATTCTTCTCATAGCTGAACATTATTTCTACCGTAAATCGGATGTACTTAACACATAAAAATTCGTTTTGTAGGAAATTAAATTCTCTACAAAAAAGGTCCTTTCCATTTTCTTCATAAAATTCATATTTATGGAGATATTCTCGATAATAAGTTATTTTATATTTAATAAAAACTCCATATAGCCAACATTTTAAGACCAACAAACGTCATTTTTTCTGAAAGATAAAAAAATTGTAACTTTTTTTTACTATATTTCTGTACTATATTTCAATTATATTGTGCTCCGTTATGAAAGTGAAACCGGGACACTCACATCGCAATCAATTCAAAAACTTCAGGTAGCACAGACGGGAATGGAAAAATTTATGTTTGGCATTACAAGACGAGACAGAAAGCCCTGCGCCTGGATCAGTTGGGTCAATTCTTCTATTGGAACCTTCGGTATGAAACACAAAATTTGAAGAAATTAAGAGAAGTTCTGGGTAATCCGAAGGATAAAGTCGATCAACATGAAAAATCGGCGATTTACGAAATTGTCTTCGGAGGTATATTGGGCAAACAAAAAGATCCATATTGACAAGATATAAAGAACATATTGACCACATTAGATATGGGAGAAATGAAAAATTTTGTTTTGCCCAACGTGCAATCGAACACGACCACAGTATAGATATTAGTAATTTAAGACTAATTAAAAGTGTTAATAATAACAGGGATTTGGATGCATTTGAAAGCATTCAAATAGAAAAATGTAAGAAAATCATGAACCGAGATAAACGACCTATCCCGTTCAGTTAACTTTTCAGTTATTAATGTAAGGTTTAGTAAATTTCACGGTTTATGATTTTTACACACTTCGTTAGGTAGGGTTTTCATATAAATATAACATAGTTTAGTTTTAGAATTAGATTAAATCATCTCCTGATGATGCTAATATGGTTAGCAAAACGTGCGTCGAGAAGTTTAAAAAGGTGATTTGGTGTTTAGTGGTACATATCTTCAAGTTTAATGAAATCTTAGTTTAATTCATACGAACAGACCGCATACCCGATATTCCACTCCTTTATTATCTACGCAGTTATATATATATATATATATATATATATATATATATATATATATATATATATATATATATATATATATATATATATATATATATATATATATATATATATTATATATTATATATTATATATTATATATTATATATATATTTGTTTTTACATGAAATAAACCAAAAAAGTGTCATAATGTTGAACCACAAAATAATATTTTTTATGTCCAGGTTATCGTAGACTATTTTGTCCAGAATTATTACTAAGGTGCAGGCAATATGGCATCCGGCGCGTTCTGTCGTCATTTATTTCATGCCGTGTTCCAAAATCTTTTTATTCACCGTGCAATGCGTTATTTAATTGAATACATTTAATTTCATGTTTTCATTCCATTTCCATTTATTTTCCTAATATCCCTTAATTCATTAAGTTTGTAAAACAAGTTGGATGCATTAGCCTTAGGGAGCGCAAAAACATTTTGCATATCGAATAAAATATTCACAATAGAACATTTTGAAAGGTTTTTGTCGTTATCTTTTTCGATTTTACATTGTAGTTTTAGTTTTAAGTGGTTATAATTTTTTTTTGAGATCATTTGTTTGAATTAATTGACCATAATTCTTTACACATTCGCAAAAATCGCACCTGTTCTCTTTGGGCTTGAAAAAGGAAATATTGAATTCGCTGTTAAAAATTTGGCGATATATATGAATTGAAAGTGCAGTTTCATTGGATGTGGACTTGGAGCAAACCAATATTAACACTGTATTTAATGTCTGAATGATTGTGGCGTGTTCATATATTTTTTTCCTTTATTTGGGTTTTTCGCCACTATCTAAAACTCAAAAAATATCAAAAATACCTGTTCTTATTTAAAGAAAGAATCACTGGGTAAAAACAAAAAACCAAACGGATTCAAATTCCTCAGTGATTCTTTTTTGTAATAAATTTGCCTGACGAACAAAATTTTAAAGATATAAAAATGTAGATAAAATTTACAAACTTTTAACGTTAACGTTTCGGAGGGTACTCTCCCCCCGTTTTCAAAACTAAACTAAAAAATAAATTATATTAATTTGTAATATATAAATTAATGAGTGAAAGTAAATATATTTTTTTTGTATATGTTAACGATACTTACATTGACAACAATAGATTTTCATGACAGTGACATACTAAACGTTAACCTCCGAATGCAAGGTCCCATCACCATCCAGTACAATTTTAAGGGGTTGTTAATATCTTGATTTCTCAGCCCCTCCGACTATCCGACGACACCATCCGAGAAAAAGAGCTCAAAATAATCACCGGCGCTCTAAAGCAGAACGGCTACTTAGCGTATAACATAAAGAAGGCTATTAACTATTAAAACAACAGAAGCTAAATGAATATTAAAATAGGCCCGTAACAGTTCTGCTGTATATAAAAGATGTCACAGACCGCATTGGACAACTGCTTCGAAGACATAATATATCAAGCGCATACAAGTCACATAAAACAATAAAATCAGTAATCAGAAGTCCCAAAGATCAAGTCATTCTTGAAAATCTGGGTTTATACAGAATATCGTGCGAAGAATATCAGCCCGGATCAAAGAACACAAATTGGTGGTTAGAAATAAAGAAACCACATCGGCTCTGGTCCAACATCATCTACAAACAGGAGACGACAAAATCGATTTCGACAGTTGCCGACAAATTGCAAATATCCCGAATTACAAAACAAGAACCATCCGAGAGACGATAGAAATAGAAAAAATTGGACGCCTAAATAGAAGAGATGATGCCCTCAATCTGCCAGATACGTGGAAATCCGTAATCAACTTACAGACCGAAGCTCACCGGCCGCAATCGGGAGAGCAACTGACTACCACTTTGACACCCTAAACAAAGTCCGAGGGGGCGGAGCTAACACCAGAACCAATAAGAAGTACGCACCACCACAATCTGCTATCCAGAAGAATATAAATAGTACGAGACGGATTCCACTGCTTTCCATGTTGAACGATGGAAGAGCAGCAAAGGAACGCCAATGGCCTTAATAAAAGTAGTTATCCGTGAGGAGGAGAGGGAAATTTTCGACTTGAAGATTCTGTTCGATCAAGAAGTTACAGTCCAAGGACAAAGATCGAATGGCCGAATTGTGCAGTGCTATAACTGCCAACAGTTCGGTCATTCGGCGAAGAAATGCCACGCAGATCCAGCGTGTGTCAAGTGTGCAGAACGACATCCATCAAGAGAATGTAAGAAGGATAAGAAGAGTCCAGCCACCTCAGGAATTGTGGAGGCTCGCACAGCGCGAGCTTCCAGGGCTGTCCGGCGAGACCAACCAGCAATCAGGCAGCGAGAAGCGCAGCTAACACAACCAAAAGGGCCTTTTCAGGTCCGCCAGTTAATAAAGTTATTCCCCCACCAACCTTCGTGTGGGGGTCTCAGCGGAACACGGTTCTTCTTCGAGCTTGTGGAGCAATTAATGGGACAACTGGTCAGCTAATTTTAGGCGCAGATGTCCACCGCCCTCCAAACGCTTCTTGGAGGGCCACAAAACTAAATCCGTGATCGTCCCCAAACTCAGGCGGCAGGCCCATGGGACCCGAATTTCTCGGGTTTTTCCAGCCTGCATAAGACCCTTTAAGTGACTGCCATCAAAGTCCCTATGTCCCGTCTTCAGAAGGCGGACTGACGGCGCCCGCTGGCCGTCAGCCCGGCATTTGGTCGCGGATTCGTCCATTTTCCGATGAAGACAAAAGTCTATATTTCAAATTAACCTCCACGAAATTCCCCTGGACTTCGAGAAAACAATAATCTTAGGTCAATATTACCCTTTTCAGTGGGTAAGTTTGACATCACAAGGGGTAGAAAAAAGGGTAAGGGCCTCACTGGCCAACCCTAAAAACCAGGGTGAAAAAGCGGTAAGCGGTCCACTGCTTTCAGTCTTCAGACAAGCATTGAGAATGGCAGGTGTAACCTTGGCTACACGTTCCCAACAAACGGGACACAAGCGATCGGATGTACTCCTGGAATAATAGTCTAATATATTGAGTCTATATATATATATATATATATATATATATATATATATATATATATATATATATATATATATATATATATATATATATATATATATATATATATATATATATATATATATATATATATATATATATATATATATATATATATATATATATGTTTATTTATTTAGTTGTGAACACTGGGGAGTAGGCAGATTGAGTCCTCAGGGCAAACCAACTAGATTCTCTTAATAATGGCTTTAAAGTGGGAGCCGAAACGTCGAGATTATACAAATTTAAAATGGTGTTCTACTCGAGAAGCCAGTAATTCTCTCTCTCTCTCTCTATCTATATATACATTTTTTGGGGGGGGTTCGGTCAATTGTAATAATAACAATTTTTCGTTTTTTTTTATGAAACCATCCATATAACAGATATAATTTTTTAATATATATTATTCCTATATATAGTATACATTGATATTGTAGCACATACCTTTTTAAAATATCTTAATATACTTTGTTTGCATTATAGTATTAATTATAAATTATTTGTTGAGATTAAATATATTATTTTTTAGTTTTTTGGTTGACTTTTTTTTTTGACTTTGACATATTATACATTTTTTACCTTTAGATTTTTTTTATAAGCTAATAGTTTTGGGTTGTTAAATTAAAGCAAATGATTGTTAATTAATTGAAACCAAAACCACCCAAAATGGTACAAACACATTAAATATACGAAATAGATTGCTTAAATTACCCAAGCTCATACATTGGCCAAACTGAACAATATTTAAAAAACAGAATCAATGAACACAAAAAAAAGCTTTAGAAACATAAAACAAAACGTAACTGCCATATCAAAACACGCCATAGATAATGACCACAACTTTAATTTTAACTTTAATTTTAATAACACTAAAATTTTCAATTTTGAAACATAATACAAAAAGGAAATATAAAACAAATGATTTACTTAAAAAAAACAAAGAATTATAATGAAACTGATAATTTAAGTAGTATATACAATAGCAATTAAATAATATATTAATGTTTTATTTTTTTGCTTGTAGTACCATTAAAAGTGACCCAAAACCCAAAACTATTAGCTTATAAAAAAAACTAAAGGTAAAAAATTTATAAAATATGTGGACTAAAAACTAAACAAAAAATAACATATTTAAAAAAAAATCTTAACTAATAATTTTTAATTCATTCTATAACGTAAATATAGGATATTAAGATATTACTAGTATCTCCTAGGCAGCTTCTAATATATTTTGTTTTATTTTCTCCCAGATACAGTCTATGCTATCATTGTCGTCTATTCCGTTCATCCTAATTTTGTTTTGCAGCTTTCTCTAATATAGGTCTGTCGTTGATTCTTCCTGTATATTTTCTATTCTTAGTTTTGTATCTATTTCCTTTTTTTTTTATGTTGCTTGGTGTTTTCAATATAGTAGTCCATCTTAGTTTGTCCATCACCAAGTTGAGACCGTTTCTTATATTTGATGACGTCAGATTTCTCACATCTAATATGTTGTGGGAATATTTCTCTGTTAGAATGTAATTTATCATTGATTGATATTTATATTATTCTTTATGATCAGGCAGATTCTGGCAGATCCAACTTTTTGAAATAAAAAAAGGCTATGCCATATTTTTTTTGGCATTATAAAAATGATTGTTGTTTGCTTAATTACTTTTTTGTGAAAAGTAAGTTCTTTTGTCCATATTATTTCGATTTGTGGCAGAGTAAGTAATGTTTATCAAGTCATTGTTTTGCCTCAGTGGTATTTTTCTTCATCAAAAAGTAATGCTTAATCAACACACGATATTCTTTTTGACATTGTTTTGGAAATAATAAAAGTAGAGTCACTTAAAGCAGAACAACTCAGAAACTAATAGACAGATTGTCATGAAATTTTGACACCTGACGTTTGACGGTTGGTACAATCGACCACTGGTAAGGATTTTTCATAAGTGACGCCATCTATATGTCAAACAGGGGGACTTATTGACCGATATGTTAATTACTTTTAACATCCATTATAATAACTAGGGAATAACTGTACACATTACATCATAAATGTTAATCTTGCCATTATCAAAGAGATTTTTTGTGACAATTCATTAAAATAACTCAAATAAGTCTTAAACAAATTATAAAATAACAAGCTCGTTCAATTTAACCACGCCTAAGTGGAGCAATCCGAAAATGTTATCTAAATAATACGCTATTTACCTTTTCACGATTGATTTATTGCAGAATAAATACCATATATTAATCATTAACAGATCTATATAAAATAGCGAAAAATATTTTCAGATTTCGTTATATTTCAACGATTTAAAAACTACTCCTGTGAAATTGTAATATTTAAATATCTACACGTTGTATAAATATAGTAATGAGATTGATATTTTACAATTTTTTTATTCAAATGAAATTAAAATTCTGTTTTCCCTCCTTCAAAGTATTTGCCTTGAGAACCCACAAAGATATTGTATAAAAACACTGCAAATTTATTATATTGCCAATCGAAAGGCTACGATAAGAATTAACATTTTAAGCAAATATATGTAAAAGCATATTTGGGAAATATTACTTAGTTCTTATTTTACAAATAAACTATAAATAAACTAATCAACATTAGCATATTCCTTTAAAATTAACAAAAATTATTTCAGTGTATGTCCATGCGTGCATTTAAGTTCGATTTAAAACTAAAAATATATTATTTACGCGAATATCACAATATGCCTCGTATTTACGCCGAAAACCCGCTTCCAGTTCGGCAAACCGCTTCTAGGAGGAGCTTTCTACCAGAAGTGTTGCGCAATAAGTTGGAGTTTCCCATTGGATTGTACATAGAACATTAAAAGAACAATTGCACTACCCTGATAAAGATAAGATAAAGTATAAAGAGTACAAGCACTCCTACCTGCTGATTTTTCATACAAGCAAGAATATTGTAAATGGTTTATTGGCCAAAATGAAAGAAAACCATTTTTTTTTCCACTACTGATAGGTAGTGGACCTGTGTTAATATTTTTAAACTCGTACTACATTGCATTGCATGCCTTCTTTTTCGACTAGTACTGAAGCCACTTATTAGGCCTCTGCAATTGTTCTTTGTGGTTATTTTGAGGGTTCATCCTTTTTGGAGAAAATTGAAATATAGAAAAGATTTTTTGATTTCATTAAAAGAATTTAATGGTTTTGAATTTTGGCAGCCACGAATGAGTTGGATCTAGTTGTTTAGGTGGTTAATTTTCATGTTGGTCCTTTTTTTGGCATGTTCAAAAAAGGGGTCTACGTTATATTCCATGTGTGAGTGACCAGAATTTTGAGGTTAATTTCTTCAATGTTACTCGATTCATGATTTGAAAAGTGTAAAAACATCAGAGCAACGTGCGTATTTTTATTTTGTCCACCGCACGTATCAGAATAATCATCATCTTGGAGGGTTTATAGATGGTGAAATAAAAAAGAAGCAATGTCATTAACTCCTCTGTCGGAAATAGTTTCATTCCACATGTAACATGAAGCTTTATTCGTCGCTAAATCATGAAGATCGTGTTAGATTAAAACTCCACAATTGGTGAATATAAAATGAAACAGAAGTTTATAAATAGGGCGTTGGAGGCAAATCAAATGCAAATACGCGTATTGATTTAGCATTTTTAGCAACTTCTTTGTCATTTTTCTATATTTTTTAAGCTAAATCAGTAATTTTTTGTTTTTTTTTTCACGTTCAACAAGCAATTCTTTCCAATTATTTCGTGAAGCAGCATTCGATCCAGCCGTCGATAAATCGCGTAATAATGTGGTAGTTGTTAGAATTCCTCAATTTTAAATTTAACTATTAATTATGAAGTGTTTCTTGCACTTTTTCCAAGTTTCGTACAAAAATAACCGAATGTGCTAAGATTATTCTAAATGAGTAAAAACTACTGACTGACATAATCGAAAATTTCCGGTAGTTTTGTTCTCGCCTTTGGAAATTTTCTTTTTAAAAAAACACAAAAGCGGCTTTAAACGTATTTATTGGAACTTGATGACGTGCGTACTGCACTAATAACAACAACTGCTGTCTTTGATTTACATTCAAAAGTATTTATAAAAATAAAATGCTGATGAACTTTAAAAAAGCTAATATTGCAGTTTTACAGGATATGCTTTTATCGTTGATGCAATTTATTATATAGGATGATTATAACTCCTCCTGCCTAAGATGAAAGTACAACCTTTTGGTTGGAATTTCAAAGTTAAAATTCTATATTTTTAATAGACTCGTCATTATTTATAACATTTTTTGAAACCTTTCTTTTAGAATAATATTTATATAATAGAAACATAATTGTTATAAGAATAAACACATAAATCAAAATTGTCCAAACACTTGTTCTATTTGTATAGATAACGGATGACATCTGTTGAAGGTCTTCTTTTTGGCGATTGAGGCTGTATTGGATCTCATCGTTAGCCTTGAGGTTGATGAATTTGAAATCCAGGGATGGTGGATTGAATTTGGCTTCTTTCCTTTGGATGATTGACCAGTTTAACTTGGGCAAAATCATACCTTGGAATGGTATGTTACTTGAAGTATAGCTCTCGAGATTGTTAGAGCCTATTTGAACTTTACATCCTGCTGATGACTCTATAAGGTAAGAGCCGAAAAGATGGATGGTTTCTTCTGATTTATGGCACATCGAATGGGCAAGGATTTCCATTGGTGTGGTCACAATCCATTTACCGTCGATAATTGGTGTAACTTGGACTTCTCGTAGCTCAATGTTAAACGAGTGGCATAAGGTACTATGTGACATATATTTTAACAGGCTCACTGCACAGGGGTTGTTATCTCCAAGTGGCTTGCTAGAAGCATGTCTGCAGATATATTCATTCAAGGATGTTTCTAGACATTCTTTATTTTGGTATGAATAAGATTTATCACTAAGTGCTAGGTATGGTTCAGAAGGTATGTTGACTATGAAAGTATGGTTACTCGGAACAGGTAGAGGGTAAAGATGGTAATATTGATATCTTCCTGTTTCCACTAATGGAAGCTCTAATAAAAACGTAATTTCATAACCTTTAGAATAGCATTTTATTTCGATTAATTTTTCAAATTTTAAAACATTTTGAACTTCTGTTGTCAAGGGTAGTATTTTTGGATCTAAATAATTTTCGAGTTTTCTTATTTCTGACAAAAGTTCATTAGGATCAATAATTGAATTTATACAAAATATTAATTTTTGAGAAGGTAATTGGTGTTTCAATTTTATCAAGTAAATTATATATCGAGTGATACAACATAGTTATCTGATTACTATGGGTATAAATTTGTAAATATTGATGATCATTGGTTTCATGTATAGATACTTCTTTGATTGTTTGTTCAATTTGTGATATTCTTATTTGCAACTGCTGTTGATTATGCGTAATATCAGACATCATATCTTTAATATTATTAAGAGCTTTCGTTAATAAAGTGATGCGGTTTACTTCATCAATTCCCAATTTATTTTGATTGCTTTGTAGATTTTTAAATTTAGCTTCGATTATTTCTGCGTCCCTTTGATCAAGATTCCCTGTGATACATTTAATGAATGAACCTAAAGGGTTGAATAATCCTCTTTTATTTCGATACGTTTTTTCATGTGGCACTATTTGATTTATTACGGTTTCTATTTGTTTTTCTGTCGAACTTAACGAAATAAACGAATTGTAATATTCTTGCTGATAGTCGTTGCTAGTTGCTAAGGCTGCTAGAAGAGTTTGTGATTGAGCTTTTAGAGAGTGGAATTCATCAACTATTGGTTTCATATCAAAATTTTGGATAAAAGTCCAATGATTTGATGTAATTTTTGCGATTCCTTTCTTGAAGGGTAGCATTCCTGGATAGTTGTTAAGATTGTGGAATTTTACCTCTGCTGTTAGGACGGTGCAGGTCCATCTGCAACAATCGATGTTATTTTAGTTTCATTGATGTGCAGAACTTCCTTATTTTTTGTTTTCGGGTGTTCGATTTCAATTTTATGATTATCTAAGATTTTTGTTAAGATAAAAGGACCTAGATATTTCTTTTTCAGTTTTCCTGCTCGTGGATCTGGTTTTTTGTAAACTTGAGAGTCTATCTGTGGATGTATGTTCTTTTTCTTTTGATTGATTTTGTCGATTATTTTTTGTTTATATTGTTGGGTTTCTTCTGCGATTTTATCGTATAAAATTTTTGTGTTATTCTTATGGTTATGAACGTATTCAGAATATACGTGCGAAGGAACAAGATTCATCGGATTTTTGCATTAGTATGTCCTAATACAAGTTCGTGAGGCGTGAAATTGGTACTAGAATGGATGGTGTTATTGTAAGCAATAACAGCATAACGGTTTCAGACTCTCTTAAAATCCTTAAATGTTCTATTAGTGTTGAATGTAAGCGTTTAACGGGAGAGTTCGATTCGTGATGATAAGGCGTTGTGAAATGTATGTCTATGTTGTGTGATTTAAGAAAATTTTTTACTACTTCGTTTCGAAATTTGGTACCGTTATCTGAAACAATGCATTTCGGAACTCCTACGAATGAAAAGTAAGTTATTAATTGTTCGCAACATGAAATAGCGTTTCCATGATAAGGGAGAGCTTGGCCAAATTTTAAAAACTTGTCTAAAAATGTTAAGAATTTATTTTTTTCTACTACTAACGTATCGATGTGTACTAGTTCAAAAGGTTTACTAGGCGTTTCTGTTAAGACTAATGGTTGGTTGTGTGGCTTTCGATTGTACTTGCTTCTTTGGCAAATTTCACACGCATTTATATAATTTGTTACGTCGGTTTTGAGGGTTTTCCAATAGTTATTAGCCTTTAAAAATTTTACTGTTTCGTCTATTCCTCGGTGATTTGTTTTTCCTTCATGTTTATGCTGTATTAAAAGTAGTCTTTCGTCTTCTTGAACATTGTTGACTAATTTAGTACATTCTATCAGTTTATAATTTCGAAAGTTTTCAACCATGCTACGATGAAGAAAAGGTCTAAGTTCTTTTCATTGAAAATAAATATAAGTTGGTTTTTCAGTCAAATTTTCCTTTAAGAAGTTTGTTATCCGTTGAGGGTTTGTCGGTAAAGTTGCATAAATAATTTTGTGTCCGTCGAAGTTTTTGCGTTCAATTTTTATATAAGGATCATAAGGAGATTTCTTTATTATAATTTGATTTGCTTTGTTGTTAATGATTTCATCTAATAAGGACATTGCCGTATAGTTTTGATCGGAATTTGTGGTATGAATAGTACGATCAGTGTTATACGCTTTTTCTATTGGTAATTGGGAAGTAGGAGGACGTATTTGTATATCTGAGATAATGTTAATTTTAGGTCGACTTGATTCTTCTATTTCGTTTTTTACTCGATCGATATCGTCTTGGTTTGCAGGGCTCGATTCGATGATTTTTAGAAATTCTTCGATATCTTTATCGATATCACCTGGACAGTTATATGTCGAGTCACCGTCAATTGCGTTTACTTGGATCCGTGAAAGAGCATCCGCGTTAGTGTTTTGACTGCCCTTTTTGTATATGATTTCGTAATCATATTCCTCTAACTTTAACCGCCAGCGAACTAACTTGCTGTTAGGCTCTTTTAAGTTAAAAAGCCATACTAAAGGTCGGTGGTCTGTGTATATCTTAAATTTTCTTCCATATAAGTATGGTCTGAAATATTTGCATGACCATACAATTCCCAAAAGTTCTTTTTCTATTGTTGAATAACGTTGTTCAGTCTCGTTCAGCGTCCTGGATGCAAAAGCGATTGGGAGATCATGAGGGGGGTTGCCTTGTGAAAGTACAGCTCCTACGGCTATATTCGATGCGTCGGTTGTTAATACAAATGGTTTGGAAAAGTCTGGATAATTTAGGATTGGAGCATTCATTAGAAGATTTTTAAGGTGATTGAAAGATTTTATGAAAGCAGGTGAATAAAACGACGGTAATAACCAGTCAGTCCTAAGAAAGATTTAATTTCTTTCCTGGTATTAGGTATAGGAAATCTCTTTATCGCGTCTAATTTGTCCGGGTTTGGCATAACGCATTCGCTGGTAACTTTATGGCCTAGATAAGTAACTTCTTTATGAAGAAACTCACTCTTATCTAATTGGATCTTAAGGTTTGATTGCCTGAGACGGTTAAAAACTTCTCTTAGTCTATCGATGTGCTCTTGCAAAGATGTCGAGAATATAATAATGTCATCTAGATAGACTAAACAAATTTCGTTTTGAAGCCCACGCAATACATTGTTCATTATCTTTTGGAATGCCGCCGGTGCGTTTTTTAACCCAAAAGGCATGCGACGAAATTCGTAATGTCCGGTGTCAGTAGAGAAGGCTGTTTTCTGAATATCGGCTGGATCTATTTCGACTTGATGAAAACCGTTTGTTAGATCTAAAGTGGTAAAGTATTGATCTTTTCCCAGTCTGTCTAAAATGTCTGTTATTTGGGGAAGTGGAAATTTTTGATCGATAGTTTTTTCATTTAATTTCCGGTAATCGATAACGATCCTCCATTTTCGTTTCCCAGACGCATCTAATTTTTTTGGTACAATCCAAATAGGACTGCTCCAGGGTGAATTTGAATCTTGTATTATGCCGTTTTTTAACATTTTGGATATTTGCGAATCTACCTCTTGTTTATGAACATGGGGGTATCTATAAGTTTTAGTAAAAATCGGTGTTTCATCGGTTAATTTTATTTGGTGCTTTATTTGGTTTGTGAACGTTAAGGATGTGTTTTCGCAATAAAAAATGTCACGATATTCGTAACAAAGTTTCCTAAGAGTTTTATATTCTTCATCATTGCATTGCATTGCATTGCATTGCCGGATATTTTTGAGATTTTGCTTTGCTAAATTGTCCATGCGTTGGTCGTATTCGATGTTAGTTTCCATTTTTTCGACAAAATGGACTTCTGTTTCTTCTATAATTTCGACAGGTAAAGGTTCGAAAATTTTAATTTCGATTGGATTTTCTCTTGAGTTCGTTATTATTGTATTTGCGCTGAAATTTTTGATGGTAACTAAAGATTCGGGAATTTCTGCCTGGCCAAGGTTCGTATAACTTAGAATACCGATTCCGTTCGATTTATTTACTGGTATTTTTATGACTTGAGAACTTGATCTGGCATTTCCGTTGGATGTATAAATCGGTTCGGGTTTGTTTGTTCGAATGACCGACGAAGTGACTTGTCTTTTTACTCCGCGAAAATTATTTTGATTATTATATTGCGGTCTAAAGTTATTAAAATTATTCTCTCTTGGGATGAATTTTGGTATATTTTGGTTAAAATTTGGGTTTCTTGGACCCCATTGTCCGAATCCTAAGAATTGCTGATTGTTGAAGCTGGGCCTTTGTGGTTGTATCGGTGTATTGTAAGAATGACGTACAGGGCCGGGTGCGTTCGCAGTATAACTCGTGGGTGTATTATAAACTCTTGGAGTTTGCATTGGAGGTGCTAAATTTATATTTATTTTATTAATGTTTCCGCGGTTTTTATAATACAAGAAATTTTCTTCTTCCTCTGCAAAACTCATCGCTTCTTCTAGTGATTTTGGATTTTTCAACCGGACTACTAACTGCATGTTATAATCAAGGCCATTTATGAAAGTTTTAAGAACTATGTTTTCGTACTCCGAGATTTTTAAAAGTTTTATTTCTCTACTATCTTCACATATATTTATTTTAGAAAATAAAAGACTTCTTGCATCTTGCAATTTTAAGCCGAATAATTGAGGTGTTTCGTTTTTTTCTGGTTTTAATGTTATTATATCTTGGACAATGCAATCAATAGATCTGCGATCGGAAAATGTAGTTATTATTGATGATTTAACAAGTTCCCAACTATGTAGTTCCACTCGTGAGGCAATTAAATCAGCTGCCCTACCTACTAATTTACTTAATATTGTGTCAAATAGACACACGTTGATGGGTGCGTTTGCATTCGTTCTGTCTCTGTGGTTATTCAAAAAATTTTCATATGCATTAATAAATCGTGTAATTTGTTTAGAGTTACCGTCAAAATTTGGAATATTTTCGGCTTGATAACGGATAAGAGCATAGTTCGGAGTAGTCACTATTGTATTTTGTTCCTTATCTTTTAAACTAATATTATTAAGTAAACTATAAATGTCTTCCAGTTTAGGAAACAAAAAGTAATCAATATAAAATGGGCAAAAATTTAGGAAATGAAAATTAGGATGCACTTACAGCAATAAGATGTAGTGGACCATTCCTTAAATCTAGTTTTCCCAATAAGATGAGCGATGCCTGTCTCTTCTCTAGGTTGTCTTATGTATGAGTTTCTTGGACGATGCTTGTTCCTTGAACTCGTGCCAATAGGACTGTAGGTCGATGCTTGTACCTTGTTCCCTAGCCTTGAGCCGTGTTGCTTCACCAAGTTGTTCGATTTTATGCCATAAATCGTTGAAACAAACCGAATTCTTTTAGTGTGCGATACACTATCGAATCCATTAACACTATCCTACCGACTGCGCCAGTTTTGTTCTGGCCGTTGGAAATTTTCTTTTTAAAAAAACACAAAAGCGGTTTTAAACGTATTTATTGGAACTTGGTGACGTGCGTACTGCACTAATAACAACAACAGCTGTCTTTGATTTACATTCAAAAGTATTTATAAAAATAAAATGCTGATGAACTTTAAAAAAGCTAATATTGCAGTTTTACAGGATCTGCTTTTATCATTGATGCAATTTATTATATACTACGTTTTTTCATAAAATTGGCCGTGAACATATTATAATTTTTTATGAGATGGCCTGAAAACAATGGTCGATTCACAGTGTCATGTCATATTGTTGCTATTATAGTACCTTTCAAAATGCTAATCATGTTTAAACAATTTAGAGTTAGCGTCATATATAATTTTTCGTGTGGTAATGTAACATGTCAAACAGTTTTGAGTCAAATAAAGAGTGAAAAACGCCCGTGAAAACCGTCGTGTATTTGTATAAACTTATGGTAACAATGTCCCAATGCAAGACGCTTGTTGACGTTGGTTTAGAAGATTCAAAAGTGGTGATTTCGGCTTGAAAGACAAAGCATTGTTGGAAGAAGATGATATGCAAACTCAACAACAAATGGAAGAGAGGTTAAATGTTGGTTGCTGAATCATTTGTGATCATATGCATGTCATGGGAAAGATCCAGAAGACAGATGGAAAAACGGTGTGCGAAGTTTTGCTTTCTCGGCATGAACGAAAGACTTGTTTGTATCGGATCGTGGCTGGAGACGAAAAATTAATATATTTCGAGAACCTAAAATGTAGAAAACGTGGGTTGACCTAGGACAACCAACTGTATCAACCGCAAAACCGAATCGCTTATGAAAAGAGACAGTGATGTGCATTTAGTGGGATCAGAAGAATGTCGTGTACCATGAACTTCTGAAACTAGATGAAACAGTTAATATTGTTTGCTAACAAATGATCAATTTGAACCATGCATTGAACGAAAAGCGACCAGAATGGACTACAAGACACGGAAAAGTGATTTTGTAGTACGAGAACGCACCATCCCCCATCGAAAGTGGTCAGAGACACCATTTATGCATTTAGCTGGAAACTCTTGCCCCACCACCGTACTCACCAAACTTGACCCCTTCCATTTACCACTTGTTTTCGTCGATGTTTTATGCACCATGAAACACTTCAACAATTACGGAGATGTCTAAAAATGGCTTGATCACTGGACCATCTCAAAAGATGTACGGTTTTTCTGGGAAGGCATCCATAAATTGCCAGAGAGATTTTTTGAAATTTAACGTTTTTTTTTTAAAGAAAGAATTAAGAATTATTATCTGCCACACCTGATAACTACAACAAAAATGCATAATAATAGACGTACATGACTGTTTATGAAGCGGTATGTTTCAATAGTAACAGATTTAATACTAATTTTATTAATATTTTAGATGTGTCACAATGTTGGACACGCTCTTAGTTTTAAAGGAAAGTAGAAAGTTACGAAGAGGAAAATATAAACAAACAACATTTTAATATTTTACCCTTTATAAAAAATAAAATACAATTTTTAATATTTTAGATGTGTCACAATGTTGGACACGCTCTTAGTTTTAAAGGAAAGTAGAAAGTTAAGAAGAGGAAAATACAAACAAACAACATTTTAATATTTTACCCTTTATAAAAACTAAAATACAATTTTTGGTGATAAATCATACAACCTACATATAACTGTTTGTTGTGGAATTTCTTCCCATGAAGCCTGAATTGCACTTTTCAAATCTTCCATATTTGTAAATTGTCTTGATTCGCTGTAAACTCGTATTGAAAGCACCCCCAACATTTTTAATAATATTCAAATCTGGAGATACAGCAGGCCAGTCCAATGTTCCTAAATCATTCCGGGTGTCGATCTGTTCGTTCTGTGAAGAGTCACGACGTTCGCCAAGAGTCCAACTTGGACTCTTGGCGACTCTTAAAAATACCAAATGAGATTTTGGCGTCGTGACTATTCACAGAATGAACGGATTCCGGACACCCGGAATAATTTAGGAACATTATCTACTATCCGTGAAAATATTTGATGTATTAAATCCGCGAAAATATTTGATGTAAAATTTCCATGTACGAATTGCCTTCAAAGTAATTTAAAAATAAAAAGAACAACTTTGAATAAAACTAATAAGCAATAGTTCCTCCATGGGTCTGAATGCATGCCTGTAGGCGATTGGCATGCTGTCGATTAAATGATCAATTTGGGCTTGTGTAATTCTCTCCCATTATTCACGAGCAGCACCTTTTAGTTCTCGCAGGGAAAAATTAATGTCCAGAATGTCCCAAGCATGTTCAATGACATTTATGTCAAGGGAATTTGCTGTCCACCCTAACTTTGTTATTCTCTCCTCTTCAAGAAAATTTTGTACTGTTGCTGTTCGATGAGGAGGTACGATGTCATGCATGAAAACAAATCCGTCGCCCACTGCGCTCGGAACAGACGCACAACAGGATTTAAAACTTTCTCGATGTACACAGCACCAGTGACGCTTCTCTCCAGGACCAGTAGAGGTGTCCGTATACTCCTCATAATACCGCCCCAAAATATCATCACGCTTCCACCTTCAAAATGGGATACGTGGTTGAGCTGTTTCTAGTCGTGCTTGTAGATCTGAAGCTCTCCAAACTAATGTTCTTCGTGAATCAGAAACGAAGCCAATTGTTATCTCATCGGAGAAAATCACGTTAGTAAAGTTAGGACCATGATTCACGGACATAGGACATAGGATGGACATGGACATAGGATGGACATGGACATAGGATGAACATGGACATAGGACATTCATTCACTTACAATATTATATTTTTTTTGTTGAAGGGTTAGTTTGGGAACACGTAAAGGTCTTCTGCGATTCAAATTTACCACTTTCAGTCAGTGTGTTATCGTTTATCGTGAAACATTTACTCCTTCAAGCCTAACAAGTTCCTTTGATATATTCTACTTATAGATCCCAGACTATTTCATTGAGCTATCATTGATATCTGCCGGTCTTGTGTAGTGCTTTGATGCAGTGCTTTGGAAAACACCTACAATTTTCGCGATATCACTTGATAATTAAAGCGCTGTTATGATTAAAGCCCTGTTGTAACAAAACATTTACTCTTGATGTGTTAAAATGAGATATCATGTTTGTAGGCATTTTTAAACGGAAATTGAAAAAGTACTGAAATAATAATGTAAATAACAGCATCAACAGAATGGGCAAAGATCGAAAAACCTGTGTTATCAGCAAAACGAACCTCGCGACTGTAAGCACCGAAGATGCCAAATGAGATTTTGACGAAACGTTTGCAAGGTCCCGATAGGAAAAATCTTATATATATATATATATAAGAATATATATATATATATATAAATATATATATATATATATATATATATATATATATATATATATATATATATATATATATATTCTAATTGAGGTCTATTTAATTTTTTTTATTCTCCAATATTTTAATTTGTATTTGAAATATATAAAAAAACATTAAAAAAGAATAATAAAACGAAATTATATATATTTTTTTTAAATTTTTATGGTGTGTCTTAACATTTCGACATTGAGTGCCATAGCTGTCAACTTAATATGCTACAAACATAATTATATTAACGTCATTAATTAATCATTATTAGCGTGAATTTTCACCCATTATTATCATAAAATATACACCTTAAACTAAGAACATCTTAAATTCGATATTAATAACGCAATTATAAAAATTCCACAAAATATAGTAAATATAGCAATCTCAAATTAATGTTCTTGGAGGGAAAATTAATCGTTATTAGGATATTTTATTATCATATTTGCCCATTTGCACAAGGATATTTTTTTTAACATGATATCTAATAGTAAAATTCATGGTTTCAATTTAATATCAATTATCATTACAAATAATTTCCAATATTAAGGTAAACATTTTATTCACACTGACTGAACTGATTAAAATATAATTTCAGGCATGATTGATCATCTTAGTAATGGAATTAAGGTAGTATGTAACTAATATGTACATTGTTTTAACTTTTGTCCAGAATATTGTTTTTTCCTATCAGCGGGGCGGAAAAGACCAAAATTTGATGTGAGCAAGATAAATTTTGCGAGGCCTTCTGGTGAAAAAATTTTGAAGTAAAAACTTCTTTAGCGTGTTGAGCGATTTTCGGTAGGGGCAAAACTTATAGGTTCGCGCCACCGACCTGCTAGTAACGTGTTGCGCCAGAGCATTTAAAACAGCGTGGTAAAACAGATTTCTAGTTGTTTGATAGTATTTTTGTCACGGATTTTAAAATTAAAAATTTTATAATAAATTTAATTTCTTAAAATTATGGTTCAAATTGTCAAACATATAATACGTATTGATTTGTGTTATAGTGATTTCAAACTGCAATAATGATTTATTCTTTAGAAGAAAAAGTAGAAATTATAAGATTAGTTGATGAAGCACGTGAGCGTTTCGTGAAACAGCAAAATAATTTAATAGAAGACATCCAGAACGGAACATCAACCATATTACAGTTCTTTGCGTAATCCAATATTTTGATCAAAACGGAACTGTTAATCAACTTTCTCATCAGCATGGTTCTCGTGAATTTCGAACAATTCTGGTTATGCTTGAAGCAAAATAACAGGAATTTTTTTAAACCAAAATTTCTTCAAACATTTGAAGAAGAATGAAGAAGAAGAGCAGTTGAAGAAGAAACACACTGAAAAAAGAATGGAATACTGTTTATGGTTATAAGGCATGTACATTAGGGTGGGCCGAATATATACTTTTTTCGAATTTCTTTTAATAATGTGTGGGGCAATTAAAAATAAGGTTTATGTTTCGAGGCTCCAAACTTGAGACGATCTTTGTGATCGTATTAAGCAGGCTTGCCGTAGTATTACCAAACAACAAGTGAGAAAATTAGTGAATAATACCCGACGACGTATTTAAAAATGCTTGATAGAAAATGCCGGAATGATAGAAATGTCTAGTATTTAAGTTTTATAATGTCAATTTAGATCGACCTGTAAAAACAGGAATTTTTTGTAAAAAAATAGTCTGTAATTATTAGAGAAATTATTAATTATTAATTATTATTGTAAAAATATCATAAAATAATATCAAGGACACCCAGTAATTTAGATCCATAAAAATCGGTACAGTTTGGTTTAAGGTGGTGCTGGTCAAGAATCCGTTGTTAAGTTTTCTCTAAGAAAAACCCTAATAGTACTTCTCGAAAATGGGAGCCATACAAGTTGACGCGTTTAGCCATGATTCTGGCAAAAAAAAACCATGTGATACACTTTCTTAATGCCGTTTTCCTATATATATATATATATATATATATATATATATATATATATATATATATATATATATATATATATATATATATATATATTACATATATACTATATATATATATATATATATATATATATATATATATATATATATATATATATATATATATATATATATATATATATATATATATATATATATATTATTCGGCCACCCAATTTCAGCTTTTTATTTTAAATATAAGTTAGTAATAAAATACAATAAATGCTTAAAACGTCAGTCCTATGGTATGTCACAACACCGAAAACCAGCAATCAAGTGACTGTCTATTAAACAGTATCATCGATTTAAGAAAACTTACTAATTCACTACAATCTGTGACGTACATAGTAATGTATATGATAACTTTCATAATGTACTATGCTCCACTTTATTTAAAAAAAAAAAAAACTTTGTGTTTAGTTTCATTCGTCAGTCCGTCGTGTGTTGTTTAAATTTGAAATTCGTGCCAAATATCACCGACGCAAGGTCAAATCCCTGTTTGAATTTTAAAGTTGGTAATGAAGTTAGTTGCGGACCGCGCCATTTAATGGCCGGCATTGCTGTACCAGTGCTACCGTTGTGTTTACCTTGTATACACGTGCTGATCCAGTCAAAATTTCAGTCCCTTGGTGAGTCGTTATTTTTTTGTTAACCTGAGATTTATTTTGATTTATACTTAGTTAACTATGATTTGTCAAAATGTAGCTTGTTGATATTGGAAATTACCAAAAGAAATATTAGTTTTAATTATAAGTTACGATTTATGTCTTTTTCGTCAGTCCGTTGGCGTCAGTCCTTTGTCAGGTATTGCACCAGAGGACTGACGTGTTTCCATGGTACTGATGTTTTTTCTTTTAGGGCACTTTAATCTTATTTGCTATCGTGTATAAACATTTCTATTTCATATTTCAGTTTGAAACATCATGCGGCACGCTAAATACAAATTGACCAGGGAAGATATATTAAAAAAAAAGAGAGAAGCCGAAAAGGCTTGCTTGGTCAGAATTAAAAGCGACCCCATTAAATTAGCGGAATCCAAAGAAAAACAAAAACTGCAGTACTCCAGAAAAAAAGAGAAAGAACAAAAAAAAATGTTAACGAAATGACACCACGGGAGCAACAAATAACTAGAAAAAAATGGAAAAATTATAACCAACCAACCAACTACAGACAAAATTAAACCAACTACAGATAAAAGAAGCAGCTCTTGAAACAAACTCCTAATCATTTTATACGCTAGAAGACTGCAACTACTGACAATGAAATACAACCCATAGTTCGTGAAGAAAACAGAGCTGTTATTAACGAAGACCAAAGAGCAAAAGAAGCTAAAAAGAGAAGTGAAAGACAGACAAAGTTTAGAAACAAGGAATTAAAAAAGATGAAGGCTATAATTTCAAAGTTTACAACTAAACTAAATACTTAGCGTCAAAAATATAAACGAGTTAAAAAGCAGTTAAAAAATGTTATAAAATCTGCAGAAAAAACACCAAAGCCCAGAATTGAAGACATGAGTGAAGATATAACTAAAAAGAAACAATTAGTGAAAAAGGTACTTTTTGGGGAAGCCATTAAAATTCAATTGGAAGAAAACTACACTAAACTAAAGACTCATGAAGAAAGAAAACAATTTAATGAAGCTATATCTGGAAATGTAGTAGACAAATACAAACTATGGAGAATAAAAAACAAAGCCGTCACCTATAAAAAACTGGACATAACCTATAAAAAATAAATTAAATTAAAAAAAATAAATAAAAAAATTATTAAAGGCAATATTAAAATGCGAAGATTAGTGCAGCAATTTTTAGAAGATGATTCTAACAGCCGTCAAGCTGCAGGAAAGAAAGAATTTGTGACTCAACAAGTTAAAAAACAGAAGAGATATTTACTTGATACCATGAAAAATCTTCATAAGAAATTTTATTTTTAATTTTTCGACTTCGACCATTTTGGGTGGTATCCCCTACATTGTCAAACCGTGATACTTAGTTGCATGATCCACGAAAACAGGGACCTTCAACTTGCTGCTCTAAAGAAAGGCAAACATACTTACAACAGTGAGTAATCATCAAAATATTTTGGAACTACTTTGCTGTGATCGATATTCTGAAAGATGTCTAGAGAGAACATGTTATAACTGTTGCTCCAAAACTTTAACTTATACAGAATTTGATAACTCAAACCCGATCTTAATAAAACAGTGGATGAATAAGAAAGAGCCCATAACAGATCTGAAAACGAAGAAAGAACGATTTGTGATGAAGTGTAAAAAGAAAACACAGGAAATGTTACCTAGAAATGCCATTACAAAGCCTGAAAACGATATGGCTAAATTTTTCCGCCATTCTTTTAACATATTACACCAGTATAATGCCATTAAGCAATTGAAAGAGTCTTTTTCTGAAACCGATGCCATGGTACATATGGATTTTTCTGAAAATTTTTGTACTAAATACAACCAGGAAATCCAATCCTTCCATTTTGGAGGTTCGCGATTTTCGAGGAGGTTCCCAAATTTCATTACATTCTGTTGTCGTTTATCTAAAAAACTTCGTTGTTTCACACTGCACTATCTCATCTAATTTGTCTCACAACGCTGGAGCAATTTGGGCCCATCTGAAACCTGTACTGGCATCACTGTCATTAAATATTGAAAACATTCACTTTCTCAGTGATGGTCCTGTAACGCAATACAGGAACAAATCTATGTTTTATGTATTAGGCTGTAAACTGCAAGACATGCTCCCTAATATTATAAAATATACCTGGAACTTTCATGAAGCTGGACATGGGAAGGGGGCACCCGATGGTGTAGGAGCCACTTGTAAACGAACAGCAGATCATGTGATTGCTGCAGGTGGAGATATATATTTCTTGTTGATGCCTTTAAGGCAAAGTTCATTATATTTACTTGATTTATAAGATCCATATATAAAAATGTCAAAAGGTTGTTATGAAGACTGAGATAGTTGACTTTCATAGTATTACATTGTAATTGTTATTAATTTCATGTTAATTAGTACTTTTAAGGTAAATATGTTTAGATGTTTGTTTCTAATGTTTGTTGATTACTTAGAAAATGTATACTGCTAAGTAAAACTAACTCAAAGTGGTACAAGTGAAGTGAGAATAACGTTACGTTAAATGTCAAAAGACTGTTTTGAAGACTGAGATAGTATTTTCTACAGTATTACGTATTACTAATTATTTTTAATTCTTATTAAGTGATTTTAATATTTAAAAGACATGTATCATTTTTAAATACTAAGAGATGTGTACAAAGTTTTATTAAATTCCATTATAAATCTTATGAAGTTGTGTATTTTATCAGTTCTATGTCACTCTCGTCAGTCCCCTGACAATAAAATTCTCAAATTTTGAAATTTCTCATAATCTACTTAAAAAAGTGACTTGGAACAATATATTCATTTCATTAACTATGTCAAACACCTGAATTTGTAAAACTTTAATTTAATAACTCTAATAAACAAAATATCCTCAAAAGTTACCCAACTTTTGTATAATCACCCATATACATATACATATACGGAAAAATAACGAAACTTTTTAATATAAAAAATATATTTTTATAATAAAAAAAACCAAATAGTTATTTTGCTATATTTATTTCCTTTTAATTCAAAATACATCCATTCCGCATCAATACACCACTGAGCACGTTCAACCAACGTTAAGAAAGATTTTTATGTCGTTTTTCGGAATCGGCTTAATGAGCTTCGTCACGGCTTCTTGGAGTTGTGTAACACTATTATAAAACATTCCCTTCATGGCAGCTTGAGTTTTAGGAACAAGAAATAGCCGCACGGAAATAAATCAGGCGAATACTTGACCCAGACTGGGTTATCGCCAAAAATTTAGGAACCACGACGATCCTGTGAGATGATGCATTATCGTGCAACAAAAACCAACTCGTTATTCGGTCCTCACTCGAAAATTCTTTTCCTCAAACGCTCCATAACACTCAGATAATATTCACCAATGACATTTTGACCCTGTGCAACGAATTCACGAAGTATACCACTTTTTGGGTCGCAAAAACAAAGCAACATTGTTTTTTTTTTCGTGACTTCTGGGAGCGCAATTTTTTCGATTTCGAAAAGCCTGGTCATTTCCACGTAACAGTTTGGCAGTTTATTTGAGGATCATACTTAAACCACCAAGTCTTATCACCAGCTGCAGTCGTTCCAGGAACGGCAGTTCCGTACGGTTGTTTTAATAAAGTGTTTGCAATGTTCAACGCGAACAATTTCTTGGTCCTCATTTAAGGTATGAAGAACAATCGAGCAGACTTTCCGTTTGTTTAAATCCTTTTTAAAATTTTGCGAATCATGTTTTTCTCATTCATTCCTCAATCCTCAATCATTTTTCCTCAATCATTTTCCTCAATCAATTTCCTCAATCATTCCTCAGCTATCCCTCTCACAGTCGAATTCGCATCATAGACGATCATTTCACGTACATTTTTCATCAGCTCATTGCGATTTGTATTTCTTGGTTGATCTGGCCTTGAGTCGCCTTCCAAAGTATCACGCAGTGGTGGCTTGTGAGGGAGGGCGCTGGGGCACCGCGCTCCAGCATTTATCACAGTATACAATTTTTCAGAGTAAAACACCATATTTTATTTCCATTCAGTTTCTTTCCTTTAACTCATTTTAAGATATTATTAAAAATGGTAATCTCCAAATGTAGAAGAACGTCTGTCGACCCATTACACCAAATAATGCGGATAAAAATTCGATCTCCTCCCACACAATTTTTACATCGTTGGTTGGACGTTTACCTCCGTATGCTACGTCCAGGATTCCAGGACTCCATTTTCCATGATATTACGTCTCTATAAGGGAAATGGAATCTCTCGCCTTTTTCGTCACTCACACCACCCAGGTTTTCAGGGAAAAATCCAAATGTGAGTCCAGGATATGTATCTTCAAGGACATATTACACCCAAAAGCTTTGTATGAGATCAAAAGTTTATTAATTAAATGTTTATAATTTTCTGCCCTGTGGTTACCCAAAAAGTTTTTTACGACATTAACAAAACTTTTCCATGCGGATTTTACACGACCATTCAGTGTTTGCTCAAAGCTGTTATCCTTCATTAGTTCCCTTATCTGAGGACGTACAAATATCCCCTCTTCAGTGGCGGATCGTGAGGGAGGGCGTTGGGGCGCCGCCCCTCCAGCATTTATCACAGTAAACAGTTTTTCAGAGAACACCATATTTTATTTCCATTCAGTTTCCTTTCTTTAACTCATTTTAAGATATTATTAAAAATTAAATTCTCCAAATTTGAAAGAACGTCCATCGACTCATTACACCAAATAATGCGGTTAAAATTTCTATCCTCTCGCCACAATTTTTCCATCGTTGGTCGGACGTTTACCTCCAGCGACCGTACGACATGCCATCTGCTGTCATCGTTAGCGTTGCATGTTTTGTTAATTACCAGAATTTGGGGGTTTAACTGTTTCCTAAAACATGCGATTTGGACGTAGATTCCTTGTGATCGAGCTGAGCTTATCGATAATTAGTTTTAAACGCTGATTTGGCGGGTACGGAGCATTTGATATGTCTCGCGTCGCGTACTTCGTACGCCTCGAGAATACTTGTTTTGATTTGGGATTTACTGTACGTATGTACACACTGAGTAGTATTTTTTAAATAAAAATAATCAACTTTTAATTCCAAACTTGAAGGCGTCTGATTTAAAACAGTTAATAATGGTGGCGTTAATAATGGCGAGGTGCTATTCACCGTATGTGTTCAATAACCCTTTTTTGTTATAAAACTTTGATATTTTCTTGAACTTTTCGAACTTCTCATAAACTTTTTCGAATTTTCTCTGTTGACTTGCAGTTACAATAAACTGTTTGAATAGTTTACTCTTCGGAAAACGATGAGTACCTACTTATTCATTCCTTTATCTGCGCAACAAGCAACAATCCATTCTCCAATGTCCTTGTAAGTAGTAACTATATAAAATTTTAATATTTTCCTGGTTCACCTCCTGTGGATGAAAAAAGAAAAAAATATTCAGGAGTACTATTCTCTTCTACGCCCTCTCACTTTAAAAATCTACAAGCTGCCACTGGTATCACGACCGTTCTGGAATCGCTTATACCACTCGAACGCGTTTACGGGATAAGCAATCATCACCAATCAATTTTTCACCAATTGAAATATTTCTGTAAAAGTTCTACCGAGCTTGGCTAAGCAGTGCATCCATTATCGCATGCTTTGAGATGGAATCAAATGCTTTTTCGTAGTCGATAAAAGCCAAGCACAGTGGCGTGGTGTATTCGTTGTGCCTTTCTATGACCTGCTGTACAACCTGGATGTGATCCATTGTACTGAATCCACTTCTGAATCCTGCTTGTTCTCTTGGTTGTGCGTCATTCTTTTTTTTAATATTCTTTTAGAAATTATCTTAATGAAAACTTTGTACATCACTGATAGGAGGCTTATTGGACGGTAGTTGTTTAAATCTTCCTGTGCTCCTTTTTTATGTAAAAGGATCACTTCTGCATTTTTCCATAAGTCAGATACTTTTTGTTCTTTGAGGCATTTTGAGTATAATTTTGCCAGTGTTTTATGTAACGTCCGACCACCAGCTTTTAGCATTTGGACAGTTACACTATCCTTTCCTGGAGCCTTGCCGTTCTTCATCAATTCTATAGCATTTGTTACTTCCTCCACTAGGATATCTGGCATTATATATTGTTCTTCCGTGGGTATTGCTGTCCCTGACTGGCTCTGATCTTCATATAACTGGGAATAAAACCTTCTGACAATCTCTAACATTTGGGTACGCGTCCTGCACGCTGTGCCATCCTCACGCTTTAAAGCATATATTTGCGTTCTTTTATTTCTCAGCTTCTGTTTAGCTTTGTTGATTCCTTTGTTTTCTTCCAGGGTTTTTTGCACTAGCTGCATATTGAATCGGCGCGTGTCCTCTCTGATACGTTTTCTTATAGTTTTGCAGAGCTCAGTGTACTCGACCCTGCCAAAAGGACTACCTGCATTTCTCATTGCTCGCCGTTTCTTCATTAAATCAATGGTCTCACTGGAGATTTTTGTTTGTTTGAGACATTTTTCCTCTGGTGCTATTGAAGCAGCCGTTTGAAGTACATTGTTGGCGATTTCTTCATATTGAACTGGTATTTTCACCTCCTCTAGATCTTGTAACGCAGCAAACCGGTTTGACAAAGCAATCTCAAAATCGCTTCCTCTCTCCAGCAGTTTTCCAGAATCCACCTTGCCCTTCTTTGATCTTACCATTCTTTCGCGCTCTTTTCGACAGTCAATCCGAATCCTTGCTCGTACCATTCGGTGGTCACTTCCAACATTAAAATTGTTAAGGACAGTACAATTGGTAAATATTGTTTTATCGTTGGTCATGATGTAGTCAATTTCGCTTGTGAGCCCAGATGGACTTTTCCATGTCCATTTTCTGTTGATATTTTTCTTATAGAATGAATTCATAATATATAGTTCTTGTCCTTCAGCAAAATCAACTAATCTGTCACCTCTATTGTCTCGCTCACCAGTTCCATATGGGCCAGTTGCATTTTCGTCTGTTCTTGTTGTTCCAATTCCGGCATTAAAATCACCCATCAGTATTTTGTACCTACATTTCTCCTTGTATAAAAGCTGGGCTACATCATCATAAAATTCCTCAATTTCCTCATCTTTATGGCTTATAGTTGGTGCATAAGCTTGGACGATTTGAAGCCTAAACTTTTTATTCAGCTGAATGACGCATTGGGCTAATAGGTCGGATGTACTTTCAAATTTTACCACACTGTCCTTCAGCTTTCGATTGATGAGGAATCCAATTCCGCCACATCGGCCATTTTCCGTACCTCGAGTGTAGAGTACGTGTCCAGCTGGTTCCGTAGTATTGTAGTATTTCTACAATACTACGTAGTTCTGTAGTATTTGTTTTAATCTTTTTTTTAATTAATTCTTTCAGTTTCGCAGGAGACGTTCTTATACCCGTGGTGATCCAAGGCTTCAATCTACTCTTATTAGAGAATTTGACCCTTTGAAGGGGAAATGAAACATCAATATAATATTGCAGATAGTTCAAAAAACCTAAAAAACATTGATCCACACTTGAACCTGAACACACCTGAACCTGAACACACTTGAAGCCTGAAAAACATTATACCAAATCTCCATACTCAGACGTGATTCAAATGTTTTAAAATGCATTTCAGTAAAATATTTTTTATATTTAACGCTCAGGTATTCAGTTTTTTTATATGATATGTATAATATCTGAGCATAATGATCCGATAAGCAATTGGGCCAGACGGAACAGGTCGAATAATCTTTAAAGTTTGTACAAATATAATCAATCATTGTGCTTGAATGTTCCGTTACTCGAGTTGCTCCATCAACAACGTTATTTAAATGATAACAAAATAAAATATTCTTCAATCTGTCTACAGGCCCTGAAGAGTCCAAGTAGTTTATGTTAAGATCACCACAATGAATTATTTTAGAGTTTTTTAGAAGAGAAATGTCATATATTTTATATTTTGATAACGGATGATCGAGGTAAAATGTGTAGCGTGTTAAATGTATATTCAGTAAGAATTTTATTTTGACAGCTAATAGAGTACATGTATGCCAGCCGTCTCCATATTCAATTCTATATTCAATTTAGTACGTTCCAATGTAATAAATAATTACCAAAAAATAACATCAAGATCCAATTTGTGATATACAATGTTTTCCATACTTTTAGAACTGTTTTTCGTTCTCTCCCAGTTTCATACATTTTCACAAATTCTGACTCTTTTCCAATATATATGAAGTATAGTTTTATATTAATTTTAATATACATTTAATATATCGGTTATGATTTTATTTATGAATTAATTGCGCTTCATATTGGATAAAGCAAAAGAGCTGCTCTAATATCAATAAATAAAAACTTTAGATGTTTCCTTGTCTATCAAAGGCTATTATATTAGCTATTGTACGGGGGTGTAAATAAAGTAATGAGAGTGCTGATGTTGCGTTCCCATTTGGAGGAAAGGCAGATTAACATCTGATGGGTTTTTAGTACGAGTTTGAACTACATAGAGTCTCTTGGCGCTCTGAAGCAATTCTTTTCGTGAATTGGATTTTTCTAGGGCGTTCTGAAACAATCTCTACTAACGATGTGTTGTCAAGTTTTGTTTTAGATTTGGGGACAGTTGCAACGGAAACTTTTCTACTTCAATCGTCTACGAAAACAGTGTTTTGTCAAGGCATTTTCAGAAGGCCGAGACTTGGTTGAAGATTCCTCGCGGCGGAAGGCTTTCAACTGCCACCATGCCATAATGAAACTATCTACATCATTCGGAATATTGTGCGCTCTGATCGTCGGTTGACGATCAGAATAATCGGAGAAGAGAAAAATTTGACTTCAATAGGCCTATGGAAACAGTGTTTTGTCAAGCGCCCAGATTTTCAGTAAAAATAAAAATAAAATCAAGCAAAAAAATGGGAAAAGTGGGTGGTTCGTGCAATAAATTTTATATTTTATATAGGGATCATTTAAATACGGAATCGCAGAATACAAGCGTAGTTATAAATACACAGATGTCTTTTTTAACGACCAAAAATACTTCAACCATTCTCCGCTATTAAATATTTTGAAAAACCAGTCTGAATAAGGGTTTTGGGAATTCCCAGAGAAAACATGTAAAATTACTTGACGACCTATTATTTGTCACAATAGAATTTCATCCTCTGTTAACCATTCGAAGAAGCTACTGTGTAGCGAAATGCGTTATGTTTTAGAGAAAAATATAAGTGGAAATTAGATAACTTTGTTTTATTTATACAATTTAGTATGAATTTCCATCAAGAAAATGCTGCAACTATTCTAAATGTTGATGAAGATACAAATTTATCAATTTGTCGCTGGTCGCAGGAAGCTGGGCTTTGTTATTCGACTATGTGGATTATTTAATTCCGAATTTAAATGGTACTAATCTGGAGGAGATGTGGTTCCAAGTGGATGGTTCTAAATGTCATACAGGCAATGCCACAATCGACTTATTGAGGGAACAATTGGGTCAGAAAATGATTTAGATGAACGAGCCTATAAATTGGTCACCAAGGCCATGTGATTTAACGCATTTAGATTATTTTCTTTATGGTTACATTAAATATTTGGTCTATGTCGATAAACCACCAACTATTGGCGCCTTGAAAGCCTATATAACTCGGACAATTGCGTACATAAGACCCCAATTGCTTGAAAAAGTGATCGGAAATTGGATTGACAAACTGCGCTTTGTCAGAAGTAGCTGCGGCAGCCATTTGCACGAAATTGTTTCCAAACAGTAATGACATTGAATGTTATTTCATATGAAATAAATTGTTTCAAGACATCTAATTTGGTTGCTGTTTTATTTGCATTTAAAGTTCAGACGCACTAAAAAAATACTCTATATTAGGACAAAGTGAGATGATAAAAATTAAATTTACATAAACGTTAAAACACACGAGTTTTCAATTAAGAGAAATAATTTCGAAAAGGCGGGTAATAACACCTTAAATAAATCAATATGTTTCGTTCAGTGTTTTGTTTGAGCATTATGGGTCGTGGAAAACAATGTTTTATTAAAATAAAATAATCAGATAAATTAATTTTAACAACACTTAAGATAAAGTATTATAGCGTGCTGTTTGGTTTGATATTAAAAGGACATTCTTGGAATAATTCTATTTTACAACAAGTATTTTATTGTACACTAGGTGAGATATTGCTGCATATTTTTTCAAATTTTAGAATCATATTGGGCACAGTCGTTTTCTTCACCATATTGGTACTGGCTTGGTGTTTGCTTTTTAAGTAGCGACCACTACTAAATAGGATTAAAATTACTTGTGTTTCTCTATTTAAAAGAAAATCCTTGCCTGGCATACGTCTGTTTATCAAAACTATACCTTTTCCCATGTTGAGGTCCAACAGTACATCGGTCCATGGTTTTGGAGATCTTCCTCTTGTCTTCTTCTCTGTTAGGCTATTGTGTTTTGTGCTTTTCACAAGTGCATTTTTTTCTCTTGTTTTCCATTCTTTTCACAGGTCATTTCAAGTATTTTCTCTTCTATCTTATTTATTTGCTAAACTCGAAGAGATTTACCACTAAACACCAAATAATTTTTTAAAATTCTCGACGCACGTTTCGCTAATCATGTTTGCATCATCACGAGATGATTTAATCTAATTTTAAAACTAAACTATGTTTTATTTATATGAAACCCCTACGTAATGAAGGGTGAAAAAACCATGAACCGTGAAGTTTACTCAGACTTACATTAATAATTGAAAAAGTTGACTGAACGGGATATGTCCTTTATCTCGGTTCATGATTTTCTTACATTATTCTTTTTAAATGATTTTATATGCATCCAAAGCCATATTGTTATTAACACTTTTAACTAGTCTTAAATTTCTAATATCTATATTGTGGTCGTGTTCGATTGCATGTTGGGCAATACAAGATTTTTCATTTCTCCCATATTTGATGTGGGTAATATGTTCTTTATAACCTGTTAATATGGATCTATTTGCCCAATATACCTTCGATCACAATCTTGACAATTAATTTCGTAAATCCCCTACTTTTCATGTTGGATAATCCAAAGGATAAAGTAGTATCCTTTGGATTATCCAGGATTTGTCTTAATTTTTTATATGGTTTGTGTACAATCTTAATGTCCACTTTTTCAAAATTTTCTCTAGTCCTCTTGTTAATTGGGCATCAAACTGTATTACCATGAATTTATTTTTGTTTTGAACGTTTTGAAAAGTCGAAGATTCTTTCAATAATTTTCAAAACTTGTGTTTTCTAATTAATTTATCTACAATGTCGTTATTACAACCGTTCACTCCCCAATTAATTTTATTTTGTAATATAATTATCTTTATTTAAGGGAAAATTAATTAATCTATTTACTATAAAATTTAAACTAGCCATCTTATTTTCGAAGCTATGATTTGAATCGTTAGGAATGTATCTCGAAGTGGTGGTGTTTTTTCTAAACATATCAAAATCTAACCTATTTTTGTTTCTACCGACTAAAACATCCATAAATGGTAAATCTCTTCGAGTTTAGTATTTCACACCGAAGGTTCCAATAGAAGAATTGATCTACGTTGGCTACACGGTCAGCGGAACTAAATCTTTATCCTAAGTACTTATAAAAATTAGGCTTATTGGAGCAGATATTTGGTTTCTAAAATCATGAGAGACTAATAAAATATTTTCCAATTTTATTAAAGTTAATATTTCAAAATCTTCTAAAATATGTGACAAAATAACTAATTTTGGAAGACAGAAATGGCTTGACTTAGGAATCAAACATTTGTACAGTAAAATGAGTATGCTTGAAAGTCAGGAGTACAATCTTTACAAGAAATTAACTTTTAAATTAGCTAATGTAGAACATGGATGTTGGTGCAGTTTTCAAAGGAATATGTTCACATCAGTAAGTTTATTAAAAAAATGTCATCATTAGATAAAAAAATCAAAAAAACTCAAAATTGAGCAGTCGAAAGAACATATTCCAGAAACGAGTATCAACATAGTAGAAAATCTTTTAACACAGACGTTCGACAATCCTGAACTAGATCTCTTAAATAAAGGCATCAATTTTGCTTTACCGGAATTCCGTAGTGCTTTGGAGGATATGGTAGGCGGTAGTGAAACTGGTATTAAACACTTACCGGAGTCTTCCAAAGTGTTCGCCAGAGAGTCATGTAAAGGCAAAATTGTAAAAAAAAAATTTCAAATAAAAGTCAACATATGTCGAATATTTCTAAGATTGTCAAGCGTCTGCGGGAGAAGGATTGTTTTTATTTAAAAGCTGATAAGGGGAATAAGGTTTTAGTAATGGACAAAACTGATTACTTTGTTCGCGTTGAGATAATTATCTTAATCTGATTACTTTGAACGCGTTAATTCAGGACGGTCCATATAAACGATTACCTAGAAATTCACTGTCAAAATAGATTAACGAAGTCGCAGATACATTGAAATCTTGTAACAACCTTATTTCGCCTTCTTTGAAAAGCAAATTGTATATTTCTAATCCAAAAGTGCCAAGATTGTATGCTCTACCAAAAATTCATAAACCAGGAAAGCCAATGAGACCAATTGTATCAGCTATTAATTCTCCAACATGTAACTTGGTAAAATGGTTAACAAAGGAATGTGAAAATCTACCAAACCTAACCTTCCTGATAAATTCAACAAAAATCTAGACAAAGTCAAAAATACATATCTACAGGAAGGTGAGGTTTTGATTATGAAGTGAGTGAGTGAGTGAAGTGAAGTGAGTCACTGCTATGAAGAGTGAACAAACCGTCTTCAGTGTTGTATAGCTTTGTAAGGCAACTAACTCTCTTTTTTTGTTGCTGTTGCAAATTCTATTCACAGTAGTGTATATTGTAATTAATTTATGATGTTGATATTTGTTGTTGATGTTTGATGCCCAATTAACAAGAGGGCTAGACAAAATTTTGAAAAAGTGGACATTAAGGTTGTGTAGAAACCATATAATAAATTAAGAGAAGTCTTAGCTAATCCAAAGGATAAAGTAGATCAATACGAAAAGTCGGGGATTTACGAAAATAAATGTCAAGATTGTGATCGAAGGTATATTGGGCAAACAAAAAGATCCATATTAGCGAGATATAAAGATTATATTGCTCACATTAGATATGGGAGAAATGAAAAATCTTGTGTTGCCTAACATACAATCGAACATGACCAATATAGATATTAGTAATTTAAGACTAGTTAAAAGTGTTAACAACAATAGAGCTTTGGATGCATATGAAAGCATTCAAACAGAAAAATGTAAGAAAATCATAAACCGAAATAAAGGACCTATCAGGTTCAGTCAACTTTTTCAATTATTAATGTAAGGCTTAGCAAACTGCACGGTTCATGATTTTTACACGCTGCATTAGGTAGGGTTTTCATATAAATAGAACATAGTTTAGTTTTAGAATTTAGATTAAATTATCTCTTGCTTTCGCTGTGGGTGAGGGGGTGTTGTCGCGCTGCAAAATAACTTTTGCATGGTTAGCGAAACGTGCGTCGAGAAGTTCAAAAAAGTGATCTGGTGTTTAGTGGTAAATCTCGTCGAGTTTAGTGTTTCACACCGAAGGTTCCAATAAAAGAATTGAATGTACCCATTTGGTTAAATCTTATATTCCACTTTGAACTTTCAGTTCTTTGCTTCATGTTCTGTCATGTAGAGTGTTTCCATGGATGCTAAAATTGAGTTTATTCGAAATATGCGCCATAACTAGCTGCACATTTTTCCCATCTCTCTGGCAATTTGTGGATTCCGCACCAGAAAAATCGTACACCTTTTGAGAAGGTCCAGCTATCAAACCATTTTTCGGCATCTCTGTAATTGTTGAAGTGTTTTATGGAAAGCGCGTGAGACATCCATGAAAACAAGTGGTAGTCAGAAGGGACCAAGTTTGATGAGTACGGCGGGTGGGGTAATAGTTCCCGGCCAAGTGCAGAATTGGTGTCTCTGACAGCTTTCCATGTGGGTGATGGGTCGTTATCGCGCTGCAAAATAACTTTTTCGTGTCTTGTATCCCGTTCTGCTCACTTTTCGATCAATGCATCGTTCAAATTGATTTGATGGTTATCCTGGGTAAACCTTTTTTGCGTTTTTCCTAAAAAAATTCTGTGTTTTCGGTTCTCGAAATATTTTTCAATTTTTTGTCTCCAGTCACGATCCTTTCAGCTGATGTGGTACCCATTTTCCTGCCTTCTGGATCTTTCCCATGGCATGCAGACGATCACAAATGATTCGGCGACTAACAATTGACGTCTCTGCCATTTGTTGTTGTTTTTTTCCAACAATGCTTGCAATTCGGCATATTTAATTTTTTTCGGTTGACCTGGGCGTTTTTTGTCTTTCAAGTCAAAATCACTACTTTTAAATCGGCTAACCTAACGCCAACAAGCATCTTGCGTTGGGACATTGTCACCGTAAGTTTCCACCAGTAACGAAAAATACTACGTGCTACAAATGCTCTTTATTTATCATCAATGGCGTTTTGAAAGGTACGATTGTAGCAACAGAATGACATATGAAATTAGACTGTGAACCGACCTTTCCAGCACCATTTCTTAAAAAAAAATAAGAATTATTAACCGCCACACCTGATAAACTTACCAGGTCTTGGTCTTTTCCATTGCATAAGTTAAGATAGATCTTATTGTGGCTTTGGATATTCTTACTTTGTTTACGGTCGCAATGTATTTATTTCCCCGCGCAATAGCTTGTAAACATTCTGCGATACGTGTTGTTTTAATTGCGTTCGCTCTTAGTTCACGTTGCAGGGCTTCATTGCTTATTATTTCAGTGCCGAGGTATGTGAATTGATTGACTTGTTTCCAACTTGTATTTTATTGTGTCTTTAGAAATTATTGTGCATTTGGTTTTATTGTGCGTCGGAGTTAATCGGTTTGTTTCTTCACTAGAGGTGTGAAAAAGTAGTTGTGGTTTACTCTCCGAGTCAGCTATGAGCTCAGTTTCGTCTGCATAGCATACAACATGACCTAAGATATTTCCCATTTTATATCCAGCTGTTTTGGGAAATTTTTCTATGATTCTGTCTTGTCTGTTAAAAAGAAGTGAGCTAAGGGAACCCCCTTGTCATATTCCTCTGCTTATTTGTATGTACTACAGTTTTGTTCCAGACGTACAGTTATGTAGCCTTCCAGTTTTGGTTAATATCCGAGGTAAGTTTGACTAATCGTTGATTGACTTCCTTTTTGTGCATTATTTGATTAATACCTCTTAAGAGAACCAAACCCGGTCGAACGCATTCGACCGAGTTTTCTTAACGGGTGGTCATATCGACGAAGGAGTGGAAGACAGGTTTGTTGAACTCGACAACTTTTGCTGATATTCAAAATTCACTCATGTTTTGCCACAAGAAAACTAATATAATCAATCTTTTTCTTCATCTACATCTTCCAAAGTAAATCGGAAGTGCGCTCTAGTCCCTAAACTGAAATTTAAATCCATATAAATTCATTTTTTTTTAAAGTATATTTAAAAAAAATCGATTTGGTGATTTTAAAAATATTAAAAATTTTTTTCTCGCGATTCCTTAGGTTTTTGACATTTGTTTTAAGGGACCATTTTCTTTAAAATCCTCATTGGTTAAATTTTGAAAGTTGAACTGTCCAGGAGGTGGGATGTATTTGTTTCTAGGTCTCGGTTTTTGGTACTGACAAACCAGTTTTCTCCATTGGGTTCTGCTGGAAGTCACCTCCCATTGACGATTAGCATTAACGCTCTTCAATGTTTCATGGAAAGCATTCTTCTAACAAATTTCTGACCTTCTTGTCTATATTCACCTGAAGTCAGTTCACCATATAATGTACAATTTTCTAGACGATGGTCGTCCAGCCTGGCCAAATGCACCTCCAACCCAGACATCCTCTCCCCACGAGAATCTCCATCGACAAACAATTATTTATGTTATTTGATTTTTTGGTACCATTTGGTCCCCATTATCTGCCTCAGATGACGTTGTTGTGTGTTCTCGAGAATCTTCAGGTGTTTCCTATAAAGTACGATTCACATCCATAAGTAAACAAAGGCACCATCACAGTTCGGTATACAGTCACTGTTACCATCAAGGACAGGTTATAAGATACTGAAAATTTGATGGAGAAGTTTCCAATAGGCCCTAGAAGCACAACTAATTCGGTTGCAAATTTTAAAACTACCACGAACAGCCATAATTTTAGTTTTATTTATATTAATTTTATAGCTTAATGCTTCATACGCCTAGATATATGTATTAAGAATTTTTTGAAACATAACTGTGTGCTATTAAGGCATTATCATCCGCGTACATGGGTTCTGTGGTACAGCGTATTCGGGTTTTGACTTTAAGGCGGGATATATTGAAAAGGCCTATAGCGTATCATGCGTATTCTGTCAACGATAATTATCAATGCCGCCATAAAGATGCTGAGCAAAACTAGGGTTGAAAGGCCCAGAGGCGGTTTCAAAAGGATGTGTAATTTTCCCATTGTGAGACACTATAGCTCTGTTAATAACATGAAAGATTTTACAGATGTTGATGAGGTTTTGAAAAATACCGTACTTAGTCATAACCAGCCGCAGGGTATACTTTAGTGGCGGCGTATAAGGGAGGCCGTTGGGGCGTCGCCCTTCCAGCATTTATCATACAGTAAACAATGTTTCAGAGCAAAACACTATATTTTACTTCCTGTATAGGGTTTCAATAGCACGAAAAGTGAAAAGGAGGAAGGGGAAAGTAAAAAAAATTCTTCAGCAGCACTATTTTCTTATACGCCCTCCCACTTTAAAAACCTACGAGCCGCCACTGGCATATTTATTTACCGTATCAAATGCTTTTGTAACATCAACGAAGGCAATTTTCATGTTCTGTTAATGTACAATAATTTTTTGTTGCAGTTAAGCTAATCAGTGTATCCGGAACAAATTGATCTATATATAGGAGGTATAGTTTTGTGGTTTGAATCGAAACTAAGAAAAATCATAATAAAACAACTAAGCTAAACGATAGCTCAAAACTTAGAGAAGTTAAAATAAGAAGCAATATAATTAACATTATACAAATATTTTCTCCTACAGAAGAGGCGGTCACTATTTAAATTTGTCTTTAATCTCAACAATGTGGGAAGAAAACAATGTTTAATAAAATAGAAGTAGATTTGCTACTTACTTTGGAAACAAAATCCACAATTTGATGTAATTATATGATAGTAGCATTCGTTCTACATAGAAATTTAAACGATTTAATCCAATATAATCGTCTATACATAAATGATTTAATCAAATATAAAACAATATAATGTATAATTACAACGTAATTGCGGCCCTAAACAATATAAAACAAATAGATGAATAAAGATATGATGAAAATAATACTATTTCAACTTAAAGAGGAAATGCATAAAAATAAATTTATAGCGATTTCATTTCAAAAGTAGCCACCTTCATTATTTCTTTTAGCAATAAAAATTAGTTCTAGACAAAAAGACGTCAATTTATATGTCGAGGGAGAAATTTAAAACCAAAGTCCGTTATATTTTATGTTTCACTTCCAGTCACCTCTACCTAAAAATTTATATTCAGCATGTTTTTATCTTTCATTTTATAACAAATCAAGGTGGTTTCCAATTAAATTTACATTGACCAAATAATCCCTAGGAGATATGTGAACAAAATAAGTAATGATATCTTAAAATTACTTTATTCTATTGAAATTGCAATTCTATGTTGCCGCCTTCAAAGTAGTTGCCTTGAGAATTCACTCAGTGCTGAAGACAGTTGGTCCACTCTTCATAGCAGTGCTTGCAAAATATGTCCTATTAGATGAATTTTCAATCTTGAGAACAGGAAAAACAAGTAGCAGTGGCAAGTTGGCAAGTAGGACAGTATGTCTTACTTGCCAAAAACGCGTTGAAATCTCTGTGTGTAAAGGTCCGTTGTTGTGATGCAGCACTTAAGTGTTTTTGATGTTCGGTCTCATACAATTAATCCTTTTCCGAAATCATTCGAGAATCTTCGGTGAAAATACTGGTTTGCTATTTGACCTTAAGACAGAAATTGTTTATAAACGACCCCCCGGCTATCAAAAACAAACAAATCATCATGGTTTTGTTGTTCGATTTGTTCATTCTGGCATCTTTTGGTCATGATGAGGTTGGAGTGGGTCATTCAAAAATCCAAGACTCGTCACCAGAAAATGATGGTCATTTTCAATCTGCCTCAAAATTTTATGATTTCGTTTACCTCCTGTTTTCCTTTTGGTTGTGTGACATGGTTTGGGAACCTTTTCCGCGTAGATTCTCTTCACCCGTTGAAGAAGTCATTGGTCAAAATCTGATAAATGGTTATGTAAGTCTAATTCAATTCTTAAACGAATATAGGAATTTAGGACATTCTTTCTGGAAACGATCAAATACAGTAAATAGCCCTGGATAGATTTTTGGAGATATTAAAATTATTGCTCTTTTGCTGGGACTGCAGCTTGATTACACAAAACATTGCTGTTTTATTTGCGAATGGGATAGTAGAGATAAATATCACTATATAAAGAAAAAGTGGCCCAAGCGTAAGTGACTCTCATAGAAGAATGTTCTCTAGTGCACTCTGAAGATGTACTTTTACCACCTTTACAAAATGGCAGTGGATTTTTATATCTGAAAGAGAAATTCACAAAATTAGCGTCGCAAAAATGAAAGAGGGGATATTTGTAGCTCCCCAAATAAGGGAACTAATGAAGGATAACAGCTTCGAGAAAACAGTGAATAATCTTTGAAAACCCGCCTGGAAATTTTTTGCTAATGTAAAAAAACTTTCTGGGTAACCACAGAGCAGAAAATTATTACAATATAATTAATGAACTTTTGATCTCATACAAAGCTTTGTGTTACAATATGTCTTTGAAGGTACATATCCTGGACTCACATTTGAATTTTTTCCCTGAAAACCTGGGTGATGTGAGTGACGAACACGGCGAGAGATTCCACCACGATATTTCCTGTATGGAGATGTGATATCATGGGAAACGGAGTCCTGTGATGTTGCCGGTTACTGCTGGGGATTGAAAAAGGATATACCTGAAGCTAAGTATTCGCGAAAATTCATAAATATTGTGTATAATAATGTAGATAATTGTATAAGTGTAAGTGTTTTTAATAATAAAAAATATATATATTTAAATGTCACAAACGAACCTGACGTGTTAATTTTTTTTATTAATATATTCTTGTTTGGTGGCCGTAGTACTATCTAAATTAGTAGGACGTTTTCGTGTGATAAAAAAAGTTTGAATTTTGCTGATCAGTGTCATCAATAAAAAGTTTTTTTGAAATGAACGCAAATTCTGTGTTTTATTCAAGAATTTAAAAATTCGCTATAAAAAGTTATATAATTTTGTATATAATATATATATATATATATATATATATATATATATATATATATATATATATATATATATATATATATATATATATATATAGCATTTATCGGAACGCGGTCTACTACTACTGAAGATCAGCAGTTATTGGTCATGTAACTTAGTTGAAAAGTTACTCGCGCGCCATTCATTCATTAAATTCAATGTAAAAAGCATCATTTACAAAAATATATCCAAACTTTATAAATGTTTAAAATGATAGAAATGAACGTACATAACCTGAAAATCAAGTGTGAAAAAACTCACCAATGTATAAACAGTCATGTTATCTTAGATTAATAGAATTGTTCCCTAACAAGATACTATTATAACTTCCCGAAACATAATATTTACTACACGAAATATTCTATTACGGCAGTACATGACAAAAATATAAATACTATCCAAGCAAATTAGGTGTACTTGATAACATACAGATAAGAGGTTGATAATTTATAAGGTAATATATATCAGACGCCTTATCAGACGAATATTGATTTCCAACATTTTATACACTGTATAAGCTAAAAAAAAGTTTATTTCTTATTACGATTTGGAGATCTTATATATATATATATATATATATATATATATATATATATATATATATATATATATATATATATATATATATATATATATATATATATATATATATATATATATATATATATTATTATTCACGTATGGGCCCTGGTGGACCACGCGAAGTACAATTAGAGGCGTTTGTTGTTGTTAGCCTTCCTTTGAGCCCATACTAATTTCATTCTTTCGCTATGAGCTTTTTTCCTTTCGTCAGACCAAGTTGTTCCAGTCTTCCTACATTTTTCTCTCTGGCCAACCTTCCAAACGTTAACCTTGTGTCTGAAACAACTTCTATCCTGAATTTCACTTTGTGTAATATTTGCTGATCTTAGGTCCTCTTTAATTGCCGCAATCCATTTAATTATTTCTACTTTAGCTCTATTCCTATTTTCATAAAATTCGACTATTTGTCTAGTTAGCCTATTCGGATTCATCCGTTTGATGTGTCCGTAAAACTTAAGTCTTCTTTTTCTCATATCGCTACACATGGGCTGAAAAGTCCCGGGCCTAACAAAGAAAAGACAGTTTTTTTGGTTTAAAATTAGCTTTATTCATCAACGTAATCTCCATCAAGAGCAACGCAATCATTCCAGCGCCGCTCTAACATTTCAATACCACTTTTGTAGAATGATTTATCTTTTGCCTCAAAATAGGCCTCAGTTTCAGCGATAACAACTTCATTCGTGCGAAATTTCTAACCGGCGAGCATTTTTTTCAGGTCTGCGAACAGCCAGTAGTCGCTGGGAGCCAAATCTGGCGAATACGGGGGATGTGGGAACAATTCGAAGTTCAATTCATGTAGTTTTGCCATTGTTTTGATTGACTTGTGACACGGTGCGTTGTCTTGATGAAACAAAAATTTTTTCTTTGCCATATGCGGTCGTTTCTTTGCAATTTCGGCCTTCAAACGCTCCAATAACGCTATATAATATTCACTGTTAATGGTATTTCCTTTCTCAAGATAGTCGATGAATATTACACCACGCACATCTCAAAATACCGAGGCCATAACCTTTCCAGCCGATTGTTGTGCTTTCGGGCGCTTTGGACGAGGTTCACCAGTTGCTGTCCACTCAGATGACGATCGTTTTGATTCCGAAGTGAAGTGATTGATCCATGTTTCATCCATTGTCACATATCGACGCAAAAATTCCGGTTTGTTACGTTTAAACATGGCCAAACACTTCTCAGAATCATCAACACGTTCTCGTTTTTGGTCAACAGTGAGCAAACGCGGCACTCACTTTGAACAGAGCTTTCTCATAGTCAAATGCTTATGCAATATAAAGCCAACACGTTCTTTTGATATCTTTACGATGTCAGCTAACTCACGCAACTTCACTTTTCGATTATTCAAAACGATTTTGTGGATTTTTTTTATGTTTTCTGGTGTTACCGCCTTATTTGGACGTCCACTGCGTTCTGCATCATCGGTGTCTCTACGACCACGTTTGAAGTCAGCAAACTGAAGTCAGCAGTTTCTGATGGAGCGGAGTCCCCATAACAGTTTTCAAGCCATTGCTTCGCTTGAACGGTATTTTTTCCCATCAAGAAGCAGTGTAAAATTAAAACACGAAATTGTTTTTGATCCATTGTTTTGAAAATAACAAAAGTAGCGTCACTCTTGGCACAATAACTCACAAACTAATGAATAGAATATCATGAAATTTTAACAGCTGCCTTTTGAAGGTTAGTATTAACTGAAAAAAAGGTGACTGCAATAAAACTAGCGCCATCTATGTGTGAGGCCCGGGACTTTTCAGCCCATGTGTTATATAGTAGTAAAATTTGAAAGTACTTCTGATCGACTATCCCAATGCGTCATTCAGCTGAATAAAAAGTTTAGGCTTCAAATCGTCCAAGCTTATACACCAACTATAAGCCATAGGGATGAGGAAATTCAGGAATTTTATGATGATGTAACCCAGCTTTTATACAAGGAGAAATGTAGATACAAAATCTTGATGGGTGATTTTAATGCCAGAACTGGAACCACAAGAACGGACGAAAATGCAACTGGCCCATATGGAACTGGTGAGCGAAATAATAGAGGAGACAGATTGGTTGATTTTGCTGAAGGACAAGAACTATATATTATGAATTCGTTCTATAAGAAAAATATCACCAGTTAGGATTAACTGTCGAAGAGAACGCGAATGAATGATAAGATCAAAGAAGGGCAAAGTGGATTCCGGGAAACTGCTGGAGAGAGGAAGCGATTTTAAGATTGCTTTTTCAAACCGGTTTGGTTACAATCGGCTGTGTTACAAGATCCGGAGGAAGTGGAACTATCAGTTCAATATGAAGAAATCGCCAACAATGTACTTCAAACGGCTACTTCAATAGCACCAGAAGAAAAATGTCTCAAACAGACAAAAATCTCCAGTGAGACCATTGATTTAATGAAGAAACGGCGGGCAATGAGAAATGCAGGTAGTTCTTTTGGCAGGGTCGAGTACACTGTGTTCAGCAAAACTATAAGAAAACGTATCAGAGAGGGCACGCGCCGATTGACCATGCAGCTAGTGCAAAAAACCCGGGGAGAAAACAAAAGAATTATCAAGGCTAAACAGAAGCTGAGAAACAAAAGAACGCAAATATATGCCTTAAGGCGTGAGTTATAATCCAAATGTTAGAAGTTGTCAGAAAATATTATTCCCAGTTATATGAAGATCAGAACCAATCAAAGACAACAATACTCACGGAAGAACAAATGCCAGATAGTCTAGTGGAGGAAGTAACAAATGCTATAGAATCGATGAAAAACGGCAAGGCTCCAGGAAAGGACAGCGTAACTGTCGAAATGCTAAAAGCTGGTGGTCGGACGTTACATAAAACACTGGCAAAATTATATTCAAATGCCTCAAAGAACAAAAACTACCTGACTTATGGAAAAATGTAGTAGTGATCCTTTTACATAAAAAGGGAACACAGGAAGACTTAAAGAACTACCGTCCAATATGCCTCCTATCAGTAATGTACAAAGTTTTCACTAAGATAATTTCTAAAAGAATATTAAAAAAACTGAATGACGCCCAACCAAGAGAATAAACAGGATTCAGAAGTGGATTCAGTACAATGGATCACCTCCAGGTTGTACAGCAGGCCATAGAAAGGCACAACGAATACATCATGCCACTGTGCTTGGCTTTTATCGATTACGAAAAAGCATTTAACTCCATCTCAAAGCATGCAATAATGGATGCACTGCTTAGCCAAGAGGTAGATAAAGCATTAATGTAGAACGAGGTGTATGGCAGGTTGACTCAATATCGCCTATTCTTTTCTCGGCTGGCCTTGAAGAAGTATTCTGTAAATTGGATTGGGAACAGAATGGTGTAAAGATCAATGGTGCAAACTTAAACCATCTTAGATTTGCAGATGATATCGTTCTCCTTTCACAAGACCCAGAGGAGCTGCAAAGACGCATACAAGAACTGCAAAGGGCTGACGAACCATTTGGATTGAAAATAAACCTGAAAAAGAGTCAGGTTATGTTCAATAACTTCGCTCAGGACAGAAGAATTTCAGTTTTAGGAAGGGATTTGGAGATTGTGGACAGCTTTATATATCTTGGGCAGAGCATTTCAATGGAGGGGAATACCGCCCGGGAAGTGGAACGGCGTGTTAAATGTAGCTGGCAGGCATTTGGCAGGCTCAAAATTGTGTTTAAGAGCAGACTCCCACTTTGCCTGAAAAGAAAACTCTTCAATCAGTGCGTTCTACCCGTTATGACATACGGAAGTGAAATCAATTCAAAAACTCCGCTTGGCATTACAAGACGAGACAGAAAGTCCTGCGCATGGATCAGGGAACAAACGAAAGTCTGTGACATCATTAGAAGAGTAAAGCAATTGAAATGGAGATGGGCAGGCCATATAGCGAGGCGATGGGATGACAGATGGACCAAGGTAATCCTGGAGTGGATACCGCTTGATCGCAAACGTCCGCGAAGAAGACCGAAAGCACGATAGATTGATGACATCGTTAAGTATATTGGACCAGAGTGGCAGAGGAAAGCCCAGGACCGTGAAAGTTGGAAACATGCTGAATAGGCCTTCATCCTGCAGTGGATCGACATGGGCTGATGATGATGATGATGATGATGATGATGATATATATATATATATATATATATATATATATATATATATATATATATATATATATATATATATATATATCATAAAACGTCAATTCAAATTTCCACCTTAATTAAACGCTAATAATTAAATGTTAATAAAATTACGAATAAATAGAACAACTAGGTTAAAATGCAGAATGAGAATATAACTGCCATTAAGGTCCAATATATTTAATATCATCGGTCCATTGTGCTTCCGGTCCAACATATGTCCTGGACATTTGTGATTGAGCGGTATCCACTTCAGGATTGCCTTGGTCCACCTGTCGTCCCATCGCTTCGCTATATGTAGCTCACCACCATCTCAACTCCTTTACTCTTCCAATGATGTCACATACGTTCGTTTGTTCTCTTATTCATGTGCAGGGCTTTTTGTCCCGTTTTGTGATGCCAAGCATACATCTTTCTATTCCCCTCTGTGCTACCCAAAGTTTTTTAATTGATTGCGAGGTTCCATTTGCGTATGTCATAACGGGCAGGACGCTCTGAACAAAAACTTTCTTGATTATCAGGAAAAGTGGGAGTTTATTCATAACTCCCAATAATATTATATTAAGTCTGCCATCTATATTTAACATGCCGTTTCATTTCCCGGGCGATATTCCTCCTGATCAAGATATATGTAGTGATCCACAATCTTCAAATTCCTTCTTAAAATAGAAATTCTTCTGTATGAGGTATATATATATATATATATATATATATATATATATATATATATATATATATATATATATATATATATATATATATATATATATATGGTTATGTTCTATAAATTTGTTGAGGGCAGAAGAATTTCCATGTGAGCCTTGAATCTAGCTGCATTCCTAGGTATTTCGATGCACGTGGCCTATGTAATTTGAATTTTGTTTAAAATGACTGGTGGGCATTAATCTTTTCTCACTTGAACTGATTTTGCTTCATTTATTTTAATTCTCCGCTTAGTAGCCATGTTTAGATATCATTCAAAAGTTTTTGTAATATCGTAGACATGGTAACTGGATTTTTATGGCTTGCAAGTATGGCAGTATCATCGGTGAAGGTTCCCATAATAGTTTCAGTGTTTGTTGGTGGATCTACTATGTACAACACATACAGTAGAGGTTCAAGATCGATGACATTCACTCTTGTTCGGGATTCTCTTTCACTTTGGTAAGACCACAGCAGTTTAAAGTAGACTATTTGGAGATGTTTTTTGATTTTGTAGATTAAAACCTTATGCTAGACGTTATCAAAGGCCTGGCTAACATCTCAGAAAGAAAATGTAGAATATTTTCTGCCGTCCAAGGCAAAGTTTATTATGTAAGCTATTCTATGCACTTGCAGTATTGTTGAATGTTCTCTCCGGAAACCAAATTGATTATGTGAGATATTTATGTTTCTGTGGCTGGGTTAGAGTCTATTCTTTGTAGCAGTAGTTTTTCGAGTATTCTAGACATGGTTGGTAATCGATCGACATTGGTTTGTATGAGGTAACTCTATTAGGGTATTTGCCTTGTTTCGGATTCAAAGTTATTTCAGCATTTTTAAACAATTTTGGCTAGTAATTTAGACGTAGTATAGCAATATAGATGTATATAATAAGCGCAATACTTTTTTTGGGTAGTTCCTTGGTCATTTTTGGGGTTACCCGGTCTATTCCAGGCGCTTTTATAATATTTAAGTGATTAATCTCTTGCTGTACTTCTTTTGTAGTTAGCTGTTTTATTGCTAGTATTTTATCTGGAATATCGGCTAGCTCTCTTTCTATATCGATGTCGCTAATGACAGAAACATATAACTGAGAAAAAGTAAAAACCAAATGTATTATCTCGCATGGAAGCTATATTAGTTGAAAGTATGCTTAATATATAGGAGAAGGGTACAATAATAATAGAAATTGAGATGAAATCGAATGAAATAATTACTCTTACCTCTTAAACTTTAATCTATAACTTGGCAGTGACTTCACTAAAAGAATATTTGAATCAGTAATGGAACCACCGTTTATGTTATCTAAACAGCTAACCATGATATTAACATATCGTTAATCAAGTCTGTATATATGTGATTGATCATATATATTGAATACACACTAAATTGAATACATATATCGCTCAAAGGAATATTGAATAAGTCATATATATGCTGTGACTTCAACACACTTCAATTTAGTGTGTATTATATAGGTCAATGTATATATATATATATATATATATATATATATATATATATATATATATATATATATATATATATAATGAAACACATGTTTAACTTTAGTTTCTTTAATCAATTTTTAAATTAAAGCATAAAGACAAAAATGTACATGTTCAAAATTACAACCATGTAAGAAAAACAGTAACTTAAAATAAAACATTAGTTAATTATTCTTGAAAAATCAAGAAGTAATTTCTGTAATACTATTCTGTTAATAATTTTCGCACTTCATTTCAAAAGCCCGGTCTCTAAGACGACGAAGAAACATAACTTCATGGCTATCAAATTCGTTATGTTCAGTCCATTTTAAAGCAGTATCTAAAGCCCCTACTGTCTCTAAATTACCAACTTTTTCGGAGGCGAGAACTTCAACGCTATTGTCCTGATCTTGCTCATCGTCCTCACACATTTCTATAATCAGCAATTTGTTTTTTAATGACAATGTTGGATGTTTACGTGGCGGCGCCATGATGTTAGCGAGCGCGCTAAATTGACACTGTAGACGAAAGGCGATAAACAAAAGATTGACGCCGGATTGGCTCATGGCAGCCCGCACCTACACCCGCTTCCCCCGCGAACTCCATTGCCCGGCCGGATTACAGCGATCACCGAACAAGCGGGAGTCCGGATTCAAATTATAAAACTAAAAAGGATAACCAAACTAAAGAAATAAAAAGAAGGATAAGATTAAGCTTGGGTGGCATTTGAAAAACTCTCGTACATCTTAAAATATAAGTAATGCCCCCAAAAAATATGACTCCCAAACTTGGCCATTTATAATCAGAATATGAAAATTATGGTTCCTCTGCAGCAAGTTTCCAGAATTGACTTTGCCATTCATTGGCCTTATTACTCTTACTTGCTCTCTGCGACAATTGTCAAACAACTATCAAAGGGCTTTGCTGTATTGGAAGACCCGGAGAAGATGGAAATAACAGATCAGTATGAAGAAATCTTCAAAAATGTATTTGAAATGTCTGCTTCAATAGAAGAGCAGAGAGAAACGAGAATGTTGCAAACAGTCAAAAATCTACATGATTTTTTTTTTGGCAGAATCGAGTATCTTAAGCCTTGCAAAACTATAAGAAAATGTATTCGAGGGGAAACGGACCGGTTCAACGTGTAGTTTCAGCCGTGTTCACGGCCAGCCGTGCTAGTGTAAAAAATCCTGAAAGAATAGAGGGTAATAATCAAAAACAAGATGATAAGTAAATTAAAGCAAACGTTTGCCTTAATACGTAAGGATAGCATAGTATGTAGGGCGCGTACCGAAATCTTAGAAGTTATCTAAGGTTTTATTCAAAGTTATATGAAGATCAGAACCAGTCAACTTTATCAATGCCAATGGAAGAGCAAATGCCAGATATTCTGGTGGCTCAAGTGACAAATGCTATAGAATCGATAAAAAATGGGAAGGTTTGGTTAATGGTTGAAAGCTAGTTTTTAAACTTTACATAAAATACTGGTAAAATCGTACTCAAAATCCTTCAAAGAACTAAAAATATACAACTTAGTGTGTAGTGAAGCTAGCTGAAGTGATTCTACTTCATAAGAAAGACGTACAGGAAGATATAAAAAACGACCACTCCATAAACATCATATCGTAATGTACAAAGTTTTCACCAAGGTAATAATTACAAAAATATTAAAAACATTGAATTATGCACAACCAAAAGAGCAAGCAGGATCACATCCAGGTTATCCAACAGGCCTTAGAAAGGCAAAAATATACTATGCTACTGTGCTTAGCTTTTATTGACTATGAAAAGGCATTTGACTTCAGGCAAGGTATAATGGATGCATTGGTTAACCAATGCAATCGTGGGATGGGTATCGCTTGTCATAAACGTACACGAAGAAGACCGAAAACACGATGCACTGATGACATCAACATTAAAACTTGTACAGCATAAAAATGTAAGTAAGTGAAATTATTTCCAAATATTTTTGGTAATCTAAATAAGTTTAATTATGATTTAATTTAAATCAACTCCCATTGTTTTGAAAACATTTAACAAGTTGTATTTAACGTTATTTAATATTACCTTATTTGGTTTTGAATCTTCAATTATTAATTATTCGTTCGCACTATCCTTCTCAGGAAACCAAAACCTCACCTTCCTTTTTCCTTTGATGTTTCATCGTTGTTTCCGAGTGTCCCGATTTCACATACCTTGAAATACCTGAGGGAGTTACTAGAGTTAAATGATTTTAATAACAAGATTGTTTCTGAGTACATCTCCTTAACAACAGGTTTTACGAACAAGAAGGAACGGCAATGGGCAATCCTCTGTCACCGTTCTTAGCCAACTTATTCATGAGTAAATTTGAACCCGAGGCAAAAGATGAATTCAGTTACTTTCCGAAGGTATGACTTAGATGATTTTATTAAGAACTTAAATAGTAAATCCCAAAATATAACATTCACGCATGAACTCGAAAACAACGATAGTTTACCATTTCTGGATGTTTTAGTCAGTAGAAATAATAAAAATAAGTTAGATTTTGAAATATTTACAAAAAACACCACCACTTCGAGATACATTTCTAAGGATTCAAATCATAGCTTCCAAAATATGATGGCCAGTTTAAATTTTATGGCAAATAGATTAATTAATTTTCCTTTAAATAAAGATAATTATAATAAAGAATTAAAATTAGTTAGAGATGTACCTGAAGTAAACGGTTATAATAAGAACCTTGTAGATAAATTAATTATAAAACATAAGTTTAGAAAATTATTGAAAGAATCTTCGACTTTTCAAAAGAATCAGAACACAAATAAATTCATGGTAATATCATTTGATGCCCAATTAACAAGAGGGCTAGACAAAATTTTGAAAAAAGTGGATATTAAGGTTGTGTACAAACCATATAATAAATTAAGAGAAGTCCTGGGTAATCCAAATGATAAAGTAGAGCAACATGAAAAGTCGGAAATTTACGAAATTAGTTGTCAAGATTGTGATCGAAGATATATTGGGTAAACAAAAAGATCCACATTAACGTGATATAAAGAACATATTGCCCACATTAGATATGGGAGGAAGAAAAAAGTCTTGCGTTGCCCAACATGCAATTGAACATGACCACAATATAGATATTAGTAATTTAAGACTAGTTAAAAGTGTTAATAATAATAGAGCTTTGGATGCATATGAAACCATTCAAATAGAAAAATGTAAGAAAATCATGAACCCATATAAAGGGCTTATTCCGTTCAGTCAACTTTTTCAATTATTAATTTAAGGTTCAGTAAACTTCACGTTTCATGATTTTTACACGCTTCATTAGATGGGTTTTCATATAAACAGAATATAGTTTAGTTTTAGAATTAGATTAAATCCTCTACTGATGATGATACCATGGTTAGCGAAACGTGCATCGATAATATATATAATATATATATATATATATATATATATATATATATATATATATATATATATATGTATATATATAAATATGTATATATATATATAAATATATATATATATATATATATATATATATATATATATATATATATATATATATATATATATATATATATATATATATATATACATATATACATATATATATATATATATATATATATATATATATATATATATATATATATATATATATATATATATATATATATATATATATATATATACATATTTATATATATACATATATATATATGCTGGAAAAAGTGGCCAATAAGGGTAGATGTCAAAAAATGGAAGCTGCATTGAGACTTACGCAAAATATTTACAACAAAAAATGCATATCTAAAAACACAAAATTGAGTTGTTACAACACAATTATTAATCCAGTATGTCTATATGGGGCAGAAACGCTTATTTTGAATAGAAAGAGAGACATCGAGGAGATTGAAAAGAAGAAAAGAAAAATCTTAGGTCCCAAACAAATAAATAGCACAACATACCGCCTTCGAGAAATCCAACAATACGCAGATATACATACCGATATGAGAAAAAGAAGTTTTACGGACGCATAAAACGGACGAATCTGAGTAGGCTAATTAGACAAATAGTCGAATTTTATGAAAATAGAAGTAGAGCTAAAGTAGAAATAATTTAATGGATTGCTGCAATTAAAGAGGACCTAAGATCAGCAAATATTACACAAAGTGACATTCAGGATAGAGGCTGTTTCAGACACAAGGTTAACGTTTTGGAGGTTGGCTAGAGAGAAAAATGTAGGAAGACTGGAACAGGTCTGATGAAAGGAAAAAAGCTCATAGCGAAAGAATGAAATCAGTTTGGGCGCAAAGGAAGGCTAACAACAACAAACGCCTCTCCTCAAAACTGTACTTCGCGTGGTCCACTACGGCCATATATATATAATTTTATGATAATGTGGCCCAGCTTTTATACAAGGAGAAATGTAGGTACACAATTCTGATGGGTGATTTTAATGCCAGAATTGGAACAACAAACACTGGTGAAAATGCAACTGGCCCATATGGAAGTGGTGAGCGAGACAATAGATGTGACAGATGGGTTGATTTTGCCGAAGGACAAGAATTTTATATTATGAATTTGTTCGATTAGAAAAATATCAGCAGAAAATGGGCAAGGACCAACGATAAAATAATATTTTGCAATTGTACAGACATTAATCATTTTAATGTTGGAAGTGATCACCGAATGCTACGAGCAAAAGTCAGGATTAACAGTCGAAGAGAGCGCAAAAGAATGGTAGGGTCAAGGAAGGGCAAAGTAGATTCTGGGAAATTGCTGGACAGGGGTAGCGATTTTGAGATTGCTTTGTCAAATGAAGGAAATATCAGCTCAATATGAAGAAATCACCAACAATGTGCTTCAATAGCACCAGAAAAAAATGTCTCATACAGACAAAAATCTACAGTGAGAGCATTGATTTAAAGAAGAAATGACGGACAATGAGAAATGCAAAGAGTCCTTATAGCAGGATCGAATACTCTGAGCTCTGCAAAACTATAAGAAAACGTATCAGAGAGGGCACGCGCCGATTCAACATGCAGCTAGTGCAAAAAACCCTGGAAGAAAACAAAGGAATTAACAAGGCTAAACAGAAGCTGAGAAACAAAAAAACGCAAATTTATGGCTTAATACGTGAAGATGGTACAGTGTACAGGACGCGTAAGCAAATGTTAGAGGTTGTCAGAAAACTTTATTTACAGTTATATGAAGATCAGAATCAATCAAAGAAAAGAATATCCACGGAAGAACAAATTCCAGATATCCTAGTGGGGGAACTAACAAATGCTATAGAATCGATAGAAAGGCGGAATGAATACACCATGCCACTGTGCTTGGCTTTTATCGACTACGATAAAGCATTTGACTCGATCTTAAAGCATGCCATAATGGATGCACTGCTTAGCCAGGGGTTAGACAAAGCATAATTAAATCGATTAGGATCGATATATGATGGATCTACAGTGACAACTCACCTTTATTATGAAGTGGGAATTAATGTAGAACGAGGTGTACGGCAGGGTGACGCAATATTGACTATTCTTTTCTCGGCTGGCCTTGAAGAACTATTCGGTAAACTGGATAGGGAACAGGATGGTGTAAAGATCAACGGTGCAAACTTAAACCATCTTAGATTTGCAGATTATATCGTTCTCATTTCACAAGACCCAGAGAAGCTGCAAAGATGCCAGAAGGGCTGGCGAACTATTTGGCTTAAAAATAAATTTGAAAAAGAGTCAGTTTATGTTCAATAAATTGGCTGAAGACAGAAGAATTTCAGTTTTAGGAAGGGATTTTGAGATTGTGGACCGTTTTATCTATCTTGATAGATATGGAGTGGAGTGATAGATGGAGTGGATACCGCTTGATTACAGAAATCTTTCACCCTTTCTCCACGTGGTGCCACCACGCTACCTTGTAGGCATATATATATATATATATATATATATATATATATATATATATATATATATATATATATATATATATATATATATATATATATATATAATATAATTTTTTTTATTTGATTTTTGTTGAGATATATTTCCGCACGAATTAAATTTGTGTATATTTCGTGAGCAAAGAGATCCTATATTCCTTTAAAAAAACATTTATAAAATTGTATAATCTAAATGAACCTAATACCCATCTAAATGTGATAATAATTATTTTAAATAGTTATCTACCATTTTTTTAGTGATATTGAGGTAATTTGAAGATTTCATTGCAAAATCTAAATTTTTGTATACAGTTTCTAATTATTGGTCTTTTTGATCACCTTTGATATTAACGTATAAAAAAGTACTACAAACATAATCTTTGAGGTAATCTCCCTATCCACTTTCCTTACACTTCCGTAACCTTTCAGTTTTAAAGTAATTGAGTCATTTTTGGACTTCATTAAGAGATGTGATGCGACCATCAATCAGGTGATGTTGTAGAAATCGGAATATATGAAAATTGAAAGAGATTAAGTCTGGAGAATACGCCAAAGTCTTCCAGCCTAACTCGTTGATAGTTTTCAGAATCTTTTTTGCTGCATGTGACCGTGGGTTAACTGGAAGAAAAATATCTTTATTTCTTTCCATGCCAGTATAAAGCATTTTTTCCCCGGAACGTCACTAACACTTATTAATTGCTACTGATAACGGTCAGTAATGCTCATTTAACTAGATTGAAGCAAATTATAATACACGACGCCCGCTAATCCCGCAATATACGCAGCAACACCGTTTTAGTGTCGATATTTGGTTGTGCGATACTGGTGCCTCATGCCTCATCAGGATTGACCCACGATATTCGCCTTTTTCTATTAACGTAGATGATATTTAGATTGTGTAATCGTTTAGAAATGGCTTACGATATTACTTCGAGTTTCTGTCCGAGTTCTAGCACTGTACAAGTGTTTCATTTCAGCAGTGCTTCCACTTGCCCTACCACCGAGTCAAAATACTCAGATCGAAATTGCTGAAATAAATCTTTATAAATGCTCTATGAAACTGGTATATATATATATATATATATATATATATATATATATATATATATATATATATATATATATATATATACATTTATATGTATATAATGTTTATATGTATATAAACTGCAAAATCATGTCCTGAGCATAATTTTTTCAGTTGACAGGCGAAAAGAAGACAGTGCCTCAAATGTTGGTTTTCGAATGACCTCGCATGCCTTTAAACTAATTTTATAGGTTAAATTCGCATAGAAAATTCTGATTCGAATAGGTCCTACAGTCGATGAGATGTAGGAGCCGAAAATTGAAATGAAAACCTAATGCTTGAACTTTTAAACTATTCAATCACAAATTACCGGATTTAAATCATAAAACCGTGAATTTAACACTGATAAGCCTTAAAATAATCTCATATAATTTCAACTATTTATCAAATTTGGAAGGAATTATGATAAGATACAGGTGTTTACTTACTTAGCTTGATGTTTACTTTTATTGTCCTTACCCAAATCAAATAAGAATAATCCAGATAAATATTTATTCTTATAATTAATACTTATATCTTTTCTAGGAAAGGGGATTGCGTTCGAAATGAGTAAAGTGTACTGAGTAATGTATTTTTCGTTGCACTCAGATTTTGAATAATACAATTTTATCTATTTCTAGATCGGGGGTGTATAACTCTTGACTACTGTTATCTCGTTAGACGCTGTCTAAAGGAGTAAAAAAACTCTATTGTGGAGAGGGACTCCCAATTCTTGGCGAGAGAGCACATGTCGGTACCCTGATGAGTCTAACCACCAATAGACGAAACATGTGCATGAACAATGTAAGGGATGCGTGGGGCTTCCTCCCGGTCAAGCAACTAACCACTGCTCATTATGGCGGAGACGCAGGTTGTTGTGCGTTCCACATGAGATTGTGGAACCCAACGGTCGGGGGTGCATAACTTCTGACTACTGTTCTCGTTGGACGCTATCGAAAGAAGAATAATATATATATATATATATATATATATATATATATATATATATATATATATATATATATATATATATATATATATATATATATATATATTAGGGTGTCCCTTATATGGAGGAAAAAAATGTTTTTGCAATTATTGAAACGCATACCCTCTATTTCTTTTTAATATACAAAGCTATACTTAAACTCATAATTTTAATTTCCTAGATTAATGTTAACCCGTGTCGACAGGTCCCCAAAGACTTACAAGTTTAAGTAATGGACCTAATCAAATTGACAAACAAAATATTACAACTTCTCAGGATACTTCCTTTTTAAGGTCTCTTTTTTGCAGTTTAGATACATCTTTCTATGTTCTTGCACACAGCGTAGTAGGAACTGTTTGTGATCTTCTTCTGCAGTAATCAAACCGTGGAAGCCTTGCATTAGCATAACGGCTCTTTCAGCTGTATCATTTACTGCTTTTAAGCTAGAAACCTTCTATTTAGCTGCCACATAGGCTGAATTTTCTTACCACTAAGATATGTTTTTTTGTAGGAAATTGCTGTCAATATTTAATGGCGAAAACAAATTTTTGCTCTTGAAGGAGAGAAAATCACTCAGGGAATCCCCTATAAAAATAGCAATTAAAAATTAGTATCATAATTAAATTGATAATTTAATTAAAATAACAGATCAAACAAAACTCTCACCATATAGCGAAACAGACATGTCTTCTGATCATATCTCTTCCCGAAATCATATGTACTTTCTCTGTGTAAATTAACTACAATATTGAACTTTGTTCATCAACTTCATCATCAAAGAGTGATAATACGACTATTTCCTCAGACAAATGCCACAAATGTTGACTGAACCTGTTCAGAGCCAATTTAAAAATCGATTTGTCAATTGTTTTATATTCTTTCAACGCCTTTAAAAAACACAAATCTTGATTCGGCGCCTTCACTGCCAATCTACATCCAAGCCAAGGCTTTGTATAAACTGCCACAATGAATAAACAAACATCTTGCAGCGACTGTTTGTCTTTTACGCTCATTTTAAACTGAGACTGCAGCAAACATATTTTCAAAGAGTAAATAGGTTTTGCCATCCATTGTGCTTAATGTTTTGCGCCAGGAGGTCTGATTTCAATTTTTTTTCATTATCTTCTCTCAAAAAAATAATCGATAATTCGATAAGTTGCAGTTCAAGAGTAAAAAACTTCACCAATTCGTTAAGTTTCGTGTCACAATAATGCTGTTTGACAATATCAATGCTTGTTTCGATAGCGTTAGGATTAATGTTCTTCCAGGGCTCTCTAAACTTATTGAATAGTGGAATATCGGGGCTGCTAGTGACTTGGTGGATCTTTGATTCAAACACACTTTTAAGATCCAACTCATAAACATGATGGCGGCAAGCAAAAAGTAACAGTTCTCGTTCCAGTTTTTGTTGTAAAATTAAGCAAGCTTCATTTAAGCGCCCTATATTAGATGCTGTCGTATCATATCACATTATTTGTACCTTATTACTTAGGTTCCAGTCATATAGTGCGTTTGAAAGTGCTTTGGCTTGATCCTTGCCTCCTGGAGAAGAACTCTCCAGTTAGGAGTACCTAAACTACTTGCTACTTCTTGCAGTATCAAGAAGTTGCTCCTTCTCTTCAAATGAAATAAAGATCGGCAGACGTTCGTCTTTAGAACTTCTTACATCCAGACCAGGTAATAATTTTCCATCCCAATAAACGGTAACTATTATCGGTAGCTATTACCGGTTAACGGTAACGATTTTAAGAATTATGTCCCGAATACATAATTAATCATCAAATTCAACCTATGTGGTGCTAAAAAGAGGTCAGTCAGTCAGTCAAATAAATGTAAAGTAAAACATGACAATAAGCTCTCTGAAGACATTTGCGTGTTTTTTTTTTGCAGCTCTCGCCAGAATTAATGAAGATCCACTATCTTCTTTATGCAGTTAGGTACAGCTTTAGTAGGTATTATAGCCGTTTCCCAGAATATAATGCACTCTCAAATGACAAGATTTGTCTTTTGACTTATATTCAATTGAACTTCGCAAATGTTAAAAAATAAAACCGTTATATAATTATCAATTTACTTGTGATACCAATTTTTGATTACTATTGTTTTAGGAAAATCCCTGAGCGATTTTGTCTTCATCATCATCAAATTCAACCTATGTGTTGCTAAAAAGAGGTCAGTCAGTCAGTCAAATAAATGTAAAGTAAAACATGACAATAAGCTCTCTGAAGACATTTGCGTGTTTTTTTTTGCAGCTCTCGCCAGAATTAATAAAGATCCACTATCTTCTTTATGCAGTTAGGTACAGCTTTAGTAGGTATTATAGCCGTTTCCCAGAATATAATGCACTCTCAAATGACAAGATTTGTCTTTTGACTTATATTCAATTGAACTTCGCAAATGTTAAAAAATAAAACCGTTATATAATTATCAATTTACTTGTGATACCAATTTTTGATTACTATTGTTTTAGGAAAATCCCTGAGCGATTTTGTCTTCATCATCATCAAATTCAACCTATGTGTTGCTAAAAAGAGGTCAGTCAGTCAGTCAAATAAATGTAAAGTAAAACATGACAATAAGCTCTCTGAAGACATTTGCGTGTTTTTTTTTTTGCAGCTCTCGCCAGAATTAATAAAGATCCACTATCTTCTTTACGCAGTTAGGTACAGCTTTAGTAGGTATTATAGCCGTTTCCCAGAATATAATGCACTCTCAAATGACAAGATTTGTCTTTTGACTTATATTCAATTGAACTTCGCAAATGTTAAAAAATAAAACCGTTATATAATTATCAATTTACTTGTGATACCAATTTTTGATTACTATTGTTTTAGGAAAATCCCTGAGCGATTTTGTCTTCATCATCATCAAATTCAACCTATGTGTTGCTAAAAAGAGGTCAGTCAGTCAGTCAAATAAATGTAAAGTAAAACATGACAATAAGCTCTCTGAAGACATTTGCGTGTTTTTTTTTTGCAGCTCTCGCCAGAATTAATAAAGATCCACTATCTTCTTTACGCAGTTAGGTACAGCTTTAGTAGGTATTATAGCCGTTTCCCAGAATATAATGCACTCTCAAATGACAATATTTGTCTTTTGACTTATATTCAATTGAACTTCGCAAATGTTAAAAAATAAAACCGTTATATAATTATCAATTTACTTGTGATACCAATTTTTGATTACTATTATTTTAGGAAAATCCCTGAGCGATTTTGTCTTCATCATCATCAAATTCAACCTATGTGTTGCTAAAAAGAGGTCAGTCAGTCAGTCAAATAAATGTAAAGTAAAACATGACAATAAGCTCTCTGAAGACATTTGCGTGTTTTTTTTTGCAGCTCTCGCCAGAATTAATAAAGATCCACTATCTTCTTTATGCAGTTAGGTACAGCTTTAGTAGGTATTATAGCCGTTTCCCAGAATATAATGCACTCTCAAATGACAAGATTTGTCATTTCACTTATATTCAATTGAACTTAGCAAATGTTAAAAAATAAAACCGTTATATAATTATCAATTTACTTGTGATAACAATTTTCAATTAATATTGTTTTAGGAAAATCCCTGGGCGATTTTGTCTTCATCATCATCAAATTCAACCTATGTGGTGCTAAAAAGAGGTCAGTCAGGCAGTCAAATAAATGTAAAGTTAAATATGACAATAAGCTCTCTGAAGACATTTGCGTGGTTTTTTTGCAGCTCTCGCCATAATTAATAAAGATCTACAAGCTTCTTTACGCAGTTAGATACAGCTTTGGTAGGTATTCTAGCCTTTTCCCACAATATAATACGCTCCCGAATGACAAGATTTGCACTTTCACTTATAGTCAATTGAACTTCAAACAAAAATTTGTTTTCGCGATTAAAAATTGACAGCAACTTCCTACAAGAAAACATATCTTCGTGGAATGAAAATTCAGCCTATGTGGAAGCTACAAAGAAGTCAGTCAGTTAGTCAAATAAATAAAACTAGAACCCTATGCGTTATAAAATAAAAACTTTGAAAAATAAGGTACACTATAATTTTTTTTAATTTGGCTTATACGAGGGTTGCTGTTTATGTATCCGGAATAATCAGTACAAATAGTTATTTATCATTGAAAATGGTTTTGTTGTTTTTAAAAATATTCTCCGCGATGATCGTATACTTTTCATACTTTTGAGCCAATTTTCATAGCACATTATTAATTTCGATTGAGGCATTTTCATCAACCGCTTCTTCTGGGTCGAAAGTCGTTTCCCACGTAGTTTATTCTTCATGGACGGGAACAAAAAGAAATTATTGGGTGACAAATCAGGACTTTACGGCGGATGACCTATCAATTCGATGTTTTGATTGTTGAAATATTGAGTTGTTCGGTCCGATGTGTGAGAGATCGTGTTGTCATGGTGAAGAACGATCCTGCGTCGCTGGTCGTTTTTCTTATATCTTCAAATACTTCTGGTAAACAAATGGTTGTATACCATTCAGAATACGATTCTCTAGTGGCACTAAAACCACATGCCAATTTGTCCCAAAAAAAAAAAAACAGGTGACCATTTGCTTCAAAGTGTTTCATGCGCGAACAACTTTGGTTGGGTTTGGCTCATTTTGAAACACCAATACAGTGGACTGCTGTTTACTTTTGGGCTCATAGGTCCAAGATTCGTCACCTGTAAAGATGTTATCGACACGACTTTTGGCGCTGCACGATTGTGTTTTTTGAGCATTTCTTTGTACCAATCGACACGAGCCTTTTTTGAGCGATTGCCAAATTATACTGAATCCAACGCACACAATTTTTTTACGGCTAAATGTTTTTGTAAAATCTTGTGTATGCTTGTCATACTAATGTGCAGGGATGCCCCACTCTCACGGTATGTCACATGACAAACTTGATTTATCAATTCGCGCACAGGATCGATGTTTTCTGACACAACAACCGATTTTGGACGACCTTTTTTAAATTTTTCCGTGAGAGGACGACGGACACGATTGAATTCATTTAACCAGTGATATACGCTGATTTTATCATCGTCAAAAGTCGAAGTGAGTTGATCGGCGCAATGTCGTTGAGATAATCCACGTCGAAAGTCATAGTAAATCATGGTACGAAAATGTTTATGAGTTAATTCTATTTTTTGACCCAGGTGAAATTTTTAAGTCACTAAACAACACAAATAGCGTCCGTGTGGCAAAACGTTTTGAGTACGTACATTCTCAATTCTTTTATTGGAACCTTTGGTGTGAAACACTAAACTAGAAGATATTTACCATTAAACACCAAATCACTTTTCTGAGTTTCTCGACGCACGTTTTCCTAACCATGTTAGCATCATCAGGAGATGATTTAATCTACGTATATTATGTCAAAAAAGTACTGGGAATTGGTTAATAAAACACAAAATATTTATTATTTATACACATTTATTGTATCGCCTTCAAAGTAGCCCCCTTCCAAAAAAATACACTTATGTCAACGAATAATCGAATTGTCAAAACATTTTTAAATGCATTTTCCGGAATCGACTTCAGTTTTCACCGCGAATTCTCTTTTATGTCTTCTATTGATTGAAAATGGGTGCTTCGAAGTGGTAATTTGAGTTTTGGAAAGAGAAAGAAGTCGGCCGGAGCCATCAGGTGAATACGGTGGTAGTTTGATGGTATTTGTTAAGTTTTTGGCCAGAAATTCGTTCACAATGATAACCTTGTGAGATGGTGCGTTGTCGTGATGTAAAATCCAAGAGTTTTCTTTCCACAAATCTGGCCTTTTTCGACGAATTTGTTTTCTCAAATGCCGCATAACCCTCAGATATTCTTTATTTACCATCTGACCCTCTGGCAAGAATTCTGAGTGCACAACACCGCGATAATCAAAGAAAACAGACATCAACTTAACTTTTGATCGACTTTGACGTGGTTTTTTCGGTTTCGGCTCAGTTAGACGGCGTCATTCTGGAGCTTGTTGACTGGTTTGCATATCAAACTCGCATACCCATGCTTCATCACCAGTTACATTGCATTTTATAAATGTGTGGTCGGAATTGACTCGTTTTAGCATGTCTTCAGCGACCTTTACGCGATTGAGTTTCTAAAGAAAAATTCAGGTCTTTTGGCACTAGTCGCGCGGCAACGCGTTTTATGCCCAAACAATCGCTTAAAATGGTACGAATTGATTCATGAGACACATAAAAATTAGCGGCTATCTCTCTTAAACTTAAATGACGATTTTCAGTCACCATTTCCTTCACTTTAGCGATGCTAACTTCAGCTGAAGACGTTGATAGCCGACCAGAGCGAGGCAAATCTTCCATCACATCTCGACTGCTTTTGAATGCACTGTACCACTAATATATAGGTGTTTTTGATAAAGTCGATTCACCGTAAGCCGACCCGGTACACGAAATTCCATTTGTAATGCAAAATTTAAGCCAAATTCTTTGTTCGATGTTTTTTCTATTGTAAAAATCGCAAAACACATTTGAAATGAACTGACAAAATCAAGCACTGTAAACAAACTAAATGACCGATGACGTTCAAACTCTGAGTCACTATAGAGGACAGTTGTTCCAACTTAGTGATAAAAGAATTTCAACAATCGCTTTAAGCGGGCTTTTCAAATGAATTTCCGGTATTTTTTGACAGAATGTATACATTCAATTACATCAAACATTATGATGTATATGTCACATGGTGCCTAGTAACACCATTGTTACCAATTCCGAATACATAAATAACAACCCTCGTATTATTTGATTTATGCGAAATTACATTCAATGGTATCAATTTTTGAAAACAATTTCGGAAAAATGTCTGCCAAAGTATTGTATTTCTGACAAAGCGCATTCTGTTAATCCAATTTCCGACCACTTTATCAACTAATTGGGGTCTTACGTCCGCGATTGTTCGGGTTATGTTGGTTTTCAAGGCGTCAATGGTTGCTGGTTTATCGGCATAGACAAAATATTTAACATAACCTCCAAGAAAATAATCTAAAGGCCGTAACTAAAGTTGAAACTAAATTGTCATTGGTCATCCCTCTGTAACGATCCCAATTAACGAAATGATATATTTGGATCTTCGTCAACACTGCCAGCAACAGCGGTGATATTTTCTTCGGAACGTAAAGTTTTTATCTTGTTTTTGTTTTAATATCGACCAGCGTGAAAGGCGTTTAGAATTTGTTGATAATTCGGCGAATAGATCGTTCGGTTGGGTGATTCTGTGCACCATAAAATACTCTATAAGTTTGGCGCACAGAACACTAATTTTGATAATAAATATCATCAATTTGATAGAGTTACTTTAACGTTAAACGTTCCATGATGATTTGTTAAGCTATTAACATTAACAGTTCGTTTGATTGAAATCACACGTTATGTAGTGTTTTCAAATAAGAGCTATATATTTTTAATTTGAAATAAAAACAAAACGATATAAGATATGAATGTGATGTTTTTAAATCTTAAATATTAAGTCATGGCATTTTAAATTAAAAATAATATCATATAAATGACCGCCTCTGTATTAAAAAAATCTATTCTGGAATATCAAATTTTGATTACTTTGCCATATACGACAATTATTTTACCAATAACACGAATAATATTGGTTTTAACATCATTGAGTATTTGTGGTCTATTGGCGTAAACCAATGATTTCACATAACCTCAGAAAAAACAGTCCAATGGAGTTATATCGCACGATCTTGGTGGCCAGGTAATGTCGGCATTTCTTGAGATTACACGACCATTGAACTTTTCTCTCAATAAATTGATTATGTCACGATATGTATGGCATGTTACACCATCTTCTTGACCGACATCATCGCAATCGTTGTGATTCCATTAATATTTGTCTTTTATTAATGGTCCGATATACAAAACCCATTTGAGATAATATTCTCCGGAGGCTAGTTCTACTGCAAATAATGTTAGTTTAATATTTCCTTAGTCACTGTTTCAATGAAAGCAATGCAGGCACAGTTTGCTCTTCATACATAGCATACATTTTGCTTCGAATTAAGTCTTCGTTGCTTTTGTCAACACATTAGCTTTTACCAGAACCACTACGGACTTTTATGGCTTTAATTGGCTTCGTCACAATATTTTTAACTGTAGATAACACAGTTTTCGTTAAAGACGACGGCTACTTCTGCTGCGGCTACATTTACATTAAGCACCCTATTCAATATAGAAACATGCACATTTTTAACAATTTGCTTAGCATCGGGCGATAAATGTTTTCTTTAAAAATTAGCAATATCGGAGGCACAATAATCATTACCTTGCCAATGCTAAGATCGCCACATTTTTAGCACGTTTGGAATAACAAAAAATACGATCGAAATTGTAGAACTGTACTGTTTAAGAAAAACATGTGAACTAAACTAAAATATTGCGAAACTACTAAACAAGGTATAAAATTAATTGTATCTTTTTATCTGTTATTTTATTAAGCCCGGTTCTGTTTACATTTCTTGCAACTTTGCCGGGTTTCGTTACGGCAGGGATTGTTAAGAGTTTATTGCAGCCAATCGGTCAACGATATATCTTGAAACTCACTATACTTTCCTTCCATCGTCCTGATATCCTGTTGGTCACTTACTGCACCCAAATTTCTATATTGTCAACAATGAGGAAATTAAATAACACTTGCAACAAAAACGCCCAAGAGTGATAAATCGAAAAGCTATCAATCGCTATAAGCATTTCAAGCTTCGTTGTGATATGTTACTTTATCCCCCATCTAGATCTGATATTGCCGCAGCCTGATAGTGTAACGTTATTCATTCGTTTTATTTACATATTCTATAATTTTAATTTTAAAGCGAAAATATTTTCAATTTCAATTTTTTTAAAAATTATCTCTAATTTTTTTAAAACAAAAAAAACCGCAAAAGCTGCCCCATGGGACTTTCATGTTTTTAACCTTTTACGAAAAGTTTCACACAGTGCTGCCGTTGTGAACCACAGGATGGCGTGAGCTACATTTGATTACAGCCTACACGGGACATGGCCGATGTATATGGTCGTACCCTTGGTCATTCTATCAATCTTCTATCAAGAGTGTGCAAGTTTCTGCATGGATCACGGAAAAAAATGTTCTAGTTTTTGATTATTTATTTTTATTTAATTTATTTAAATATTCCATCCTTTTAAATAAAATATTTTCTTATCTAATTTGTAAGGATAAGGATATATTATAGCATAAACATTGTTATGTCAAAAGGAAAAAATAAACTTTTTCGTTGAGTGAAAACAAATAACATACCTGGCTGAAACCACGAGATATATCAGTATATTTGCTGCCGTTGTTACTGGCGACTGATTCGGTTTCCTTGGAAAACTTTGATTGTATTGTTAAATAGTTTTTTTTTTGCAAAGACTATGGTAATAATATGTAATTGTGATATTTTAGTAATAACTAAAATTCTAAAATACATATTTATTATTCAGTACACAATGGTTATCAGTTCCCAACATTCCTTTACATTTTAATGGCATTTGTAGACGGTGTAAGTTTCATAGTTTGCCGCATAAACCATGTTTAGAATTCAATAAGTTACCATACCATTAATTATTTGGAAACATCCTTTGCGTCATTCATAGGAAGTGTATAAATAAAGTAATGATGTCCCTGGTGGTGTAGCATTCGATCTGGCAAAACTGTTGACTTTCGCGTTAGACGGAAGAGAGGCCAACATCTGATGCATCTTCAGCGCGAGCTCGAACACCCTAGAGTCCGTAACAATTTCTTTCATAAACTGAACTTTTCTATTGCATTCTGAAAATGAATGACAACAATTTCGAGCAAATACGCTATCAAACAGGTCTAGGGGAACAGTGTTTTATCAAGAAGCTAGGTTTTCAGGTAGTTTAAGGCATTCTCAGAAGGTCGATACTCAATTGAAGATGAACCTCGGCGCGAAAGGCCTCCAACTGTAAAGCGATGAAAACATCTACATAAATCGGGATCTTGTGCATTCTAATCGTCGGTTGATGGTCAGAATGATCGGGAAAGAGTTGTTCTGACTCACACAATCGTTTATCAGATTTTGCCCAATAAATTGAGGATGAAAAAATTTCTTTGAAAATGTTACCGAAAAACCTTTCGCCGGATCAAAAGGACAACAGGAGGGAAATATGTTTTTATTTATTGGGGATTAAAAATTAAAAATTAACTTGATATGACGTTCAAATTCGTACCAAACACGCATCAGATGTCGGTCTTATCCCCCCCAAAGAATAAGCCAACAGTTTTGTCAGATCGAACGCTACGCCACCACTTTCATTTCTTTATTTACACACCTCGTATATAATATTTATATACATAAACTACTTACCCAACTCCTTTCTTATAACTATTTCTATTTTGATATCACATATTGAAAGTTTCAACAACATTATATGATACATATTTACTACATATTTAGATAGACATTCGTTTGGCCAGCGGAAAAAAATGTGTTGTTTACTTTTAACACATGACAATACCAAGTACAAGTCTATTTGTTACTCATACGTAAGAAAGCGTAAGGAGAGTAAGATTTGGACGTAGATTCCCTGCGACCGAGCGTATCGGTAATTAGCTTTAAACGCTAATTTGACGGGTACGGAGCGTTTGATATGTCTCGCGTCGCGTATTTCGTTCGCCTCATTCTTCGCGAATGCTTGTTTTGATTTCGAAGTTTGATATGTCTCGCGTCGCGTATTTCGTTCGCCTCGCGAATACTTGTTTTGATTTCGAATTTGTTATGTGTGTACACACTGAGTAGTACTTTTTAAATAAACGTAATCAACTTTTAACTGTAAACATTATTTAAACAGTTAATAATGACTAATTTAAGTTTGGAGGAGAAAGTTGAATTAAAAACTAACGGTCGTCCCATGCCCGTGTTAAATTTGACTCAAGTTCAAAAGCAGTGTAAAAATAAGGCCAGTTTTACGCGTTTAACGTTTAAAACGAAGTAAACTATATAATAGTATTTTGTGGCTATGTAGTTGTGAATACACTATTTCTCTGTTTTGTTTCGTATGTTTATTGTTTAGCGGTGAGCAGCAATGGACTCGCGAAGGAGTGAGGGATCTTAAACATATGTGCTTTAGGTATGTTAAATATTGCTATGGTCGAACTAATTCTGGAGTTATTGAAAAAAATATTTTAGACAAAAACAGGTGAATGGAATTTCACTTTATAAACTAGGAAACGGCGAGGTACTATTCACTGTGTACAATAATCCTTTTTTGTCATAAAACTTTGATATTTTTTGAACTTCTCGAACTTCTCATGAACTTTTTCGAATTTTCTCTATTTATTTGCAGTTACAATAAACTGTTTGAATGGTTTACTCTTCATGAAACGGTAAGTACCTATTTATTCATTCCTTTATCTGCGCAACAAGCAACAACCTATCCTCTAATGTCCTTGTAAGTAATAATAATATAAAATCTTAATGTTTTTCTGGTTCACCTCCTGTAGAGGGTTTCATTAGCACGAAAAGTAAAAACAAGGAAGGTTTTGATAGATAATTAAATCAATTTTTAACACACATAAATTCTTTACATAAAAAGATTAAATTCACAGTTGAAGAAGAGCGAATTAACTTTTTAGACTTAACTATTAATAGACAATACAATAAACATGATTGTGAAATTTTTCATAAACCGTCACATACAGATCATCCTTATTTACAAAAGACGGCAGCATCTTTTATACATATATTATTAAATATCCCCATGTCAATAGATAATTATATTAAAAAATTGAATGACATCAAACAGATCGCAGCAAATAACGGATACGACGCAAACATTATAAATAAAATAATTAACAAAAAAAGTTATAATAAAGCCATTAATATAGTATATCCGGTGAATAATACAAAAAAAGCAGCGTTCAAAATAATTACATATACGGGAAAAGTTACCAAATTAGTGTCGAGATATTTATCCAAAACAAACAATATAAATATTGCTTTTAAAACAAACAATTATTTAGGACGCATCAGAAGTTTATTTAATTGAGTGCGGGTCATGTCCAAAAGTCTATGTAGGACAAACAGGAAGATCTTTCTCTACTAGGCTCAACGGACATAAAAGAAGTTACACTAAACAACAAAATAATTATCATTATGCTAACTCCTTAATGTTAGAAAAGCATACTTTCAATGACAATTTTAAAATGTTACATAATGAGAATAAACCCAAAAAATGAAATCTTTTAGAAAGCCTAGAAATTGATAAAAGAAAACAATTGGATATTTTGCTAAATGACCAGATAGCCTTGAATGGTTCACCGTTATTAAACTTATCTTATCCTCCTAGACGTTGACAAAAAAAAAATGGATTTCCTTACTATCTTGTTTTTTGGTATTATTAGGTCGATGAACAATTTAGGTTGTAATTACTTTTCTCACTTTAGTTTAGCTTTTTGTTAGTTTAGCATAGTTTGTATTTGAAAAAGGCACTGTGTGTCGAAACAATTGTTATACATACAATTTAAAATATAGCGGAAATTTTTAGAAATTAATATTTGCTTATTTATTTAAGGGGATCTAAAAACCATTTTCAAAACTGTTGAAATGAAATGAGAGGCAATCCCTTCTTTTAATTATTAACTAACTAATTTATCAACTAATTATTATTATACTAAAAGATAAGAAGTAACAAAAGAAAACATTAATTTAACTTAGATTTTATGATATATTTAAAGTTATTCAGCTTATGGAAAATTAATTCAAATTAATATTATTTAATCCAAAATTTTATTGGATATGCAACCAATAATGTCATGAATAGTTATAATTCATCTTGATGGCACGAGAGTGTAACAAAAGTATTTGCGTTTTTGAGGTACCCATTTATTCACTGTTTAAAAAATGTATGCCTGGAGGATACTCCACATGGAAGATATTCCTCGATATATCGACCGTTGTTTTCAAAGGCCTTGACCTACCTTTGAGCCAGTGACTTAATTGGTATCACGATGAGTCTTTGGAGGCCAAAAACTTGATGCAGACAGTTTTTACCCTGTCTTCAGTTGTCATGTTTTCCTTACAAAAAGTGAGCCATTGACCGGAACAACTGGTAATTCGACGGAGCGAGGTCGGGGCAGTATGCTGGGTGAGGGAGAAGTCCAGTTTGTGAATATCTGAGGCGGTTAGATGTGAACTGTATGGTCTTACTGCAGGAGGATTTTTTTACGGTTGATCACGCAAATGTCGATTAACGGTAGTGTAGAACAGTCCTAATTCCCCTGAAAGTTTCCTAGTGCTTATTCTAGGCTCTGTAACCACATATGATCGTAAAACACCTGCATCGAAAGACCGTGGACGACCTGATCTTCCCCTATCTTCAAGACCTGTATCTCCTTCCCGGAATGTTTTGAATTTTTTGATTTGGTGCGGATTTAAACAGCTTTTTTTCTTTTCCCTCTACATAGTAAATCTCACGAGCGGTGGCAGTTGCTTTGAAGTGTTTTTTAAAATAATGTCTAAAAATATTAAGGATTAATATCTAAAATTTCCACTATATATGAATATAGTAATATTTAATGATATAGTATTTATAAATATAGATATATAGTAATATTTCCACCATATATATATAGTGGACATTATATATTATCTTTGCTAATTTATTTAAAATTACTTGCCACTACCTCAGATAAATTTCTTAAAATAACCTTCATTTCAAGACTTGTTTCACTCATTTTAACGTTTTTGTTCAAAACTGCCGAATGAATATTTTGTAGTGAGACAACTTCAATGTTGAAGAAAGAATGTTTATTTGTTCTTTCTAATATCCAAAATCTAACGAATTTCTACACTGATGTTTTTGCTACAGTATCGCAGGGTTGCCCAAAAATTATAATTATCTCAAAAACCGTGCCTCCTTACTATTAGTTGTTAAGAAAGTTATTGTTGTTTTTAACCATTAAATTGAACTGCACATATCCCAGCTTAAGTAAAACGTTATTAATGGAAATAATAACCATTGCAATCAACACACTTTTGTCAACGAGTTTATTTATATCGATTGCGTATAATTCCGGAGCCCTGGAGGCGACGAAGTTCGAACAAAGTTGGTAGGTGTCGGTTGGTGGTGAAGTAGGCGATAGGTGAGAGTTCAGGGGAGTATGGCTGATGGTCGAGAGTTTCGTAGCCCAAATTTTGCAGTTTTGGTCGCGTGATCGGTTGAGATGTGTGGCCGAGCGTTGTCATGGATTAGAATTGGTCCTTTCCTGTTGACCAATACCGGGCACATGCCACCACAGTTTTTGGTGCATTTCTGCGATTGGTGGCAGTACTTCTCCACTGTAATTGTTTCGTCTGGGTTCAGGAAGATGTTATGAATAAGACCGGCCGCAGACCACCAAACAGTCACCATGACCTTATTTTTGTGCATTTTCCACTTTAGGGAGCCTCGTTGCGATCCAACCATTGAGCGGCCCGAAGACGATTGTCGTAAAAAATCCACTTTTAATCGAATATCACAATCCGTTCGAGAAACGGATCGTTTTTATTGCGTAAAAGAAGAGTAGACGGCACATCGAAACGGCGATTTTTTGATGTTCATTCAAATCGTGCGGCACCCATTTATTGAGCTTTTTTTACTTTCAAATTCCCTATATATGGTTAAAAATCGTCATATGCGTTATGCCTAATTCAGAGGGAAATTATACGCGGATTGGATGCTTATTATCTTCAAGGCTTTGATTAGCTCTACGAAATTATTTAAGCCACTATTGCGCAGTAGGTTCATTAGTGATCTGGGCCAAATGCTGCGTTTGGCCCTGACGTATCGTTGATATCGCGAGCTCTTTCTGAAACTTTTCGGCCTAGTGTAAACTGGAACTAGAAAATTGTGCGAATTTCCTTTTTGTCCATGTTGCATTTAACACTCTGAAAAAATAGAAAAAAATATTTTAGAACTAATCTAATACTACAGTTAAATGCGCTTTAAAATGACATATAAAGTCAAAGCAATTTAAGACAAATTTATTTGAAAATTCAGCATTTAATATTAATATAAAAAACCCGCAATAATATTTTTTAATAACCTAATATAATTTAGAATAGATTTTTTTTATGGAAAATAGTGATATTTTCAAAATTTTTGTAGTGCTTCAAAAACCATTAATTTATTATTTTATATTTAAAAAAAATGGCACTACTACCCCCTGGTACAATGGTACCAGGGGGTAGTATATAAACAGTGGGGTAGAGTAATGCTCTACCCCACTGTTTATTTTATTTTTTCAGCAAGACTACCAAATTATGCCTGGTAGTGATTTATACACTTGCAAGTTTTACATCTGCAGTTTTAAGTTTCAAAGTTATTAAGAAATTTCGAATTGTATTTTAAATTTTTTTGGAGAGGTGGGGGGAGGTTGTCAGGTTCATACTTCTTTAAGCAGACTGTACTGATCAAACATTAATTAAGAAAATTTTCATAATTTTCAATACTCATTACCGTAGCAGATTTTGCGACATACAATTACGGACCACCCTGTATATAATAGTGAAATAATTCCAAGTAAATAATGTGTCATTCAAATTGGATGTCCGGTTATATTAAGAGGGGATGGTGGTAACAAATTAATAAAATTTCTAATACACCAATCACGAAAAATTAAGGATATGTAAAACAATATTATGTTCTGTCAGTCTTATTTTTATTAAATATACTGAAAAATATATTAACAATTTTGTATCAGCTATAAAGATAAGACGTATAACCTCCTCGTCTAGGATCGAATGCTCCTGTGATAGCACCATTTCTTGTACTAATTGATGTTACTGCCGAGAATCCATTTCCAGATGGTGAATATTTTATAGTATGCCCGATTTTTTGTAAATCTGTTGGTGTATCTGGCCACTGTAATAAAAATATAAACCAAGCTTTAATAAAAGAAAACTGGTTACAAAAATCGAAAATATTCCTAACAAAATGTATCGGAGATGCTTTGATCAACGGCTTAAAAATTGAATATTTGCAACTTGGTTGCTGTAGATTCTGGAAGAACTATTAACTAAAATATCTACTAGGAATGTTTCAATACAAAAAATGGAGATTTAGTGAAGGTCTTGCAAATATTTATTTTAGACTGTTAGACTGCTCAAATATAAGATCGGACTGAAGATGTTATTACCATTTCTATTCTAGTAAGATGTACTTTTTTATGTGATTTTACTCATATCGTTAAATAACTTGCCAATAAGTTTGCACATGTTATTCTTAACGGCGTTCACTCTGCACTTCAAAAAGTGGTTTCTATTGACATGGCAAACGGTTGGTTTCCCTGCCAGAAAATCATTGATTCTTGGAGGCACCCTACGCTTTGACGTCGGTCACCAACTTCACCAGCGCCCACCAGTCTTCCAGCAAAAGTTGACGTGGGAGTTGATGTCGAACAAAAGTTGAAAAGTAAACATAGTCCGTGAGAGCTTCGGTATGAGAGTACTATCTCTTATTTACAATTTGGATTTGACTACATAATCTTCGATATGTGCATGCATGTTCTGATTAAAGACGATTGGGTACTATTTACGCGGTCTTTTGCTGAAACTGAACAGATAGATCGCTGTTGATGTTGAATTCTTTTTTTGCTATATGTGTGCGGAATTCGCTGCTGCTAACGCTCATCAGTGAACATCATTTGGAATGACTTTCGGTGTTTGATCCCGAAAAACGCAATCCAGAAAACCCTTTGACGTCTTTGTGACATTAAAATTACATCACGCAACGTCATACCTGCAATATCATGCAGCTAATGTTAATCTACTGAATAATAAAGGCGTCTTCTATATGCTTCCAACTCGCGCGATCTTGAGCTTTCCTTTGCCATTCGGGTTGAATCTACCCGATGATGTCATCCGTCGATCGTGTTTTCGGTCTCCTTTGTGGACGTTTACGATCAAGCGGTATCCATTCCGGGATTGTTTTGGTCCATCTGTCGTCGTATCGTCTATACGGTCTGCTTATTTCCATTTCTATTCTTTCACCCTTCCAATAATATTACATATTATCGTTTGTTCCCTGATCCATATGCAGATTTTCCTGTCTTGATGCTTTGTAATGTCAAGCATATATCTTTCCATTCCCCTCTGTGCTACCCGAAGCTTTTGAATTGACTACGATGTCCAGGTTCACTTCCGTATGTCATAATGGGCAGGACGCACTGGTCAAAGATTTTTCTTTTCAGACATAGTGCTAGTTTGCTCTTAAACGCTATATTGAGCCTGCCAGCTACACTTAACACGCCGTTCTTAACTTAACACGCCGTTCCATTTCCCGTATCACCCTCCATTGAAATCCTTTGCCCAAGATATAAGTAGTGGTCCGCAACTTTTATCGGTTCCTAAAATAGAAATTTTTCTGTTGTCAGCAAATTTGTTGAACATAACGTGACTTTTTTTAGGTTTATTTTCAAGCCAAATCCCGCTCTTTGCAGCTCTTGTAAGTGTTTTTGTAGCTTATCTGCCCTCTGCCTTGGGGAAGGTCTTCCCGCTGCCCCTTGGCCTCCGGGGAATAAACGAGGTGTTTGAAATTGTAAAGCCATGTTTGGGGGTTGGAGCTTAATCTGCCACGCTGGTCCAGTGCGGGATATATGTATATATCTATATATATATATATATATATATATATATATATATATATATATATATATATATATATATATATATATATATATATAGGGTTTTTTCCTAGAGGTAGAATCGTAGGTAAATAGAGGTACAATCGGAGAATTCAATCGCAATAAATTATATTATCGATAAATTTCGCTGACACCATTTGTGACGATATTTCAGTTTTAAATTGTATTTTAATTTATTAACCGTTTTTTATTAATTTATTTACTGAAATGAACGGTTTAAATTAATGGGATAAGGTAATTAAATTGAAACAAAGTAATTAAATAAACAAACTAATTAAAAAAATGTTTTCTGCCATCGTATTGATTAACTCCATGGTTTATTTTTGAAAATTGTTCAGATCAGGTCAGGTGTGGGGGTTCAGATCTGCATCTACATCTGGGCATGTGCAAGCTTATGCTATTTTAATGTTTTTTTAAATACTCGTAAAAAACTTTTTTGTCGAAAAGCCAAACAATTTACAATTTAAAGTTGGCACAAAGTCGATATGTAATGGAACATTGTTTTAGCATCCTGAAGAAAAATTCCGCTAGCTTGACATCGCGTTAAACGATGAGTTTACTGTCGAAGGTGTGGAATGAAATAACGATGCTGTACTTCTACAGGAGAACACTGAGGAAAATGAGTATTTCAAAACATCAAATCATTATATCAAACTTTGTCAAAATGACGTATGATTTAGATTACATAAGATGGACGTACAGTTTAAGTCATACTTATGACATCATACAAGAGTCACATATTATGTCAGTATGATGTCATAATGATATACAAAATTACATTATCTTATTACATTATCTGAAGCAAGTCGTCGAAGCAAAACTCGGACACTATCGGTTTTATTTATTGTCGGAGATCTCCTGCGTGGCCTATTGTGCCAATTTCTCAACTTTCCCGAGCTTCTTAGAGCGACGGATAGCTATTCGGCTAGCATTTGATTTATCAAGCTTCATCCACCAAAATGGTCTGATGTTCCAAATTCTATGGTCGATTCCTGATTTATCCTGATTCCTGATTTATCCTCCAAGCAGGTATCATTTGATTTGAAGAGGGCAAACCATACCTGATATTATATTTATTTAATAGTTAAATTTATTAACAGTTAAAGATATTTGCTAACAGATGGTCATACTAATACATTTGTTGATATACTAATGACGTCTATGGTATTTTGGAGGGTAAATATATGCCATCAAAAGCCAGTTCATTATTACTTGTCATTGTGCAAAAACATAGTTTTTCATAGCTTTGAATATGTCGAATTAGGTTCCAAAAAAAAAACGTTTTGAAGCGAAGTTTAATATCTTTCTTTCACTTGAAGAAAACGGCTGCTGAAAGTTATCGATTGTTGTTTGAAGATTATGATAAACTTGCTCTAACCTAAAAAACTTGTGAATCTTGGTTTAAACGCTTTAAAAGCGGTGATTCTGATAAAATTTGATATAAAAGACAAGGTCCAGGGTAGTCGAAAAAGTTTGAAGATGCAGATTTGCAAGCATTATTGGATGAAGACTCAGTTCATATGTTGGAACAAATGGCATTGGGAAAGATCCAGAAGGAAGGAAAATGGTTCCATATGAATTGAAGGAAGAGACATTGAAAAGCGAAAAACCACTTGTGAAATTTTGCTTGGCAGGCAGAAAAGAAAAGGTTTTTTGCATTCACTTGTACAAGTGATGAAAAGTGGATCTATTTTGACAACCTAAAGCGCAAACAATAATGGGTAGACTTCAGACCAACATCACAACCAGTGCGCAATATACATGGAAGAAAAGAAGGAACTTTGCCGTGTCTTTGGAGGGATAGTAGGGGAGCTGCGTAGTACGAACTGCTGAAACCTGGTGAAACGATTACTGGCCATCGATACCAACTACAATTGATAAAATTGAGCCGAGCATTGAAGGAGAAACGATAAGAATACGTCCAAAGACCCGATAAAATAATTTTTTAACATGACAATGCTCGGTCCCATATTGCAAAATGTGTAAAGAACTATTTGGAAAACATTAAATGAGACATCTTACCCCTCCTGCCGTATTCACCGGGCTTAGCCCCTTCGGACTATCACTTATTACGATCGATGTAGCACGGATTTTCAGAACAACACATTCTAATGAAAATTTGCGTTGATGAATGGCTGGCCTTAAAATATCAAAAGTTCTTTCGGCGCGGAATCTTTTCTTTGATAGAATGATGGGAAAAAGTAGAGTTAATATCGCTAACCATGGGCCATACTTTGATTATTAAGGTAATTTATTTTGTTATGAAAATATATCAAACGCTTAAATTTTTCGAAAAAATATGCATTATTAACCAAAACACATGTTCCTTTATTTAAAATTCATTTGCATCAAGTATTGGCTTTTTTGGCTCTAAAGAAAAAGTGAACAGTGTTGCCAGATCGAATACTATATCTCTAGTCTCATTACTTTATTTACACACCTTGTATATTATATTGATGTTATATGGTTATTAACATTTGGAGGAGATTTATTAGAATTGCTAAATGCCACAAGACCAATAAAGAAATACATATTTTAATCTTCGAATTGTAGTATTTGTATTAAGGGACAAAACTATTAGTATCCCAAATACTTACTGTGCTATTAAAGCCATCTTCAAGTTCCAATGTCATCGGATATAGTTGATGATGCAAACGTTTATGATTCACTGCATCTTGAAGATCAATATTGTACCAAAGATGTTTAATTATTATCTAAAATAAAAATACATAAAAAAAAATAAAAAATCGTCATTCTAAACTTGAAAATAATCATATTTGATATTAATCTTATATTTATAATCAAAAATATTTCTGAGCTATATCAAGTCAGATTTTTCCATAGTTTACTTTTGAAAAACTAGCTGTAAAAATTTTTCAATTCGTCTATTAGAACCTTTGGTGCGAATCATTAAACTCGAAGATATTTACAACTAAACACCAAATAACTTTTTTTTAACTGATTGATTCAATCTGACTAATTATATGCTCCCTTTATATGAGAACTGTAGCTAATGAAGCGTGTAAAAATCCTGAACGGTTAACCAAACGTTACATTAATAATACTAAAAGTTGCCTGAATGGACTTTTTTTACTTCATTTCATGGTTTTCATGATTTTTACCCACTTCATTAGGCATGGTTGTCATATGAATAGAATATAGTTTAGTTTTAGAATACGATTGAATCATCTCCTGGTAATTTTGCAACATTAACGTTATACCGACAAAAATGGTGAAAGCAAAAATCAAATTGTACTTACAGATGCTACAACAGTAGTAATTTTCTTTCCACCAGCAGCTCCAGTCACCATAACGACTTCATTATCTTTCAAAATAATTGTTGGAACCATAGAAGACAGAGGTCTTTTTCCTGGTGCAATGAAATTAGGTTCTGATGGTGGCAAGGACTGACCAGTTGGATCAGGTTTGGAAAAATCATCCATTTCGTCATTTAATATAATACCAGTTGAATTGGATGCAAAGCCAGCTCCAAATCTAAATTGTTATAAATACTGTACTAATAAGATGTAAAAACGGCATGTACAACGGAGCTTCATCGGCATCGGCTTCTTTTTTCATCGTATTAATTGCCATTGCCATGCTAATGGTCAGTAAACTTGCATCAATAAAGTGTTGATACACATTTTATCATGATAAGTATTTATTTTTTTTTGATTTGATGGAAAAAAGGCAGATTTGGATTAGGTTTTAGTTTTATTGAGTTTCCGTATTGATCTGTATAGTGTTCGCAATAATTACTTTTGTTTTTTTTTTAATATTAACAATAAAACATTGTTACAACAAAACATTAGTTGTTTTTTAACGCTTGTAAAAAAATGTGTTGGAATACTGATATTTATTTACCTATTATTAATTCCTGTGGTATTTATAAGGTTTATGTTCAAATTCGTTTTGATTTGTCTTTAAAAGTCGATTCAAATTAAAAATGTCGGTCGTTAACTTGCATTTACGTCATATGCGTTTTTATTTCAAATAGGACAAGAAAGCTGTCCAAATATGAAGCAAGATTTGTGTCGTTTTGCTGGGAAGATATCTCGATGTAAAAGTGGTCTGGTCGGTTCAGGGGCGAAGATTTTGTCTGGAAGACCGATATCGTTCTGGATGTCCATCAAGCACTGATGTCAAGGGAATAAAAGCCATGATAGCCGAAGATCCACGCACATCGGTCCGTGAGAGAGTATATAAGTTAAATATTAACAAATCGACCGTTTTTGATCCACTGAAACGAAATGAGTCTGCCGATACGATGTGTGTCAGGAGCTTGAGTGAGTGAAATCTGCTGGCCCGAATATTTTACGATCTTTTGCTGACAAAAAAAAATTAAGGCTCTATTTTTGAAGCTTACAGTCACTGATGAAAAGTGGGTTGTTTATAAAACCGGCGATGCACATTGGCCATACGATATAGCAAGCGTCACTTTGCCAATGTGAGGATGGTAAAGGTGGCGCTTGTTAAGGGGCTGGCAAAGGTTAGCTCTGGTGGAGGTTGGCGTTTGCGTTGGCCAATTGCCGATGGGTTTTCGGTATTGTTTTCCACATCAAAGGAACTGGCGCTTGCTGGTATATATGTCAAGTCCTCATCGACACATTCGCCACATGGTATGCTATCTTTTCAACATCTCAATACATTTTTTACTTTATTTCATTAATGTGTCTTCAATGATGTCAACGTTGATGTTACCTGATGATGTGGCAAGTGTATAGCCAATGTGTGGATGCTCACTTGTAAAGTCTGAAACGACAGCCAACGTTAGCTCATACATCGGCCTGGTCATGTTGGCTAATCCGCAGTGCCGGCTTAAAACGTGCATTGAAAAAAATAATGAAGATTACTAGGGTCAGCAGAACCATTTGTGTATGTACCAAGTCCGACCAATAGTAATCGAAAAAAAAGAAAGTAAAGTATCAACAAAGTAAGTAATCTATCAGGTGTAGCGGTTATAGTTCTTAATTTTCTCTAAAAAAAAACGCGTTTAATTTGGAAGAAAGGTAAAAAGTGGTTTATTGAAAGTATGCGCCATCGCTAACTGTAGATGTTCACATCTATCTCTCTGGCATTTTGTAGATGCCCTTCCAGAAAAACCCTACATCTTTTGAGGTAGTCCAGTCATCAAGCCATTTTTCGACATCTCTGTTATTGTTAAGGTGTTTCAAGAAGAGTGCGTGAGAGATCGATGAAAACAAATAGTAGTCGGAACGGGCCAAGTCTGGTGAGTATGGCGGGTAGGGTAATAGTTCCCATTCATGTAGTAGTTCCCGTCTTGTAGCCCATTCTGGTCGGTTTTCGATCAATATATAGTTCAAATCATTTGATCATCGCGCGGCATTAACTATTTTACTTGGGTAGAAGCTCATGGTACACGACACACTTCTGATGCCACCAAATGCATATGTCCAGGGTCTACCCATGATGTTCTAGGTTTTGAGTTATCGAAATATATCCATTTTTCGTCTCTAGTTACCATCCGATGCAAAAAAATCTTTCTTTTATACCAAGCAAGCAAAACTTCGCACATTCGCACGCTTTTTCTATCTTCCTGTCGTTCAGCTGATGTGGTACCCATTTTCCTGCCTTCTGGATCCTTTCCATGGTATGCAGAGGGTAACAAATGGTTCGGCAACCAACATTTAACCTCTCTGTCATTTGTTGTTGAGTTTGCATATCGTCTTCTTCCAACAAAGCTTGCAATTCCGCATTTTCAATTTTTTTCGGTTGACCTGGGCGTTTTTTTTGCCTTTCAAGTCGAAATCACCATTTTTTAATCATCTAAACTAACGCCCATAAGCGTCTTGCCTTGGAATATTGTCACCGTAAGTTTCCACAAGTATACGACGGCTTTCAATTGCGTTTTTCTTTTGGTTGATCAACAAAAACAGTATGTGCTGCAAATGCTCTTTATTTGGCTCGAAACTCGACATGTTTCCCACACGAAAAAAATATGAAGCTAACTCGAAATAGTTTAATCATCAATGCCGTGTTGAAAGGTAGTGTCATAGTAACAAAATGACATAAGAGTGGCGAATGACAGGTGAAACAACTATTGTTTCCAGTGTTATCTCTTAAAAAAAATAAGAATCATTAACCGCCACACCTGGTAAATGTGAATTAAACCGATAAATCATTATATCACTTAAAAAAATCACGAAGTGCCAACCCAAAATCTTGCACACTTAAATAAATTTCAATTTTATTTGTATGCCCCAACAACTTACACTAAATTAATTGTGCTTGTAACGGCGATAGCATCTCCGTTGGGAGCCAGTATAGAGATATGAGCTGTACCATGATCATCAACACTAACTGAGTCAGCTCCATAGAATAAAGGATCTTGACTTGTACTATTGTCTGAGATATTTCGTCTTACTTCTGCAGCGTATTCTTTCGACGATAACTTGGTTACTAACTGAAATTAAAATAATTGATATTAAGAAATGGAAATGGAAATGTCATTATCTCCAAAAGTGGTATTTTTAATTTAAACACAACAGAAGCTCCAAGAATTTTTTAAATACCAATGAAACGAAATATTCATTTGAATATTCGTATAAGTTTTTAATTATTATAAATTTAAAGAAGAAATATAATAGATACGATACATTTAAAAACCCATTGAAAAGAGCTTGATCATTGATGCAAAACCGTGTTTTTTTTTTAAGATTATGACTATATTCTACTAAATAAATACAAAACAGTTTAATAATAAATATATGCAGATACTGTTGGCATTTTCATGGATTCTAATCATTGCTGCCAGAGTATGAGATGTCTAAGTAAAGCAATAAGACTCATGACTTGCCGTTCGAGTTGGCAACACTTTGGCTTCCCCTTTTGGAGGGAGAGGGGCAAGCAAATAGCTGATGCGTCTTCGATGCGAGTCCGTATCAATTTTCAATTTTCCGTTCCGCGTCAATTTTTTTATGAGAATCGGCTTTTTCTTGTTTATTTTGAAAATGATCGTCAACTATTTCGAGTAACGGTGCATTACCAAGCTTTGTTTCATACTTAGGTATAGTACGACAGAAACCCTTGCAAAACTTCAACAAGCCAAAGTTAACAGTGTTTTGTCAAATGTCCAAGTGATTTAAGAAATTCTCAGTAGGTTGAAACGTGATTAAGATACACTTCGCAGCGTGATTAAGATACACTCCGATAAGTGTTGAAAATGCCCACATAATCCGGAATTCTGTGCATTTTGATGGTCTATTGACGGTCAGAATAACCGTGGAGGAGCCAGAATAAGCAAATAAAACATCAAAACCATGCTGATTTACTTTATTGATAGAGATTCTTGATCAGAAGATCGTCCATAAGAAATATGTGCCTCAAGGTCAACGGATAACCCACCCTTTTTACTGATCGGTTCTTGAAAGGCTTTGAAAAAGGGTCATTCATGTAAGTCCTGCACAGTGGTGACTTCTGGGTTTTTAAAGTGGGAGAGCGTAGAAGAAAATTGTGCTGCTGAAGATTTTTTTGCTTTCCCCTACCTCCTTTTTAATTTTCGTGCTATTAAAACCATATACAGGAGGTGAACCAGGAAAACATTAAAATTTTGTATTGCTTACAAGGTCACTATTTACAAGGACATTGGAGGATGGGTTGTTGATTGTTGCGCAGATAAAGGAATGAATAAGTAGGTACTTACCGTTTTCCGAAAAGTAAACCGTTCAAACAGTTTATTGTAACTGTAAATCAATAGAGAAAATTCGAAAAAGTGCATGAGAAGTTCGAAAAGTTTTAAAAAATATCAAAGATTTATGACAAAAAAGGGTTATTGTACACATTTTTGTCGGGCACCTCGCCGTTTCCTAGTTTTTAAAGTGAAAGTCCATTCGCCTGTTTTTGTCCAAAATAAATGTTTCAATAAAATGTAATTATTTTTCAATAATATTAAAAATTAATTATTTCTTATTAAAATCCGGAATTAGTTCGACCATAGCACTCTCAATATTTAACATACCTAAAGTATTTAGTCTATCTTCCCCCATTGAATAAAAATTAATATGTTTTAATCAAGTTCAAAGTCGAAAATCACCTTTTCAGTTCCTTGGCCTTGAATAAAAAATTTTCAATTCCGTCTTCAAATCTTCTTTTTCTATCGTCGGAAAACTTACACATATAGTTTACTGTCAAATTTTCGCGTAAACTTGCCCTATTTTTATGTTCTTTTTGAACTTGGCACAAATTTAACACGGGCGTGGGACGACCGTTAGTTTTTAATTCAACTTTCTCCTCCAAACTTAAATTAGTCATTATTAACTATTTTAAATCAGACACTTTCAGTTTGCAATTGAAAGTTGATTGTTTTTATTTAAAAAGTACCCCAGGAAAAAATAAAATACATCTACACAGATTTACTTAGGTTTAGGGAAATGTATTTTTTGACTCAGTTATATCTATTTTGATCAGCATTGATCTTCGCGTATCTCCGTCGATAAAATGATTTTTTTTAGATCAAATGAGATGTATGAAGATCAATCTAGATGTGCGCAGATCAAAAGATTTACAGAGATCTTTACATCATCGGAATCAAAGAAATTAAATTTACCGACGGAGTAAAAGTAAATGTACATGAGAGCGTCAGCAACAACAATATGATATATATATATATATATATATATATATATATATATATATATATATATATATATATATATATATATATATATATATATATATATATCATATTGTTGTTGCTATATATATATATATATATATATATATATATATATATATATATATATATATATATATATATATATATATCATCATCATCATCATCAGCCCGCATCGATCCACTGCAGGACGAAGGCCTCTTCAGCATGCTTCCAACCTTCACGGTCCTGGGCTTTCCTCTGCCACTCGGGTCCAATATACTTAACGATGTCATCAATCCATCGTGCTTTCGGTCTTCTTCACGGACGTTTGCGATCAAGCGGTATCCACTCCAGGATTGCCTTGGTCCATCTGTCGTCCCATCGCCTCGCTATATGGCCTGCCCATCTCCATTTCAACTGTTTTACTCTTCCAATGATGTCACAGACTTTTATATATATATATATATATATATATATATATATATATATATATATATATATATATATATATATATATATATATACCGATATATTTAGATATATTTACGTAGATTTATGTACATCTGCGGAGATCTACTTAAATAATCGCCAAAATTTAGATGTATGTAGATCTACGTACATCTGTTTTATTTTTTCCCGGGTAAATTAGTAAATGAATCATTATTAATTGTTTTAAATCAGACACCTTCATGTCTGCAATTAAAAGTTGATTATTTTTATTTAAAATGTACTACTCAGTGTGTATCCACTTAGTAAATCCTAAATCAAAACAAGCATTCGCGAGGCGTACGAAATACCTGACGCGAGACATGTCAAAGGCTCCGTATCCGTCATATCAGCGTTTAAACTAACGATACGCTTCGTTGCAGGGAATCTACTTCCAAATCGCATGTTTTAGAAAACAGTTAAACCCCCGAATTCTGGCAACCAATAAAACATGAAAGGTCAACGGCGAGATAAGATGACGTGGCGTACGGTCGCTGGAGGTAAACGTCCGACCAACGATGTAAAAATTGTGGGAAGAGGATGGATTTTTTTACATTTGGAGATTTTAATTTTTAATATCTTAAAATGAGTTAAAGGAAAGAAACTGAACGGAAATAAAATATGGTGTTTTGCTCTGAAAAATTGTTTACTGTAAATACTGGAGGGGCGGCACCCCAATACCCTCCCTCACGAGCCGCCAGTGGAACAATGACCAAGTGCTTTCCAGTCGATGGAAGCGTCTTATCCTTTTCAAAGCACTTTCGTTGCGCCAAAGCCACTGCTTTAAATGTTCCTTCGTTTGGTGTGTAGTGATGCATTCGAGTTTTATAAATAATCACGAATCGCTATAGAAACTTCTCCAAATTGCGCCTATAAATGTCTCAACACCGCTATGAAGTGATCGCATCGTTTTTGCTGACAGTTTTCTCAAATGTTCATGTAGAATATTCCGTGCGCGTTCACCGGAAATGTTAATTATCTTTTTAAGCTTCATTCTACAATTGTCTACACTATATCATGGAGTTTGTTGACAATTTTCTCAGTGGTGACTTTAAGGGGGCGTCCTGAGTGTGATACGTTACTTGCGCTGTTTCGGCCACATCAAAATTCAGTAAACTACTTATTAATCATGAATGTAAAGGTGCATAATTATAATACCTTATAATATTTCTCAACATTTCTTTGTTTTTCACGCAATAAATAGTGATTGATCAACACGAAATGAGTTTTTTTCCGCGATAATATCGAATTTTTGAACTCCCCAAAGCAGTTAAAATAAAACTAAATGTTCGGCTTAAAATTGACGCACAGTAAGCCGGGAAAAAACAGAACCTCTTATATTTAAAGAAAATTATTAGCGCCATCTACTGAAACTATATATAATCTAAAAGTTGTGTATACTCTCTATAAAACGAAACCGCCTTCATTAAAATCGATCACGGGTCAGCTAGAGACCTCCAAAAATAAAAACTGCCCACCTCAGGGTCATAATCTTATTAGACACTAGTAGGAGCTTCCGGGCTAACTAAAAAACCTGGCTGAAGAAGTCGAAGTCGAAGTTAAAATCACAAAAAAACTTAACTTACTTACCGTTTTGATGAAAATCGCGAAAAACCCATTTTTTTGACCCTGTGACCTCGAGTCAATTTTTTTCCGCGTACCGCAACGATGGGGAATTTTGAAATGTTATTTTTAATTATGTTTTGAACAATTTTACTCACTTCCAGCTTGATGTAAATTTATGTCCCTTGAATGTCTAGATTGACCGGACTAATATTAAAATTTGTATCAAGCTCGGTACACGAACATTTAAATTAATGAAAAAGATTATGGTGATGATTGTATACCCCGTGCACATGTAGTTGAGTGTTATAAGCGATTCCAGGATGGTCGTGATTTTTTAGAAAATGACCCAAAGCCAAGCTTGAAAAAGTGCACGAAATGAACGCCTACAATGCGAATTTGACTATGAGATGGATAACGGAGGAATTAAATATGATGAAAAATATGATTCCCGAAATGTTGACAAATGATTTAAACAAAGGGAAAGTCTGTGATCGATTTATTCCTCACGTCCAACGTGACGACCAACAAATTGCTCGCGTTGGATACTGCAAGGCCGTTATTAAAACAGCCATATGGAACTACACCTTTCTGGAATCTGGAACTGGATTGTACCTGGCGATGAGAGATAGCTTTGTGCTTGAAGTACTATCGTTAAACAAAGCACCAAAGTTCTACGTGGAAGTCCCCAGGTTCTCCAAAATTGAGAAAATTGCGTTTTCAGAAGTCACGAGAGAAGACAATCTTGATTTGTTTTTACTACTCTATAGGTATATTTATTCCACAGGGTCAAAATGCCACTGGTGAATATTATCTGGGTGTTATGGAGCGTTTGAGGAAGAGAATCGTTCGAGTGAGGACCGAATCTCTATTTCCTATTCCCGAAACTCAAACTGGCCATGAAAGGAACGTTTTATGATAATGTTACACAAGTCCAAGAAACCGTGACGAGGCTCGTTGAAGTGATTCCGAAAAACGACATAAAAGGAATATATGCTGGCATTGGATGAACGTACCCATCGGTGTATTAATATGCAAGGGATGTATTTTGAATAAAAATAAATAATTTTGGCAAAATAACTAATTGTGAGCGGTACTAGAAGTTACTTTTCAAGTACTTTTTTTTGTTAGTGAATTTGCTATCATAAAATTCTTCTTAAATAACATAGGTTTGCGGTCTTTGGAGGATAAAATTGACTTAATATAAATTAGTTATGAGTCACTGTTACTTCATATTTATTGATTCGAAATTAATTAAAATTTAATTGAAAAAATTAATTCTAAAAACCAACTAAGTAAACTATCAAAAATTATGGATACTAACTTCAGTTAGATTGACGTCTCCTAATTTGGTGCGACTACCATATGCAAATTTGAAACTTTCAACTATTCTTTGGAAAGTCTGGGTACTTAATTCATTTAAATTTAGAAAACCATCTAATAGATTCAAAATATATGTTAGAACAATTCCCGATCCCGGTAAAGGTGAACTGTACAAGGTGTGGTTGCCATTTAGTTCAGTACTCACAGGTTCCTGCCAGTTTGCCCTGAAAATTGTTTATTTTTTTTTAATAATAAGCAATAAAGAAATACATACGAGGTGTATAAATAAAGTATCGTTACTTTATACTACGACTCTTATCAGAATTAATCCTACGTAGCATTAATTCTGATAAGACTGTTAGGGGTCAGCACTTGGTAGTTCGCAGCAATTCTTTTAGCGAACCGGATTTTTCTATTCGGTTACGGTTTTTTCAGTGTTCTCCTATGTCCCAATATGGTGTCATTTGAGGTGAATTTTCAATTGCGAGAAAGAAAAATGGCACAAGTATTTAAGTCTGGTAGATAAGGGAGTTACAAAGCTTCAGTGAAGTTTTCCCTTACCAAAAACTCGTTAATTCAATTCGCTATGTGGCAAGGCGAATTATCGTGACCCAGCACCCAGGTGTTCTTGATGTTCGGTCTCACATGAATGACTCTTTTTCGAAGTCTGTCAAGGCCCTTAGATATGAGTTCTTTAGTATAGAAACAAAACTTTCTTCAAATTTTTCTTCAAACTTGCTCAAAATTGTTACTCATTTTTAGTATGTACTAGAAAAATCCGGTTCACGAAAAGAATTGCTACGAATCATCAAATGACTGTAAGGGAATTCTTTCAATTCTTCAAATTTGTACTGAATACGCAACAGATGTCGGCCGATCTCCCTTCCAAAGGTCAAGTCAACAGTGTTGCCAGATAGACGCTATGCCATCAGTCTCATTACTTTATTTATACACCTCATAGTTATACAGATACAGGGTGTTTTCAATATTGAGTCATTTATTTTAACAGGTTGTAGAACTAGTAAAAATGAATCATTTATATAACAGTTGCAAAATAAAGAAGTTTTTAACAGTTACAAAATTTGAACTCTTTTTGATACTCTCGACCACTGCATTGTAAACACGAAGTATTTATTTACTGCTGAGATTCGGTATGACTAGTTTTATGTATTCTTGTACGATATTTCTTTTGAGTGTGATGTTCGATTTGACCGCTGTTAATAAAAATACTTTGACCGCTGTTAAATAAAATAAATACTCTTCTGTGATTAAAATGTGACATGTTTATGAAAACAATGAACTAGTGGACATAATATTAACTTACGGGGAGTGGCAACAAAATGTAGTAGCAGCATGTCGTTTGTACGTTGAAAGGTTTCCTGTAAGAAGTCATCGGGCTCCCCTAATGTTTGTAAATTTAGTTACAAGACTTCGTGACACATGGTACTTAAAGGTACAACGAGAAGGTCACGCTGGAAGACCTCCTTTACGCGAAATGGTAGAGATCGAGGAAGAAATTTTAGAAAGTGTCGAAAACAAGCTAACAACTAGCACTAGGTCTGTAGCAGGTCCAGTTGAAGTTGGTCATAGTGTGGAATACTACACAACAAAAACACTCTTATCCCTATCATTATCAACGGGTACAAGCGTTCCAACCCGAAGATTATTTTGAGTTTAATGTTACCAGTGGCTTTTACATCAGTACAACAGAATTTTACCAAATTTATTTTGTCTACCGACGAGGTCACATTTATAAGAAATGGAGTAAATAATTTCCATAACAATCATGTTTGGGCAGTAGAAAATCCGCATGCTGTGAAAAGAACCCATTTTCAGTACAGATTTTCCGTAAATGTTTGGGCTGGCATGTTTATTGGGTCTTTTTTCTTCCAGGTCGATTGACAGGTAAAAATTATTTAGGCAACATTTATTACAATTATCAAAACAACCTGCCATAATTATTACAAGATGTTCTTTAAATGTTAGACGGAACATGTGGTTTCTATATGATGGAGCTCCGCCATATTTTAGACGAGAAGTTAAATGAACAATAAACTCGAAGAGATTTACCACTAAACACCAAATCACTTTTACAAACTTCACGACGTACGTTTCGCTAACCATGTTAGCATCATCAGGAGATGAGTTAATCTAATTCTAAAACTAAACTATGTTCTATTTATATGATAACCCTATCTAATGAAGCGTGTAAAAATCATGAACCGTGAAGTTTACTGAGCCTTACATTAATAATTGAAAAAGTTGACTGTACGGAATAGATTTTCTTGCATTTTCCTATTTGAATGCTTTCATATGCATCCAAAGCCCAACACAAGATTTTTAATTTCTCCCATATCTAATGTGGGCAATGTGTTCTTTAAATCTTGTTAATATCGATCTTTTTGTTTGGCCAATATACCTTCGGTCTCAATCTTGACAACTAATTTCGCAAATCCCCGACTTTTCTTGTTGATATACTTCGAAAGGATAAAGTAGATCTTAGAATTAGTAGATTACCCAGGACTTCTCTTAATTTGTTATATGGTTTGTACACAAACTTAATAACCTTTTTCAAAATTTTGTCTAGCCGTCGTATTAATTGGGCATCAAACAACAACAAAAAAAATTTACTTTTCTTCTGATCCTTTTGAAAAGTCGAAGATTCGTTCAATAATTTTCTAAACTTACGTTTTCTAATTAATTTATCTACAATCTTCTTATTATAACCGTTTACTTCGATACCTCTCTAATTAATTTTAATTCTTTGTTATAATTTTCCTTGTTTCAAGGAAAATTGATTAATCTATAAAATTTATTAAAACTAGACATCTTATTTTGGAATCTTATTTTATATTATTTATATTTATTTAGTAGTACATAATATTTTATATTATTTCTATTTATTTAGTAGTAAATCTCTTCGAGTTTAGTGTTTCACACCGAAGGTTCCAATAAAATAATTGGTATAGGTAGGGCGCAATGGACACATTTTTTGGCCTGCACGCTCCGCAGATTTAACGCCCTGCGATTGTCTTCTGTGGCGCTATTTAAAAAAGTTAGTTTACCACGATGGGGAAGTAAATACTGTGGGAGAACCACAACAGGGCATCGAAAACGCTTGTGATATTATTTGTGGACACCGGGAGGTTATTTTGGTACGCCGAGAAAGATTTTGTACTAACCGAACAAACGGTGACAATTTTGAAAATTTTTTGTAACATGTAACATTTTTGTTTTTGTTATTCTGCAGCTTTTATATAAATGATTTTTGCTCGATTGACTTGTCTTTGCGAGTTCTACAACCCAGCGGTCGAGAATATCAAAAAGTCAGGTTTGTTTTCAAATTTTCTAAATGTTAACTACTTCTTTATTTTGCAACTTTTATATACATTTTTGGTAGAATTATTTATTTTTACTATTTGCGTACTACAACCTGTTAAACTAAATGACTCAACTTTGAACAACCTGTTTATAACAATTAATAAACAACAAAACAAATCAATTCTTCTGTTGGAACCTTGGTGTGAAATACTAAACTTGAAGAGATTTAACTAATTAATTAATTCTAATATAATATTCACGCATGAACTCGAAAACAACGATAGTTTACCACTTCTGGATGTGTTAGTCAGTAGAAATAATGAAAATAGGTTAGATTTTGATATTTTCAGAAAAACCACCACCACTTCGAGATACATTCCTAATGATTCAAATCATAGCTTCCAAAATAAGATGACTAGTTTAAATTTTATGGTAAACAGATTAATTAATTTTCCTTTAAATAAAGATAATTATAACAAAGAATTAAAATTAATTAGGGAGGTGTCTGAAGTGAATGGTTATAATAAGAACATTGTAGACAAACTAATTAGAAAACATAAGTACAGAAAATTATTGAAAGAATCTTCGACTTTTCAAAAGGATCAGAACACAAAGAAATTCATGGTAATACCATTTGATGCCCAATTAACAAGAGGACTAGACAAAATTTTGAAAAGAAATGGATATTAAGGTTGTGTACAAACCAGATAATAAATTAAGAGAAGTTCTGGGTAATCCAAAGGATAAAGTAGAGCAACATGAAATGTCGGGGATTTACGAAATTAGCTGTCAACACTGTGATCGAAGGTATATTGGGTAAACAAAAAGACTTTATTGACAAGATATAAAGAACATATTGCCCACTTTAGATATGGGAGAAATGAAAAATTTTGTGTTGCCCAACATGCAATCGAACATGACCACAGTATAGATATTAGTAATTTAAGACTAATTAAAAGTGTTAATAATAATAGGACTTTGGATGCATATGAAAGCATTCAAATAGAAAAATGTAAGAAAATCATGAACCGAGATAAAGGACCGATTCCTTTCAGTCAACTTTTTCAATTATTAATGTAAGGCTTAGTACACTTCGCGGTTCATGATTTTTAGACGCTTCGTTAGGTATGGTTTTCATATAAATAGAACATAGCTTAGTTTTAGAATTAGATTAAATCATCTCCTGATGATGCTAATATGGTTAGCGAAACGTGCGTCGAGCAGTTTAAAAAAGCGTTTTGGTGTTTAGTGGTACATCTCGTCAAGTTTAATAAAACAAATGATGAATTAATGAAAAAACTATAAAAATGAGTCACTTAAATAAAACTTACTCATAATTGATCAAATCATCTTCTGTTATTATTCCATTATTATTTTGAATATCCTTAACAAAATTGCTAATCAAGGAACCATTGGCACTATATAGAGCATGCACCCCTTCTTCAGCAATAATCTCTAACGTTTTTGCTAATCTCAGTCTTTTAACGCGTTCGCCAGCTCGGTAAGTACTATTAGTTTCGGGATTGATAAAAATATCCCTAAAATAAATAAAATATTGAAAAATAAATTTATATGCATAGGAAATATAACGTTTAGAACATATAGTGAATAATTTTTAAGATAATAAATAAAGATTCGTGGGAAGTGTTGCCATAAAACTAATTATTAAAAAGTAAATGTTTGAAGTAATTTGAACATCAATTACCTGTCTTACATTCACCAGATATTATAAAGTCCTTTAAAATATACAGTATAAAGATTTCACGGAAGAAAGTATACACCATAATTTTGCAAGGAATATAGTTAGTTTTAACCAATTCACAACGATTTTACAACAAGAATTCAACACATAGGCGTTGATTAGATCATGACCACCATCTGCTGCATTTAACTCCTGCATGAAATAAAGAGAGACCTTAGAGTATTTCGAGCTATTTATAGGTTAATTCGGGCAGAGGCAGGAAATCTTAAATGCTAGTTGGATTAACCTTTTTCCAATTTCATTCACTGGTTTTCTTTAAACCTTGTGGTTGATGTCTTAGAACAAGCACTTCCGTACTGTTTTTTCCAAGTATTTAAAATTTGATCTGACTACGAGATGTGTAAATAAAGAAATGCGACTGTGTAGCATTCGATCTGGCAACACCTCTTTAGAGAAAATGTAGGTCAATATCTGATGCGTCTTCAGTGTTAGTTTCCTAGAGTCAACACAATTTCAACCAACGTTATTTAGTTTCAGACTTGGTCACAGCGCGAGGGAAACTTTTGCAAAGCTTCTTTTCCAAAACTTTTGCAAAAAGTCCTATGAAATTAGTGTTTTGTCAGGTGGTTGAAGTCATTCTCAACAGGTCGAGATAGGATTGAAGATGAACATCGGAGCGGAAGGCTACAAGAAGTTATGAAAATCTCCACAGAATCCGGGTTTCGTTTTTTTTGCATTCTTATCTTTGGTTGACGGTCGAAATGATTGGAAAAGAGTTGAATTTGACATTAATAGGCGTTCAACATATTTTAACTAATGAATTGGAGAAGAAAAAATCTGCGAGAAAAAAATGGCGAAAAACCTTTCGCCAAATCAAAAAGACAGCAGGAGAAAACATGTTTTGTTTCACCACAGCACGGTCGAAAAGCCACCGTGAGCAAATCAAAGGTCAAAAGCATGTTAATTTCCTTTTTGTATAGCCAGGGATTATTTATAAGAAATTTGTGATCAAATCACTTTTTTCAATCTCTCGACGCACATTTCGCCAACTATATAAGCGTCATCAAGAGAGTATTTAATATCTCTTGATGATGCTAACATGGTTAGCGAAACGTGCGTCGAGAGGTTTAAAAAAGTGATTTGGTGTTTAGTGGTACATTTCTCAGTTCAGCAATTTTAACACATTATTTACACTCGTGCGATTTGAGAAATAGAGAGGAAGAAGCCATATCAATCGGCACCACTTAGATCTGGTTCTGGAGTTCCGAAAAGGAGACATGGGGTTTGAGGATAGAGGACGATCAGGTAGTCCACGGTCTTTCTATGGCGATGTTTTAAGAGCCTCTACGGCTGCAGATCTTAACACAAGCATTACGAAAATTTCATGAGAATTAGGAGTATTCCATATTAACGTTAACCAATATATTAAGAAATAAGAATGGTACTAGAGAGCTGTAGAACCATTCCTCGTGAACTGTCGCTGCAGCAAGCCACGCGTAAGTACCTCAAACAAGTAAATACATTTACTATAGTGTCAAGTTCCAATAGAGCCAAGCTTAAACTGTCTTACCTTAAAACAGGGTCTTTATACAACAAATCCTTATTTGATAAGTAAGTTTGAGCTAAAAATTCAGTAACGTAAATACCATTTTTACAAAGCTCAATAGTGGGAGCTACTAAGTCTTTCCATGGTAAAACTCCATATTTCTGATGCAAAGCCCAATATCCTTTTAATTCGCTTGGAACAGCAACAGCTAGACCGCCTAAAATACCAACATTTTATCAGAAAATGCACTAAATTATTTATAGAATAAAAATATTAAATTAAATGATAAAGTGAATATTTACAAATAAAATATACTCAATTTGACTAAATAGTAGGATTCCATTTCTATGAACCCTCCAGTTTTTCTTGAAATTGGCATTTATAGAGTATGTTCAAAGGAAAAGGTGACTGGTGCAAAAAGAAAGGTATTATTTATTTAGGCGACTATCTAGGCAACATAAGCAGTCATGATTTTTTGTAGGTATTGGGTAGTCCAGAAAGTTCATAGGGATTTTCATTAGTTGCTCTTTTAACGTTGTAAACAAGTCGTAACGTTGTAAACAAGTCTGTGTTAAATATGTTTATTTACAGTAGTAAGTTTACTATAGTAGTTGTAAACAGATAGTAATGTTTATTTAGATATTAGTAATTGCTGTGATATTAACAATGTTTACGTTCATATTTGTTTTAATTTGTTTAGTTAAGTAGATTCAAATTGAAAATATCGGTTGATAAATATGCATTTACGCCATATGTTTTTTAATTTAAAAGGGGTAAGAAAGCTGTCCAAACAAAAAAAATAGATTTGTATTTGACAAATCCATCGTTTGACCATCTGAAAGAAAATTATTAAACTATTTTATTCGTCTTTTTCTCTACGATCTAAAATCCTACGAACTTTTCAGACAACCCGATATAAATATGTAAAGATCAGTACACATCCAAACAAAGATTTAAGCAATTAAAATGATTTATAAGGCCGGTTTTTTAGTATGTCTAAACTTCCAGTAGGGATCGCTGTCAAACAAACTGCGAATTTGGGCAATCATATGGTAAATTATATATATATATATATATATATATATATATATATATATATATATATATATATATATATATATATATATATATATATATATATATATATATATATATATATATATATCTCTTTATATATAAAAAATTCGTGTTACGTTGTTTGTCCGATATGAACTCCTAAACTACTGAACCGATTTCACGAATTTCATTCAATTTCACTGAATTCATTTCACGTCATACGTGTGTTCAAAATTTACTTACGACATAAACTTACTTTTTCAATTTTTGGTGCATTATTTTTTCATTTAACTTTAATTGTTCTCTGTATCATTTTTTTCCTTATTTTTTTTATCTAAAAAATTCTATACATTATTTTGATTTCGTCTTGTAATTTTTTTTAATTGAAAATGTGTAAATAATACTGAATTTTATTATCCTTTTGTTTTATGTAAAGGATAATAATATTTATTTAAATAATAATAATGCAATAAAAATTTAATGAATAATTAAATTTAGGTTTATAAATTTTTTCCATTTTATTTCTTTTTCAGTGTTAATGATTTTCATACCACCTTGACTATATATCTCGGACATACAAAATAATGAATTGAATCATAACTAGCTCAGTAATCGGGTTATTTTGGCAGCCAAAAATATTGATGTTGACGAAATTAATTTCCAGATACAACAGTTGTTGCCAGGTAATCTGATGGTCTTTTAAATCTATCGACACTGTTGTTGATAAAAACGAAAGTGTAAATTTTTCAATTGAATTTTTAAATTCATTGGATATGCCCGGAATGCCACCACATAATTTTCGGTTGAAAATTGGTTCACCTATTATTCTTCTGCGTAATTCGAATCTACCTCGATTATGCAATGGTACACGTTTTGGTCATCAAGAATATCAGCGGAAATATTCTTAAAAAACCGTTTTGACTGAAAAGTTTAAAGGAGAAGCGGTCCTGTTGCCACGTATTTCAATGACACCGTCAGAATCTGTGATACAATTCAAAATACTTCAGTTTCCAATTCGTTTAGCTTTCGCCATTATCATAAATAAGTCTCAATGCTAAACAATGTTCATTTGCGGCTTAGACTTGGAAAATCCATGTTTTTGTGTTAGCAAGAGACATGTTAACCAAGAATATTGTGCACTGATTAGCGCTAAATTAAATTAAACCTGAAAGTTTTTATTATTCAAAATGAGAAATATAATTATTAAAAATAATGAATACTCTACCCTACCCTACCTCATTTATAAAATTAATTGTTATGTGTTATCAACTAAGAACTTTGAAAATTACTCATTTATTAAAAAGTATACTTGAATATGAGATGAATAAAATATAAAATTCAAAATTTTATGTTAATTTGTGCCTAATATCAACTCTACGAAATTTTTTATCAATCGGTTCCAAATTATGACCTAAGGTTAAAATCTTAATCCCGTGAGATTTTTCATCAGCTACAATATTTCAATATGATTTGATTGTATTGAATAGTTTACTTCAATCAATATAATTCAGAGTATAACTTAGCCACAGCAACGTGTGGCTGGGTCTGCTAGTATATATATATATATATATATATATATATATATATATATATATATATATATATATATATATATATATATATATATATATATATATATATAGTAATATTTCCACTATATATAAATATAGTGGACATTTTAGATATTATCCTTACTGATTTATTTAAAAGTAATTTTCATTAAGTATTGGCTACTTCAGTTAAATTTCTTAGAATAACCTTCATTTCAAAACTTGTATATATATATATATATATATATATATATATTATATATATATATATATATATATATATATATATATATATATATACATATATATAATATATATATATATATATATATATATATATATATATATATATATATATATATATATATATATATAATATATATATAATATATATATATATATATATATATATATATATATATATATATATATATATATATATATAATATATAATATATATAATATATAATATATAATATATATAATATATATAATATATATATAATAATATATAATATATAATATATATAATATATATAATATATATATAATATATATATATATATATATATATATATATATATATATATATATATATATATATTATATATATATATATATATATATATATATATATATATATATATATATATATATATATATATATATATATATATAATATATATATATATATATATATATATATATATATATATTATATATATATATATATATATATATATATATATATATATATATATATATATATATATACATATATATAAATATAGTGGACATTTTAGATATTATCCTTGATATCTTTATTTAAAAGTAATTTCCATTAAGTATTGGCTACTTCAGTTAAATTTCTTAGAATAACCTTCAATTCAAGACTTGTTTCACTCATTTTAACGTTTTTGTTCAAAACCGCCGAATGACTATTTTGCAGTGAGACAACTTCAGTATTGAAGAAGGAATGTTTATTTGTTTTTTCTAATATTCAAAATCTTCTAACGAATTTCTACACTGATATATATATATATATATATATATATATATATATATATATATATATATATATATATATATATATATATATATATATATACCATGGATCACACAAGTCAGAGTTAATGGAAAAGGCACAAAATGGGTCCGACAGAGATTGAGGATAGAAGAATGTACAGAAACAAAATACATATGTGGAACGTTGCATCAGAGAGCGAAGTTTCGAGGAGATCGGAAACAAAGTGGACGGAGGAAAGAAAGAGAATCCACGGAGAAAGGATGAGAGAGGTGTGGAGGATCAGAAAGAACACTCGAAAATGAGTCAGAATGCTTTGCGTGATCCATCCGGGTGTATACACACCTAATAATAATTGTGAATAATAACTGTGATCACAAATTTCCCAATTTTCCAGTGTTATATTTTTTTTAACGTGATCCTAAGTAACCATGCTATTAATCGCCGTCCTAAATCAAACAATGAACGTTGATTATTTAATAAAAAAAAATGATGATTTAGTCGTGGTTTTAAAAAAATTATGTCAGCTAACTTTGACACATTATCTTTTAAAAAAAATGCATTACATCATCCTGTGCATTTAGTCCAGATTTAAAAATGGTACAATTGGCACTTTTCTTTCCACAAAAAAAATATTGTCCACAAAAAACTCATACTATGATTAAAAATACTTTTGTGTGCTCAAAAATGGACTTGACCAGTGTGAGATGGACAGATATGATAGAGACGCTATTTGACGACTAATTAGAGAGACAAATTGAGATTTAACTTTAAGATGGCCCATTTAGTGAAGATTTCAAAATGATACAATAATTGGCATTTTTTTTCTTAAAAAAAGTCATATTACCTTTTTTTTTTTGCGTGTGTGAGTCAAATTAATAATTGGTCTAATTATTAGTAATAATTATTTTATTAAGATAAAATTTAATCAAAATGAAATGAAAAGAATTAGTGTAATACTTTTAATTATCACAATATTTGTCTTTAAAACTAAAGCAAATGCTTAAATTATTTGCCTTCGGCACGAATACATGCTCTGCATCGGTTCAGAAAACATCTTTTCCCCAGTCGTGCAAATTTCCTTGCATTTATTTTTCCGCTGTTTCAATAATCCCTGTAACGCATTTCGACTAGATTTTATATTGGTTTTGAATACACTTTTTTTATGCATCCCCAGTAAAATAAATAAATAGGGTTTAGGTCCGAAGAACGAGAAGGCCACTCAATTGAACCACGGCGCCGCCCAATCCACCTTTCGGGATAATCTCTGTTCAAATAACCCTGTAGACGACCCTGTAACGAGCATAATGCGCTAGGCAACCATCATGTTGAAACCACATTTCTCTGTAGATATTGAGTGGTACATCTTCTAACAAAGTCTGCAAATTGTTTTGGAGAAAATCAAAGTTGTTGGTGCCATTAAAAGTTTCAGGCAAATCAAATGATCCAATTATTGGTCCGTTTAAAATTTGGATCCACATGTTAACTTTAAATTGATAGTGAGACCGGTCTCCACGCGTTAAATGCGGGTTTTCCATATGCCATCTATGTAATTTATGCAAGTTTAAATAACCGTTTTTTTAACGTGGATTCGTCAGTTCATAAAATTTTGTTTAGAAATTGCGGATCTTTACAAAAGTATTTTTTTATCATGGTATGAGTTTTTTGAAATGTGGTCATTTTGCAAAAAAAAATAAGCAATAATATTTTTTGTGGAAAGAAAAGTGACTATTGTTGTACCATTTTGAAATCTTGACTAAGTGAAGCATCTTTTGGAATAACTTACCCAGGGTAGTGTAATACATTGTCTTTAAATGTTGTAGCGTTCACAAATTCTTGATCGCTACAGGTAACATTCGTAAATTGTTGATCACGACTGGTAGGTTTATTTCGGACAAATTCTTAACTGAAAGAGCTTCGGTATCGTTTTGGACAAGGCAAGACAGTCTAACTCCAAATCTCCAGGTGAGCGGACGTTTTCGCGCCTTACCCTTCCGACCGAGGTACGTAGGTTTGCTGGCCAAGTCACGCTTGGGTTGATTTTTCTGATATTCTTATAGAGGGTTTTACGACCTGGCAGCAGAGAATCCGATCAACAGACACCAGGCCATTGAACGACCACCTATTACAGAGCCCGACCATCGTGGAAACCTTACACCTTTTTGGGGCCACGTGGCAGAGTAACCGGTTGGTCAGATCGAGATTATTTCGGGACCCCCGCATAGGGATACCGGACTGCCCGCAGTCGTACTCAGTCTTTTTGGACACCCAGTACCTTGATAGGCAAGGATAGACAACATCAGGAAATAAGGCCAGATAAACATTTTTTTATTATATTTTCAAGTACCGTTAAGGTTTGCAATTACCAGTTATTTTTCACAAATACATTATTACCATAATTTCTTATACTGATAATGGTCACGTTATCATCTTATATTTTGTATCTATTTGCCGTCTGACCATTCTTGGTTACCCTAGCGTTATATATTTATCTTTTTACTATTGTCAGAATAGAGGAAATAACCTCTAATTTGTAAGTATAGGGACATAGAGACCAGCTGGGGTAATTCAGAGCTGTGTATTTGATTTTTGATTTCTCTCATGGTAAGGTTTGGAGAACCACCTTCCCTAAACCTTCCCGTGCCTTTTGTTTGATAATTTTAGTTATTCCATTTTTTTGTGTGCTTTGTGTCGTTCTTTTTTGAGTGTGCTTTTATAATATATATGTATAAAATTCTAGTAAACTGTTTTATTTAAGATAGACCCCTTCCCGGTTCCAGGGTCTTTTCCGATATATGAAGTAACCGGGTGGCGCTCAACTTTTGTCGTGGCTTCATTCTGTCCTGGACCTTCTTCCCGGTGCTCCCGGCGAACAGCTGCCGTCGCTGTGATCTATATATTTTTTATTTTGTTTCAAAAGAGAAAATAATAGGTCACAATGTGTCAAAGTTACCTGACAATTTTTTACCTAACTACCTACTACCTACCTATCTAACTACCTACTAACCTACTCTTTTTTTTTTACTAAATTAACATTCATTGTTTAATTTGTGGCTGCGATTAAAAGCATGGTTAGTTAGGATACGTTATAAAAAATAACACTGAAAAATTGAAAAATTTGTGATCACAGTACCTAAAGATATAGCCTGGGTGTAGAATTTCGATATTTTCAAAAATATGCCTATTATCACTTGACATAGTTACATGTTTTTCTTCTTGTTTTTGCTAGAACTGGTATAACTAGTATGGCTTTTCGTCCGGACACTTACATCCAAGGTTGTGGGAAATTTGCATCGCATAGTTTCGACTGCTGCGAACATTCACCGTAGGAGGGCATGCGTTACATTGAGATTGCAACCCGCCATCAACATGACCAGCAGTTGAAATCATAAACCAAATAGGATTCTTATCAAACCCGCCTTACCGTGCTGCAGTAAAATATATTTACGTTCGAGAAAGGCAATTACAAACCGATCCGATCGTTAAGTAAACGAAATCATAGGTTTTAATTAAGGCATATTTCCAATATTGCGGCTTTTTTCGTTAACTTAATATTTCGTTATTTAGTACTTCTGTTAACTCTTAAATAATATGTATTGTGCTTGTTTCTTGGTCGATTCTATTTTTATGATCGCTTCTTCTTTTCTTTTTTCTATATTTGTGTTAAATATGATGTTTACAGTATTTTTTAAAACTAACTTGATATTATGTTTTCTCTTTTTTATTATATATTAATATTATATAGTTATTGTACTAATTACGTATGCTATTATAACTTTATTTGCTAAAGAGTGTATTAGGGTGTCTTATTTAGGGTGCCTTATTTTTCAAAGTTTTTATTTTCTAACGCATAGGTTCCAGTTTTATTTATTTAACCCTAAAACACTAACCCTAAAACACACAAAAAAAATTATTACCTAGTTTGGAGCACTGCAACCCGTTCCGACTTGCGCGGAAAAAATGTTTACACAAGCTGGGCTGCAGGAATCGCGCGCTCAAGCCATTTGTCATTTACTCTCTGCTAGTCGGGTAGTTAACGCGCATTGTTTTATGTTTTGAAGATATTAGTGGAAGTAAGAGGGATTAAAAAATATATTTTCTTGGTTGGTGACGTAAATCACCAAATTACGGGTGCCATATTACCTTCTGGTCGTCAAGTTCTCGCGGTTTTATTTTTTAACATTCGCGACGTTCAATTGACTGTAAGTGAAAGTGCAAATCTTGTCATTCGGGAGTGTTATATTCTGGGAAAAGGCTAGAATATCTATCTAAGCTGTACTTAACTGCGTGAAGAAGCTTGTGGATCTTCTTTTCTTACAAAAACAAGACGAGTCAGGGCGTCCATGTTGCCTGTATTATCACTGTTTGATGATGAAGTTGATGAACAAACTAAGGTCAATATTGTAGCTATTTTACAAAGAGAAAGTACATATGATTTTGGGAAGAGATATGTTCCATTAAACGAAGATATGTCTGTTTCGTTATATGGTGAGAGTTTTGTTTGATCTGTTATTTTAATTAAATTATCATTTAATTGTGATACTAATTTTTTTTATTACTATTATTTTAGTGTAAATCCCTGAGCGATATTGTCTCAATCAAGAGCAAAAATTTGTTTTCGCGATTAAAATTTGACAACAGCTTCCTACAAGAAAACATATCTTCGAGGGAAGAAAATTCAGCCTATGTGGAAGTTAAAAAGAAGGTTTCTAGCTTAAAAGCAGTAAATTATACAACTGAAAGAGCTGTTAAGCTAATACAAGACTTCCACGTTTTGACTAATGCAGAAGAATTACAAAAACAGTTCCTACTACGCAGTGTACAAGAACATAGAAAGATGTATCCAGACTGCAAAAAAGAGACCTTAAAAAGGAAATATCCTGAATAGTTGTATTCTTTTGTTTGTCAATATGATTAAATACTTGTCTTTTCATTAATAGTTGACCTTGCGATGACCTATTTATTTACTCTTGTATATATAGATAATGAATTTATTAATCCTATGTTTGGACCTTCAGAAGTTTTTCCTTTACATAAATAAGTGTTCAAAAACAGCAGTTTACGTAATTTTTGGGTACTGTCGGCACGGGTTAACATTAACCTAGGAAGTTAAAATTTTGTATATAACTATAGCTTAGTATATATATAGAAAAGAAATATAGGGAAATATAGGAATAAGAAATATATATATATATATATATATATATATATATATATATATATATATATATATATATATATATATATATATATACATATATATATATATATATATATATATATATATATATATATATATATATATATATATATATATATATATATATATATAAGGGGAAAGGCTTCCGCGGTCGGTAATATTAGAATTATTAGGTTCTCGGGTAGACCCGCGTTTTAGATTTAAAAAATCTCGACGTTTCTGCTATCAGTTTGAAGCCATTTTCAAGAGAATCTAGTTGATTTACTCCGAGGCCTCAATCTGCCTACTCCCCGGAGTTCACAACTAGAAAAGAACGTGGACGGCGCGACATTTGTATTAATAGGTGAGGTTGTAGGTGGGGCGCTCGGTTGAGGGGACGGAGGTAAGACGGGGGGTGGGCTTCGGACGGGCAATTTGGAAATAAACGCTTTCCATGTAATTGGAATTCTAAAACCGCCGTCCCTCTTGTTTAAGCAGTCTGTTTTTTGATCTCAATTGTTTCACGAATTATGCGGGGTTTGTAGGAATATATAGGTGCGATTACCTTGACATTATCGAAATCTATTTTGTGACCCGTTTAGATATGATGTTCTGCTAAAGTCGAGGAGAGATCAGAATTCAGACACAATCGACTGAGCACTTTACGGTGTATATCTCCTTATTATATTTTTTCAACATTTACCGCTTAGCTTATCAAGATCAAGCTCTCAGTAACAGATCAAGTATTTAAGATAATATGGATAACAAACAAGTTAATTGGCTTACCTCTTTCCGATCCACTAGTCCCGTTATACATATTTTTTGTTGCTGATCCAGGAGCTACTTCTCTGGAATTTAGTGATTCAACCTTTCCTGTCGTTTTGTTATAAATTGTTAGCAGGAATCCACCACCTAATCCCATACTCTGTGGCATTGAAACACCTTCGCAGAGCAACGCCGCAACAGCTGCATCCGCTGCCGAACCACCTTTCTCAAACATTGAGCTGAATACAGAATAATATGTGTCAATTATAGAATTATACTTTAACCTTTTTTAGATGTTCACTAATATCTAGTAGCAAATTTCTATTGAAGTCATTATATATCCGGAATTGGCAAAAATGAGGTTGTCTGGCGCCATCTGACATATACATCATAAAGTTTGACATTGTTGACTGTATATGTACTAAGAATGTTTTGTCGTACGGACGGTATTTGAGTTGTTTAGTGACTTTGGTTGTTTTGTCAGAACAAGAAGACATCGATACTGTCCGCGAACTGATAAAGCAAGATCGTCATGTAACATACCGCGAGTTTGAGGCATCCCTGGGCATTAGTATGACAAGCATACACATAATTTTCCATGCACATTTAAAATAAAAAACACAAAAATACAATCGTGGTGTGTCAAAATATGTATATAACATCTACACAGGTGACGAATTTTGGATCTATGCGTATGAGCTTGAAAGTAAACAGCAGTCGACAGTATGGGTTTTTCAAAATGAGCCAAACCCAACAAAAGTTGTTCGCGCAAGAAGCACTTAGATGCAAATGGTCGCCTGTTTTTTTGGGATAAATGGGCATGTGTTTACAGTGCCACTAGAGAATCGTAGATAAATAAATGTTGTTTGAAGAAATAAGAAAAAACAACTAACGATGCAAGATCATTCTTTAGAAAGACAACGCGAGCTCTCACACATTGGACTAAACAATTCAATATTTGACCGGTCAAAACATCGATTTAATGGGTCATCCGTCGAAGTCCTGATATGGTACCTAATGATTTCTTTTTGTTCTCGTTCGCGAAGAATAAACTACGTGGGCAACGATTTTCGACGGCAGAAGAAGCGGTTGATGCGTTCAAAATGCATGTTTTGGAGATACATCAATCGGAATGGGAATAGTGAATTTATTATTATTATTATTCACGTATGGGCCCTGATGGACCACGCGAAGTACAATTAGAGGCGTTTGTTGTTGTTAGCCTTCCTTTGCGCCCATACTAATTTCATTCTTTCGCTATGAGCTTTTTTCCTTTCGTCAGTCCAAGTTGTTCTAGTCTTCCTACATTTTTCTCTCTGGCCAACCTTCCAAACGTTAACCTTGAGTCTGAAACAGCCTCTATCCTGAATTTCACTTTGTGTAATATTTGCTGATCTTAGGTCCTCTTTAATTGCCGCAATCCATTTAATTATTTCTACTTTAGCTCTACTCCTATTTTCATAAAATTCGACTATTTGTCTAGTTAGCCTACTCGGATTCATCCGTTTGATGTGTCCGTAAAACTTAAGTCTTCTTTTTCTCATATCGCTATGTATATCTGTGTATTGTTTGATTTCTTGGTTTTCTTGAAGTCGGTATGTTGTGCTATTTATTTGTTTGGGGCCTAGGATTTTTCTTATGATTTTTCTTTCCTTCTTTTCAATGTCCTCGATGTCCCTCTTTCTATTCAAAATGAGCGTTTCTGCAGCATATAGACATTCTGGCTTAATAACCGTGTTGTAATGTCTCAGTTTTGTGTTTTTAGATAGGCATTTTTTGTTGTAAATATTTTGTGTAAGTCTCAATGCCGTTTCCATTTTTTGACATCTACCCTTATTGGCCGCTTTTTCCAACCCATTTTCCATGATTATTTCACCCAAATATTTCAATTGAGAGATTCGTCTGATGTTACCATATTTTGTTTTTAGAAATGGTGTTCTTAGTCTGTTGCAGGTCATGTGTTGTGTCTTTTCAAAGGAAATTTGGAGTCCTACCTTTTCTGCTGTTTCTTTTAGGATTTCAATCTGTTTCTGTGCCGTTAATACATCTTGAGCTAAAATTGCTAGATCATCAGCAAATGCCAGACAATCAATTTTGAAGTTGGTTCTCCCCAGTTTAATGGGCTGGTCAATATTCCGTGCCGATTTTTTTTCACGCCACTCCTGTATTACTTTTTCTAGAACACAGTTAAATAAGAGTGGCGAGAGTCCATCCCCTTGTCTCACACCAGTTTTAATTTCGAAGGGCTCTGAGATGTCACCCATGAATTTAACTTTTGACCTCGTGTTAGTTAACGTTGCTTTAATAATTGCCAGCGTTTTCAGATCCAGTCCTTGTTCTTTCAAGATTCGGAATAAAGATTCGCGGTCAATAGAATCATATGCTTTTTTGAAATCCACAAATGTACAGACGAGATTTTTATTGTACAGTTTTTGATGTCTTAGAATCAACTTTAGATTCAGGATCTGTTCAGGGCAGGATCTGCCCGGTCGAAAACCTGCTTGATATTCACCAATGTTCGGTTCTAACTGTCCCTGTGCTCTGTCTAGTAGACATTGAGATAGAATCTTGTAACAAACTCCTTTCTTATGTAGTGGATGGATTAAAGCATCTTTCCAGTCTTCCGGAATCCGTTCGGTTCCCCAAACTTCTTGTAGAATTTTGGTTATTTCCTTGATTGTACCTGGACCAGCGGATTTCAAAAGTTCAGCAGTGATTCCATCTTCACCAGAAGCTTTGTTATTTTTAAGCCGCTTGATTTGCCTAATTGTTTCCTCTTCATTCGGTGGTAATGAATCTGGGTTTGTTTAGGGTTTAGTGTTAGTAATTTGTTTAAGGGCTCAGGACAGTTTAGTATTTGTTCAAAATATTTCGCAAGTTCTTTGCAATTGTCTTGGTTATTTAGAGCAAATTGTCCGTTTTCCTTTTGAAAGCATAGGCTCTGCGGTTGATAGCCTGTTAATTTAGTTTTAAAGGTTATGTAAAAGTTTCGGGTGTTATTTTTTTGGAAATCTTTTTCTATTTCATTAAGTTGATTGTTTTCATGTTTTCTTTTAGTTTGTCTAATTAGCTTCGATGTTTCTTTTCTTACTTCCAAAAAAAATGTTATAGTTTATTGCTGTTTTTTGACTGTTCCAATCTTTGAATGCTTCGGCTTAATACTGCTTGCTCGCAAACTTCATCCCACTACGGATGTTTTCTACGTTTTTGTAAAGGGACCAACTTTAAGGCTGTTTTAATAATTTTTTGTTTTAATTCTTGCCAGTTCTGTGCAGGTTGTTTATCAAGCTCTTCTGTTAGGGCTGGTTTTATTTTCGTTGGGTCAAACTTTGGTATCAGCAGCCTCTTTTGAATAAGTTTTCGAGGTTTTAAGCTAAGTTTGATTCTAGTCAAGTAGTGATCCGTGTCTATATTTGCTCCTTTCCTGACTTGAACATTCAAAATCTCTTTATAATTGGGGTACGAAATGGCAACATGGTCAATTTGAAATTCACCCATGTACGTGTTTGGGTACCTCCAAGTCTTTTGTTTTGTTATTTTCTTCTTAAAATGGGTTGACATTATTTTTAGATTAAACTGTGAACATAGTTCAACCAATCTTCTACCATTATGGTTAGTCCATTTATGAGCGGGAAAACTGCCGACTGTTTTCCTGTACTTTTTTTCTTTCCCTAGTTGGGCGTTGAAATCACCCAATAGGATTTTTACATGGTTAGAGGGAATTTTAGAGATAGTCTTTTCCAGAATTTTCCAGGACTTATTTACTTTTTCAGGATTAGATTTATTTTCTTCGTTAACTGGGAGGTGTGCATTGATTAATGTATAGTTTTTGTTAGCACACTTGAGGGATAGTGTCATAAGTCGATTATTTACTGGCTGGACATTTGTTATAGAACCAAGAATGTTTCTTGAGACAGCGAAAGCAACACCGAGATGTGGTGTATTTTTGAGTATTCTTTTGTCCATTTTACTTTTAAAAAGTCTGTAGTTGCCGAATTCCAAGGTGTTATCATCTATCAATCTGGTTTCTTGCAAAGCTAAAATTTGGATTATTTGCTGATTTAATGTTCGCCCCAATTCGTGTAGTTTTCCTGGACGCAGCAGATAATTGATATTTACCGTTCCAAAGAAAGTTTTTATTTTCGGTTTCAGACTTTGGCCTGAGGTCTCCGACTCCCTCTGAAAGATTTTGCGTTTAAGCCCGGACGCCCCAGAATCCGAAAGTCCGGTTGTACCAGCAAAGCTGGCAGAGGATTGTCTACCTCCTGGGGTAATTTTGTAATTACTAGAACGCTTCATTTAGTGTTTCTACTGACTAAAACATCCAGAAATTGTAATGTATTGTTGTTTTCGAGTTCATGCATAAAATCAATTAATATTTCATTTTTTGAATAAAAAATTTCCAAAATGTCATCCACATATCTTAACCACACCTTCGAAAAGTAATTGAATTCAACTTTCGCCTCGGTTTCAAATTTACTCATGAATGAGTTGGCTAAGAACGGTGACAGAGGATTGCCCATTGCCGTTCCTTCTTGTTGTTCGTAAAACTAGTTATTAAACTAAAAACAATTTTAAGTAATGTCTGAATGATTGTGGCGTGTCCATATATTTTTTGCTTTATTTTGGGTTTTTCTAACATAAGGTTTTATTTACATAAGAACAGATATTTTTGATATTTTTTGAGTTTTAGATCGCGGCGAAAAACCCAAATAAAGAAAAAAAATATAAAAACAATTTTGCTTCATATTTAATCTTGTTAAAGCGAAGTACTCAGAAACAATCTTGTTATTAAAATCGTTTAACTCGTGTAACTCAGATATTTAAAGGTATGTGGAATCGGGACACTAGGAAACAACGATGATACGTCAAAGGAAAGCAAGACCTCACCTTTCTGTTGATGTGTGTTTTTTACTTTTTCTATAAATTTTGTTGAATTTATCGCGGAATAGGAAGGTAGTTGGTTCGGTAGATTTCAATTTTTTTGACCATTTTACCAAGTTGTATGTTGGAGAATCAATGGCTGATACAATTGGTCTCAGTGATTCTTCTGTTATATGAATTTTTGGTAGATCATACAATATTGACACTTTTGGATAAGAAATATGCAGTTTGCTTTTCAGAGTAGGATAAATAAGGCTGTTTCAGGAAGATTTCAATTTATCTCTGAGTTCGTTAACCATTTTTTACAATGGATTCCTAGGTAATCATTTATATGGATTTTCAATTAATTTTTCAACGCGTTCAAAATAATCTGATTTGTCCATTACTACAACCTTATTTCTCTTATCTCCTTTTAAATAAAAACAATCCTTCTCTCGCAGATGCTTAACGATCTTAGAAATATTTGGCATATTTTGACTTTTATTTGATATATTTTTTATAATTTTGCCTTTACATGACTCTCTGACGAAAGCTTTGAAAGACTCCGGTAACTATTTAATACCAGTTTCAATACCGGCTACCATATCCTCCAAAGCACTACGGGATGCTGCCAATGAAAAGGCCTTTATTTAAGAGATCTAGTTCTTGATTGTCAAATGTATGTGTTGAAATATTTTCTACAATGTTAATGTTCTTTCGACTGCTCAATTTTGAGTTTTTTGATTTTTTTTTTATTTAAAGATGACATTTTTTATCATTTTACTCTTTACTGCTGTGAACATATTCCTTTGGAAAGTGCACCAAAATTCATATTTTACATTACTTCAAGAATACTTATTCAAGAATACTCTTTTTACTGTACTAATGTTTGATTTCTTAGTTAAACCATTTCTGATTTGCAAAATTAGTTATTTTGTCACATATTTTGGAATATTAATCTAAATAAGTTGGGAAATATTTTATTAGTCTGGCATGACTTAAGAAACCAAATATCTGCTCCAATAATCCTAATTTTAGTAGTGTACTTATGATAAAGATTAAGTTCCTCCATGTAGCCATCGTAGATCAATTCTTCTATTGGAACCTTGGTTGTGAAACACCGACTGGGTTATCTACATTCCGGGTTAAGGAATGATTAATTATCTTTATGTAAGCATATTCGTAATACGTATTAAAACCTATCGGCAAAAAATTAAATCTGGTACTTTTTAAACTCGAAGAGATTTACCACTAAACAGCAAATAATTTTTTTTATATTTCTCATTCTAGCATTAACGAAACGTGCGTCGAGAAGTTAAAAACAGTGATTTGGCGTTTAGTGGTAAATCTCTTCGAGTTTAGTGTTTCACACCAAAGGTTCCAACAGAAGAGTTGATCTTGTACTTTTTGTCATCTATATTTTAATGAATATACACTCAATGTCAAAATGTTAGACAAACTTGAACAATTATTTTTAAGACTTTTCAAAATAACATATTAATATGAAAACTGCATTAAAATGAATTTTCAAAACTTTTCTCAATATATATCTCAATATGTAATGAATCATATAACTGTTTTGTTGCTTATTGTGGAATTTTGTCCCCTGAAGCCTGGATTGCACTTTTTAAATATTTCATATTTATAAGTTGTTTTGATTCGCTACAAACTAGTCTTGAAATAATTTCCTAAACATTTTCAATGATATTAAAATTCGGAGAGATGGAAGTAAGTCTAGTTTGGAAATATTATTTGGCTTGAAACATTTTGTCGAATGAATGTGTTGTTTTCAACTTGTTGAAATACTGGTAAAGCTTCAATCGTATCATTAAAAGATAACTTTTGGTGTTCTAATCAATTTTTATATTCTTGAGAGTTAATTCGTTAAGTTACCTTTTTTTGTAGCCAATAATAGAAACCCGTATGTCTCGCCAAGCCAAATCAACTTGGCAACCTATTAAAAACCTTATTTTAATCGAAGTTCTATGTCCGTACTAATTATCTCGTCTGCGTGTAACAAAAAAAATTAATCATCTTTATTCTTCGAACAAACACTTTTTTTTCCCATAATAAATCACATTTTTTTATATTTTACTACACAAATTCACAAAATTAAATTGATATACATTTGAACTAATGCTGATAAATTGTGATAAAACTTCCCAACGCCCTTCCTCACGAGCCGCCACTGCTAATAATTGTTTTATATTTTGATCAAGATCAATCAAACTTTTCCCATTTCCAGTATTTTAACGTATCCTGGAAACAAATATAAAAACCCCAAAAAAGAATAATAAAACTTTATTGTGTGTCTAACATTTTGTGTGTGTGGTAGATAGATTGACATATTTTATTCAAGTTGAAATAGCTTTCTGTAGGTAAAAAGGTTTGAATGAAATTGTTTATAATGAAAATAATTGAATAATAATATTATATTTCAATTCATCAATACAAATCGTTTAAAAGTATTCGATTTCATCCAATGAGTAAAAACTACATTCAAACAATTATTTTATTCTTTTATTTCATATGCGTTTCCTAGAGTTAGTTATAAAAAGTAAGCTCGGATAATTCTTAATTTGGCATTACAGTTGCATGAAATAATTTAAATGTAAATTACTTATAATGAATTTACTTACGATCCAATATTTGAGCACTGATATCCATTTGTTACGACTATGCCATTCTTTGTGTTGGTTTTTTTAAATGCAAACTGCCAAACAAGTACTCCAACAACCACAGCAACAATAATTGCTGCAACGCCGAACAACAAACATTTTCTTTTAGAAATTCTGAAAAAAAGAATGAGCAATAATTAATTATTGGGGCTTTGAATGCACAGGCGACCTGATTTTTGTAACTTTGATGAAAATGCTCTGTTTGCGTTTTATTTAGGTAGTTATTAAAACACCTTTTTGTAGAAATGGCCTAGCACTCCCCAAGTTCAAACACCTTCTTCTCCTTTATATCATGGAGTCATTGAAATTATTTGTACCGGACTTTGGACTGGACAATTTGGAAGTACCGCAAGACCGTAGAGGGGGTATTTCCACAGTATTCTACGAACCTTTAAGGGCAGTTTTATTGTTGTCTATAGTTTAGTCTCGTTTACAGTACAGTACAGTTTAAGTCGATTTTATATAAAATAGAAAGTTCTAGTCATCGATTTGGCAAAAATCAAGCGGATAAGTTTTGTCATATATGCGGACGATTTATTTTAAAGTCACCAGCTAGATCTATATCCGAGGAAGTCAAAAAAACCAATTTTTTATATTTTAAGTGCCAAATTATCTATCAAGATAAAAGTGGGGCTCCATGTTTGCTATATGACTTGTCACCTAAATTTACTGCAGTGGATGCATCGCAAAAAAAAATTCTATGCAGTTTATCGTTTCTTTAGTGTGGGGAGAACCTACTAACCATGTATATGGCTGCTACTTTTGTATCACTAAAATAAAAGGAATTTCAAAAAAGCAAAAGAACAAAATTCAGTATCCAAATTTGCCTTCTGCCCTTAGATCAGTTTCTCATAGCCAGGAACTTCCGGTAGCTACTGCGCCTTTAAACCTGGACAATATGTTTCCCGGGAATTCTAATTCTTCATCAGGATGTGATCCACAACTTCCTGAGAACACCAGTTGTGACCCAACATTATTAATAACTACCACTGAACCTTACTTACTAACTTAAATTTAATTGAATAACTTGATACGTGAGCTGGGATTGCCAAAACAAAAATCGGAACTTTTTGATTACTTTCCGAGTGGCGTAATTTCATAGATTCATCGAAATGCAGCCTAAAAGTAGTCTAGCTTCATAATTAAAACAAAAACCCATCTAATACTTTAGCCCATTTAGCGGCAATGAAAGAAAACTATGAACTTAGCAACCATACTAAATCCTGTTAAATATGAACAGTATCAGTAAGATATTTGTGGGGATTTAAAAGTGATAGGTATATTGCTAGGAATTCAAGGATGTTTTACAAAGTATTGCTGTTTTTTGTGTCTATGGGACAGTAGGGCAACAAAAGAATATTACAGTAAGAATTATTGGCCTCATAGAACTTTTTTTGAACCTGATACTTCAAATATAAAATATGTCGTTCTTGTTAAACCAAAAAAGATGCTTCTTCCGCCTCTCCATATTAAGCTCGGACTAATGAAAAACTTTGTCAAATCCATGGACAAAGAAAGAAATGGGTTCAAGTACCTAAAAGAAATATTTTCTTAGTTAAGTGACGTAGAACTAAAATAAGGCATATTTATTAGACCTCAAATAAAGAAGCTTCTAGATGGTTTCCGTTTTTAAGAAAAATTAAATGAAAACGAACTGGCTGCTTGGAAGTTTTGTAAGTGTAGTGAAAGGATTTCCGGGCAACAAGAAAGATAAAAATATAAATTCTCAATCCTTCAGTCGCCATCAAACGTCAACAAGCATCTCCCAACATATGATCAGGACCCTGGTCAATCCTTCAGTTGCTTTTGAACGTACAACTCGAAGCCCGACTGATGACGGCTTAAGGCCAGGAACCAGTCTCGGGAGATGCTTGTTGGCGTTTGATGGCGACTGAAGGATTGAGAATTTTACGTAGACCACAGGAATTTTTTTTTCCTTGTTTTTTGAATATTTTAAATATTCTCCACTTGGCAACTATGTATTTTCATGCATATCTGGCACCTGAATTTAGGGCCTGGGTTTGGATCCGAAGGGTTTCAGACAGTGGTACTGTTACAAACCACCGGATGGCGGAGCTGCATTTCAATGCTGCTTCCATTCGATTTGGCCGATTAATATGGTCAGGATCCTGGTCAATCCTTCAGTTGCTTTCGAACGTACAACTCGAAGCCCGACTGATGACGGCTTAAGGCCAGAAACCGGTCTCGGGAGATGCTTGTTGGCGTTTGATAGCGACTGAAGGATTGAGAATTTTACGTGAAGCGCAGGAAATTTTTGTCCTTGTTTTTTGATTATTCTACGTGTTACAGTAATTAGCTTATTATTTCAGATTTAGGATTACAAAATACTTTATATACATCTATTTTCATCAATGTTACCTAAAAAAGTTTAACTTTGTTGACCTGTGTTATTATCTTGGTGAAAACTTTGCAAATTACTGATATGTATATGGCGCGGTAGTTTTTTAGATTTTCATGTACCTCTTGAATATTCACTATCTCGTGCTATTGAAGCAGACATTTCAAGTACATTGTTCAAAATTTCTTCATACTGATCTGTTATGTCCATCTCCTCCGGATCTTCCAACACAGCAAAGCCCTTTGATAATTGTTTAACGATTGTCGAAGAGTACAGGTAAGAGTGGTAAGGTCGATGAAGAGCAAAATGGATTCTGGGAAAATGCAGCGGAAGATCCGCGATTTTGATATTGTGATTGTAAATGTCCAAGTTTGGAAGTCATATTGTTTGGGGATATTAGTTATATTTTAAAATGTACGACAGTTTTTCGAATGCCACCTATGCTTGATCTTATTCTTCTCTTTAGTTTAGTTACTTTTTTTTAGTTTATATATATATATATATATATATATATATATATATATATATATATATATATATATATATATATATACATATATATATATATATATATATATATATATATATATATATATATATATATATATATATATATATATATATATATATATATATATATATATATATATATATATACGATAATTTCGGCAATAGGACATAGGACAAACTTATTGCAGTTTTTCTTTAAAATTTGATTTTACTTCAATTTTTTTGTTGTATAAATGATTAATATGAATAAATATCAGAACAGAAACTGCTACAAAAACTTTATACTGTACGCAGAAGAATCCGCAGTATTATAACAACTGCTGGATATGTTCGTTGAAGGGCTCCTAAATCTGACCAAGTTATGGACAATAGAGATTCGCGCAGATGTCTTTATTAGTTAGAATAAGCTCAAAGTAGATAAGGTTTTCAAACTTCCACATCACGTCTACTAAAGGTCTTCCTTATGTAGAGAATTTGTCTCATTTGAGGACCGATTGCGTCACATATTCCGGATTTAATCATTGGTTTTGCTTTCCGGAAGTTTCAACATTTTACTTGGCTTGAATTTCCGTTAAACTGTGTGCCATTTTTCAGTACTTAATAGCGTGAAGACATGATACGGTTGTTGTGGAATGTTGAGTTAAGTGGTTCAATACGGTGACTAAACAAAAATGTGCGTAGTGTCCAGCGTTTGTTCAAAGAAAACTCAGTGGATTTAAAGAAAACAAAAAAACACCACCGTTTACTCCTTATCACAAGACATTTCGCTTAGCGTTCGCTTAGCGCAACCCTCGTGGACTACGGAGGAGCAAAAAATTATTTTTAACGACGCAAAAAAATTCAACCTCGATGGTCCAGATGGAAACCAATATTACCATGACTTAATGAAAAGACAAAGAATATTGCCACGACGACAAATGGGGGGTGCTTCGATTATAGTTTGGATAGCCACCGGATTTTAAAAAATCTCCTATAACATTCATAGATAATCAGGTGAATGCTGACAAATAACACATCGGCCAATAAGTCCCCGGTCTGACATATAGATGGCGTCACTTACGATAAATCCTTTCCAGTGGTCGATTCTGCTAATCTTCATGTGTCAAAATATCATGACAATCTGTCTACTAGTTTCTAAGTTGTTATGCTTTAAGTGACGCCAGTTTTATTATTTTCAAAACAATGAAAAAAAATTCATTTGTTCAAAAACAAATTGGTTTTTTTGTGAAGACAAATGCCGTTGAAGCAAAACAATGGTTTGATAAACCTTACCCGGACTCTTCCCCAAGAAAATCAACCATAATTGATTGGTATGCTGAATTCAAATGTGGCCGTATAAATAACGCTGATGCTAAACACTCTGGACATCCAAATGAGGTGGTTACACCAGAAGAAAAGAGAAATACTGAAAATTCTTTCGCAAAACCCTAAAGTAAAACTACAGCAGATAGCTGATATCATGAAGATATCGAAAGGAAGTGTTTATGCAATTTTGCATGAACATTTGGGAATGCGAAAATTGTTATCGAAATGTGTACCGCGTTTGCTCATAGCGGACCAATAACAACATATTGATTATTCTGAGCAATGTTTGGAACTGTTTAAGCGAAAGAAAAAGGATTTTTTCATATGGTATGTGAACATGGATGAAATGTGAATCCATCACTACACTCCGGAGTCAAATCGGCAGTTAGCTAAGTGGACAGCAACCTGTGAAAGCCGTCCAAAGCAACCAAAATCACAACAATCGGCAGGCAAGGACGACCTTTGTTGGTTTCACCAAGACAATGCACCGTGTCATAAAAACAATGGCTAAATTCAATAATTGCACATCAAGTTGATGTGTCTAGATCTCCCAGCGACTATTTCCTGTTCTCAGACCTCAAAAAAAAAGCTTGGTGGAAAGAAATTTCGCTCCAATTATTTAAAATTGTGACTAATGTTTGCTATATTTAAAAATAACCAACACTTTATTAGTTTAAACCGCAATAGATTAAAACTTTTATTTAAGTTAAGTTTCTTTAAGTTGTATATTAATTTAAAATGTTAATTAACCATCATATAAGGACTGTAAATAAAGTAATAAGACTGGTGGCGTAGCATTCGATCTGACAGCACTGTTCGCTTCATCTATTTATATAAAGAATGGACTTATTTTCATTGTATTTGACATAAGTAAAACCTCGAAATTTACTAAAATATTTATTAAGACAATTTTCAATTTCAATGAAGACCTTAATTGTACTTCAAATAGAGTGAAAAAAAGAAATAACAATAAATATAAAATCTAAATATACATATACAAGGACTATAAATAAAGTAATGAGGCTTGTGGCGTGTCGTTCGATCTGGCAGTACTGTTGGCTTTCCCTTTGGAGGGAAGGCAGAACAACATCTGATGTATTTGCAGTACAAGTTCTCCTGACAAAGTACTCCCTAGAGTCACTTGGTGGTCCGTTTTTTAGTTCGTTCTGCAGTAAATTAATATGTTTAATCAAAAATCCAAGACTCGTCATCAATAATGACACGTTCCAGGAAATGGAATCATTTTCAATCCATCTCAAAAAGTCAAATCATATTTTCTTTGTTATACTTTTGATTCTGTGAATGTTTTTTCGCAGGTTTTCTTCATCCCAAATTTATTGATAAAAATATGATAAACGTTGGTGTGGGTCACATTCAACTTTTCTGTTATGTACTCTTCCCAAAATCCTGGATTCTGTGGACATTTTCATTACTACTGGCAGCTGAAGGTTTTCAGTGGCGAGTTTCACCTTCAATCGAGTCTCAGTCTTCTATGAATGCCTTAAATCACCTGAAAACATGAGCTCTTAACAAAATACTGTTTCCATAAGCCTGTTGAAGTTTACAAAAATTCCCGTTACATTGTGCCCAAGTCACAAAACTTGAAGGCGAAAGACCTTGTTGCTCGAAATTGCGTGATTGGTCATTTTCAGAAAACACTAGAAAAATCCGGTTCACGAAAAAAATTGCTACCGAGTACCAGGGAGTTCAAACTCATACTGAAGACGCATTAGATTGGCCTGCCTCGTATCTATAGGGGAAACCTAATGTGTTGCCAGATGGAACGCTAAGCCATCAGTCTTATTACTTCACGTACATACCACGTATTTATAAAAATATAGAAATCATTATTTACTTTGGAAGTAAAATAAAGCACATGACACAAAATATAATTTCTACATACCCTAATAAAGATATAAATCTTTTATTTACAGTACACACTGTACAGTACAGACAGTGTCCTTGTCGAAAATAAATCGTTTTTATTTTTAATTAAGTGTCATTTGTTTAATGATGATGGAATTATTTTTAATCTGCTGATTACAAAATAGAAAAAAGTTTTAAAAGGTTTAAATACAATACGTATATAATACCTGTAAATACTAGGTGTATAAATTAAATAATGAGACTGGTGGTATAGCGTTCGATTTGGTAATAGTGTTTGCTTCCCTTTTGGAGGAGAGGTAGATGAATATCTGATGCATCTTTAGTGAGAGTTGGAACTTCCTAGAGTCACTTGGTAATTTATTGCGTTGAAGAAGATTTTGGTAATGAGTGACAATTTCAAGCAACGATGCGCTATCAAGTTTTGTTTCAGACTTGGAATGGAAACTTTTGCAAAACTACAACGGCCCTAAAGAAACAGTGCTTTATTAAACGCCCAGGTTTTCAGGTAGTTTAAAATATTCTCAGAAGGCCGATACTCGTTTGAAGATGAACCTCGCAGCAGTGGACCTTCAACTTTAAGAAGTGATTAAAATGTTCACAGAAGCGGGGATCTTGGGCATCCTGATCGTCGGTTGACGGTCAGAATGATCGTGTAATAGTTGAATTTAATCCACAAAATCGTTCATCAAATGATGACCAATGAACAGGGAATAAATAAAATGTAAGTGAAAATGGGCCCGAAAAATCTTTCGCACGATTAAAAAAATTACAGGAGGGAAACGTGTTCTCACTTTTTGAGCAAGCTGTAATTAGAACATGCAAGCTGTAATTAGAGCTAGAGGAGGAAATACCCAATACTGATACAGCTCAATGTTAGCTAAAAAATAATAAATTTAACTGAGATAGCGATGGACATTATGGATCTATGTTATGGATCTATCTATATATTATGGATCTATCTATATATTGTCCTATGGACAAACGTTCATAGATGGACATTTATTTTAAATAAATAAGCAAAAATTAATATCTAAAATTTCCACTATATTTAAAATTGTATGTATGACAATTGTTTCGATACACAGTGCCTTTTTCAAATACGAACTATGTTAAACTTAAAAAAAGGCACTGTGTGTCGAAAGAATTTTTATACATACAATTTATTAATCTTTGCTTATTTATTTAAAAAATAATGTTAAATTGCCACTTTTGTTAATCTTTCAGTTAAATGTAAAAACAAAAAATACATTCTGTTTCATTCCATCAACCACGGGCATGTTCTAAAGTTACCTTATGTAAAGAAATCGATATTCCTGTACATAGGACACTTCAAAATATTATACTTAGTAATAAAAAGTACAGAAATGTCACGGACAAAGTTAAAATAGAATTTAAAAAATATGCTATATTTTTATCCAGCACTTTATTATAATACAAGGAAACCTGATTAATTACTTTAAATCATATATAACGATGTATTTCATAAATTTCAATTTTAAATGATGCCATCAGGATAATAAATTATTTTTTATTATTAATTTGTTATTTATTTCTAACTATTGCTAAAAGCTTACTATTTATATTCTAAAATTAATACGTTGTTACGTTGCAAAGCAAAATTATGGTTTCAGACTCAGTTAACACGAGGGTTAGACAAGATTTAGAAAAAAGTGTATATTAAGGTAGGAGCGAAACTATATAATAAATTTCAGAGAAGTAATAGGTAATCCAAATGATAAATTAGACCAACATGAAAAATCGTAGGAAAAATTTATGGTATTAGTTGTCAAGATTGTGATCAAAGGTATATTGGACAAACAAAAGTATCCATGTTAACAGGATAGAAAAAATATATTCATTAGATATGGGTGAAATGAGACATCTTGTGTCCAACTTGTACTTGAGCATAACGATAATAGAAACATTAGTAATTTAATACTTATTATGGCTATCAACCCGATACGAGTATGGTCTCTGCGATGGCTATTAGTTTCGCCGAACCATTGTTGAACAATTATGGGCTTTATATTGGCTTGGATAACTCAGCTTAGATCTGTATGTTCTTCCTCTTGCTGGGCATTTGAGGCCAGGAGGATACAGAATTGGTACATGCGGTCCAGCCTATTGGACCGTGCCCGTCTTTTGGCTGCGACTTTTTGTATTCACACGGCTCTATGTACTCCCACGCCATTTAGGTCTGTCGTCACGCCTAACATTAAACTTCTTCAGAGACAGTTTTATTACATCTTTATATCTTCTTTTCGGACATCCCAGATTTTGTTTCCCGTTCTTTGATTCGCCATAGAGGATCTGGTTCTGCATGCCAGTGTCCGATATTCTTTAGCAATGATAGAACCATCTCAGCTGAGCTTTCATGATCTGGAATTTTAAGCTCAAACTGTTGGCTCATTCAAATACGTCCAAAACAATATTCAAAAACAATATTCTCTTTTAGTTGCTATATGGTACGTCGTTTATTTTCATAAACTTTGGTCTTGATATAACCCCACAAGTTAAAATCAAGTGGAGTTAAATCTGGACTTCTTGGGGGTCCATTTATGTTATCTCTAAGGAATATCACTTTTTCTGGGAATAATTCCTGTACAGCCTACAACGAATCACGTGAGGTATGACACCAACTCTGCTCGTTCTATCCTTCAAATTCTTGCAGTGATTGGTGGAAAAAACCTCGTATCATCTCACAATACCTAGCTGAATTAACATTAATTAACCGCTTTAACTCTAGCATTTTCAAAGAAGCACGGGCCAATTATGCCTCTATCTGATATTGCAGCCCGTACAACTTTTGGGCTATGTAATGGTTTTCGTGTTTTTCCTTGGGATTTTCCTCCACCCAGTACCTGCAGTTTTGCTTGTTTACATGGTCGTTTAAATGAAAGTTACTTTAGTCACTGAATAAAATATTGTCACAGGTGTTAAATATTTTCAACATCTCATTGGCAAATGTCAAGCGCATAATAAAATCAGTTTCTTTCATTTCGTGCATATTTTGTATTTTATAGGGATGAAGATGAAGATCTTCTAACCGACTTACGTATTGGTTCACCTCTGCTTGCCCTTGAACGACCCGTATATGGTCAATTTAGAGTTCATCCTGTAGTTTTAAACTTTTTTTATTTCTTTATTACATTAACACTTGGTGCCTCGTTTATGTCATGTAAATTATACTCGGCCCTAAGAAGACGACGGATCGTAATAAGCGAATTGTTGTTTTGATAATACGCGCGAACACAGAAGGCACATTCTTGTCCGGTGAAATGCCCCATGGCAACTAATTTTCCCTGAACCAAACTTCGATGTAAAGATAACACGACCAGCGCATTCTGCGCCACCTAGGAGCAAACAAGTAATTTAATATGAACGACATTTCTGGACACCTGGTATAAATACCACGAGATGCCCAGAAAAAAAAACCCTGGCGAATGGGAAATTTGTGTTGTATAAATATTGTAATATTAAAGTTATTGTGGTGATGTGGCGTTATATTAGTACGGTATGGCGGATGAGCAACCATGGAAAACCATACTTGATTGATTTTGTACAGCTCAATACGAAATTTATTAGAAAGCGCATTATCCTTCAGAAGCAAACGAAATAAAAAAGTTTAGATCAATCTTACGACGTGTTTAAATAAAGTAACATGGCTAGTGAGTAGCGTTTGATGGTTGCACCTTCAATAGAATTGAACTTTTTAGAATTACGTGATGGTCTTTAGCAATACTTTTCGTGAACCGGATTATTCTAGTCCGTTCTGAAAATGAGTGACATCAATTTTGAGCAACTGCGCTATAAAGTTTTGTTTTACTCTTTCAGGTTTTCAGGTGGTTTAAGGCATTGTCAGAACGAGAGACTCTCTTGAAGATAACCTCACAACGGAAAGCCTTCAAGTGATGAAAATGTCCACAGAATCCAGGATCTTGTGCGTTCTGATTATCGATTTGACGATTAACGGGTCAATTGATGGTTAACGGGCAAGAGTTTATCAGATTTTGACCAACGAATTAAGGATAAAGAAAATCTGTACGCAAATGGTTTCACAGAACCAAAATACAGGGAACAGCCGGACAACCGGATGAAAACCGAGAGGGAACATGTCTTGTCAGAGAACAATTGCAGGAGTCTTGTCTTTTTGGGTTGTATTGAAAATGAACTTGATAGCGCACCGTAGCTCGAAATTGTTATCCAGCTCACAAAAATAATGGCTACGGATCACGAAGTGACTAGGGAGTTAAAACTCATAATAAAGACGCATGAGCTGTTGGGTTATATCCCCTACAAAGAAGAAACCAACAGTGTTCCTAGATCAAACGCTACGCCATCAGTTTCATTACTTAATTTACACACCTCGTATATACTCAACACAAAGTTTTCTAGAGGTGCCCTATTTTTATACTATTAATATATAACATTATGGTTGTACATATATTACTAATATTATTTTTAAAAAGATTTTATCAGAAAAGGTAATGCATGGAAAGCGTTTTTAAAAATATATAAAACAATAACCACCAAATGTATAACTAAATATATATTAACTATTGTTATAGTGAATACTATAGTCTAATTATATAATACTATATATTGACTATTGTTATAGTGAAAATATATATTTAAAGAACAAACAAATTACTTACGGGGTTTTCATATTTCAACACAATATATGACATATATGCACACAGTTTAAATAAATATATCTGTTGACTGAGGTGTTTCTATTTTAAAGCACAGATATCCTATTCACCGTAATGCGATAGTTAACCTAACAATAAATAAAAAGTTCACGCTTTAGCAAATATGAATTAGGTCCAAGGTAAATTATGCAGTAATACTGTTCAATATGATCTGAAATAAACTATTTTTTTATACGCAGCAATTCGCTAAAGGTTAAAAGATTCAAATAATCCAACATTAATTAATTTGTTTAAAATAAGATATGGGGAATCACAGTGAAATTAAGTAACATCATGACTAGTTTTGCGTGTCATAGATTTGTGAAAACAAATAAAGCAACTTGCGATTTAAAAAACGTCTGAAGTGGATAATTTTCTAATAATGGTGTCAGAACATTGAAACGTAATAGCAGTAACACTGATTGAAATGTAAATCTCACTCATATACTGTTGTGTTCAGTACATTGTATAGCTGCAATTAGACAGAGTGTAAGAAAAGATCTGAATTTGATCCTTTTGATAAAATTTTTCCTCCTGATCCTGCGAGAGGTTTTTCGAAATTAATTCGTCCAATTGTGATTATTGATGAGTCAAATTCAACTCTTTCCCGATCATTCTGACCGTCAACTGATCATCAGAATGCCTCAGATCTCGATTTCTGTGGGGACATTTTTATCACTTCTTGCAGGTGCAGGAATCTTCAATTGAATCTTGGCGTTCTGAGAATATCAAAAACCTGGGCCCTTAGCAACATATTGTTTCCATAGGCCTGTCCAAATTCTGCAAAAGTTTCCGTCGCACTATGCTCAAGTCTGAAACAAAACTTGATAGCGCGTCATTGCACTGATTCAGTTAAATAGGGACAAATCTATCGTTTTTGACACTCCGAAAAAAAAAGGGTGCCGACGAAAAACAAAATGGGCGCCCTCACGAAATTTCCACTGGACGGAAATTTGAATCTCAACTTCTGAAGCGAATGGTAACTGTTGATGAAAAGTGGATCAAGCAGAATAACGTGTAACAGTTCAGCTGTTTTTGAGTACTGCGAAAAATGAAGAAAATTTTGCTTTGGATTTGGTCGGCTTGGAAGTGACCCTTACATTTTGAGTTTCTTCCACGCAACCGAATCATCAAAACTAACCTCTAATGTCCACTTTTAGATAAGCAAAAAGCAGCAATTGAAGATAACATTAACAAACAGGAAAAGCTTCTTGTTTTATAATGGCTTGTTTCACCACACGTTTTAATCAGGATCCAATAAACATTATTGAGCATCACTTGGAATGTTTCGCCCCATTCACTTTACTCACCGGATAGCGCACCTTCAGACTACCATACATTAAATGTAATATCCATCTATTAAATGTAGTAAATTTTTTAAAACGGGCATTTTTTGTCCATTAACATATACATTTTTGGCAAAAAGGCATTGCTAAAAGACACCTAACCTACCACTACATTGGTAAACACTTGTAAGTAATAATGCTAATAACATTTATCTTTTTGTTAGAAAAATCCCTACGAACTTTCCTTAGGAACAATTAATAACCAAACCAGATATATATCTTACACACACACTATTCGAATACTTACGGGGTTTTCATCTTTTCGAATCACTGTGCTACACTAATATTTATCGAAACAAATTATATGGATATTTTCTCAATTCACTTAATCCACTTAACCGTGATCAAATATAATAAATTATTTGTTTGTGTAATATTATTGATTTGGATTACTTCAAAAATTAATGCGAGTCCCTTATTACGTAAAAATAATACATCAGCACTGGTTTATTCGACCTAAATTTGCAGAAAAATTCTAAACTGAGGACTACGTAATAAAAACGAAAGTAAATAGTACCACACCGCGGTAGAGTTTTTTCAAAACTAAATAGTACGTGCAATAATGTTTAACGTGTACCGCCAAAGCACACCAAATGTATAATAAATGCCAGTTTAATTATATAGAGTGAATCAGGTAATAACGCAATTTAATTTATATATTATTAAAAAATCTAATAAATTACATTTTTTGTTGACATTACAATATTACAGATGAATAGTGTCCTTTAAGGATGAAATCAAAATTCCACATGATCTTGAAAATAATTTTTTATAACTAATTGGTACAATGTCAAGTATTATTAAAATATATTATATAGAGTGGTCTATAATTGTATGTAATAAAATCTACTGCGATATAAGCATTAACAATAATGATTTTTTTTAATTAGCTTTCGATCGTCAAGGCACAATTACAGTGGTATGGCCCTGCAAAGTTCTCAAAAAAATTTAAAAATTCAAAAATTTTTGATAATTTTGAAACGGTTTTAAATCAAAAGTTGAAACTTGAAGGTGTACGTTACGAGAGTCGTGAACGAGATAAAGGGTCTTTCAAATTAAGCGGTTTTTTTTTCTTGGAGAAAACCAGAATTTGCATTGATTTCAAAAAACTTTTTATTAATAATTGAAATATAGTGTATGACATTTAAATACGAAAGACAATATCTGCCAAATGACCACCTCTTCCTGTTCTACAGACGTCCTCTCTTTTGTCAAAGTTTTGGATGCCATTTTGGCATAACCGTGGATCTATCTGACCAATGACTCGAATAATGTCATCCTTTTATTCAGGAATCCATTGTGGATTGTTCTTATAGACCTGGCTTTTCACGTAACCTCAATAAATATAGTCCAACAGTGTCAACTCATGTGATCTTGATGGCCAATTAATATCACCGTTTCTAGCATTAACTCGTCCAGGAATTTTTTCTCTCAATAAATCAATTGGGATGTGTGATGTGTAGCACCATCCTGTTGGAACCACAAATCCTCCTGATCAATACGAATCAATTCAGTTCACAAAAATCCAGTTATCAGCTCACGATATTGAACACCATTCACAGTAACAGCTTCACCAGTAGCATTCTGAAAGAAATATGGCCCAATTACACCTCTTGGCCATAATACACACCAAATAGCGATCCGTTTAGGAAGTAAAAGTTTCTCTTAAATCAATTGTAGATTTTCCTAACCCAAAATGCGGGAATTTTGTTTATTAATATAGATTTTTGAATAAAATCATCTGTTTGTTCTTTGATCCAATTGGCAAATGCACGACATTTTGAATGATCCAGTGGTTTTAGGTCCTGTATTATTTGCAACTTATATGTCTTCAGAGCTAAATCCTTTCGTAAAATACTCCATGTTGTGGATTCAATGAGTTCCAATTGTTGTGAACATCGACTAATGGAAATTTCTGGGTTTTCAGCAACAGTTTCACTTTTAATCAATATGATTTTGTGAACGGCCATCACTACTATATATTGCTCTTCTTTTATCTTCTACCCAACCTTCTCACATAGACGATTGTGCAAACCGTAAATATCACCTAATTTTCTAAAACATTTTTCACTGAACGCCCATTCTCATGGGCATCATCTTCAACATTCAACAATTTTAACGCGTTGCTGTATTGTGTACTCCAATATTGAACCCCATTTTTATAAATGTCATACATTACACTTCTGAAATGAGACTAGAACTAGACAAATTCACAAAATCATCTGTGTTTTGTTCAAGAATTAAGAAAACCGCTCAATTTGAAAGACCCGTTATAATTTTCTGGCATTGTTAAAAAAACAGTGGCGTAGATAGGAGGTAGTGGTGCCATCTTTATAAACAAAAATAGTAAATCGGGCGTTTTTGGAAGTATACCGTAAAATTTGTAGAAACAATAATATGTTGTCCATTTCACCCTTTGTTGTCTAAATTTTTAGTAGGAGACACGGTTTTGGAGATAGTTACAATTTTCAATAACTCTGATGTACATTACAAAACATTAATGCTGAAATGCATTAGTCGGCTTTTAGTTAAAAAGTTTATGTTCTTGATTTTCGAGATAAACGACAATAAATATAATACATAAAACAGAATATTTAGAAGTTAATTTAAATCGATAACACTAAAAATATATATAATGGAATATTGTTAAATTAATATATTATTGCCGGTCGCGTTGGTGCGGCGGTAAGAGCGCCTGCTTTGCCGAATCCGCGCTGGAGCGATAGCTGGTTCGATTCCAGCGCTCGGATGGTTATTTTTCTTTCTTCTGTCCGTTTATCTTTCCTAAATGTTTGTGACTGTTTCTAGGCAAGAGTGTAAAATCCGACTACGAATTACCCCTCAGTCACGCCAGTTAAAGGCTGGGTAAGGCCGGATGCCTTCTGAGAAGTGTTCTACGTTGTTCTACGTTGGTCACTCGCCAGTCGGTAGGTTTCCTGATAGACTTATGGGTAGGCACATAACCAAGGGTTTATAGCCCGAGGGGGGTGCTGGCCTGGGTTTGTTGGAAGCTGATGACCGTGGTTCGGAACCCACGTTAAGCTGTAGGTCCAGTCGCTAAATAGCCTAGTTGCTGATGCGCCTCTAACCCACAAACACTTTACTTTACTTTAATATATTATTTTAGCAACAGTAAAAGTTTTCAAACCACAATAGTACATTGTGGCATCTCTTGTAATCCGACGACTCGGAGGTCAAAGTGTTGCCTTAACTTGTTGCGGCTAGTAATTGTAGAAGATGACCCTCCCAGGAAAAACCAGGCTTGCGTATTGCATTTTAAGAGTGTAAAATTTGACAAGGAATTGCTCCGCAGTCAATCAGTACGAGGCTGTATGCGAAAGTCTAGGGGTCTGTATACGAAAATTTATCTGATGATCTGGCCAGCCAGTGAGTAGGACTGCAATTTCCTATACATCTATTCTGAAACATACTGTTTAAACGTTGTCTTACTACCCTTGCTTTATGAGCTGAATGACCGTCCTGCATATACATTATATGTAACCTAATATTTAATGGCACATTTGCAAAAAGTTGTGGTATGTCTTCTTCAAGAAACCCTTGGTATGCTTAGACATTAACTCTAGTGCGTAATTCAACAGGTCAAAATATTCTGCTTATTATACATATTAAAAATGTCGCTGTTGGTAAAATTTGTTGGAAATTGTAAAAAAAAATTGTGTTCAAGTAAAAATTATTTTTGAAGAAACGATATGGAAAATTGAATCTTCTAATATGATCTCCTTTGTGGTGCCTGCACTAGATGAATATGATGTGGTGAGAACTGCTGTTCATGTTATACACTAAATTTAAGATTTGTGTTAAGAGTTGTGCACTAATACTTTGCAAGTGAACTGCAGAGTTATCGAAAATTGTTTATTATGTTAAAAACTGACCCTCTTACTAAAAATTTAGAAGAGGTACTTTTTATGAATAAAATACCTTTATTTCCGAATATTTTATAGGGTGCTTCTAAAACCGTAAGCTAAATAAATTTAATAAACCTTTTGTTGTCGACGTGAAAAATTAAAAAGTTCTTGTAAGTAGGCAGATTTAATAATGACATCGTTGCACGGTCAGCTAGGCCTGCCACGTTTCCTCCTGTTTGGTGAAGGCCACTGATTTTCCTCCATCTTCATAAGATGATCAAAACATTGCAATATTCTTTTTTCGATACGATTAATGATTGTCAGTCGCTGTCATTTTGTTACGGATTTATGTGCTTGGTATTTGTTGTATGTAAAAAACTGATTAAATTAATTTTCTTCTTAGAATAAAATATTCATCATATTCACTATCATCAGCCCGTCTCCATCAACTGCAGGATGAAGACCTCTTCAGTATTCTTTTAACTCTCGCGGTCCTGAGCTTTCCTCTATCGTTCGGGTTCAGTACTTAACGATGTCATCAGCCCATGACTAGGCTTTCTATTCTGTCTTGTAATGTCAAGCATACATCTTTTCTTTCCCCTCTGAGATATCCGAAGCTTTTGAATTGATTGCAATATAAGTGTCCAGGTTTCACTTCCGTATGCCAAAATGGGCAGGACGCATTGATCAAAAACTTTTTATTTTAGGCGAAGTGGGAATTTGTTCTTAAAAAGCTATGTTGAGTCTGCCAAATGCCTGCCAGACACATATAATACGCCTTTTTACCTACCGGGCGGTATCTCCCTCCATTAAAATCCTCTACCCAAGATATTTATAGTGGTCACCAACCTCCAAATACCTTCATAAAATAGAAGTTTTTGAACATAACATTTCTTTTTTTCAGGTTTATTTTCAAGCCAAACGGTTCTCCAGCCCTTTGCAGCTCTTGTATATGTATTTGCAGTTCTTTTGGGTTTTGTGAAAAGAGAACGATATCATCATAGAATGTAAGAGAGTTTAAATATACACTATTAATCTTTCTTCTATCATATTCCCAATCCACATTACGTAAGGCAGGCTGAGAAAAGAACAGGTGATATTGCGTCACCCTGTCGTACGCCCCACTCTATATTAATTCCTACTTCAAGATCATCAATACAACTGTCGCTGTAGCTTCGTCATATATCGATCCTAACAGTTTTACATAGGCTTTGTCTACGCTTTGGTTAAATAATGCATCCATACTAGCCTGTTTTGAGATTTACACAAGTTATTTTTTAATATCGATAACAGTCAAGCACAGTGGCAAGTTGTACCTTTCTACGGCCTGCTGTACAACCTGGATGTAATCCATTGTACTGAAAACTTTATGGAGGCTTATTGGATGATCATTCTTTAAATCTTCCTGTGCTCCTTTTTTATGTAAAAGAATCCATTTTCCTTTCTTCCAAAAATTGGGTACTGTTAGCTCTTTCAGGCATTTTGAATTTTCAAGCCAAACGGTTCTCCAGCCCTTTGCAGCTCTTGTATATGTATTTGCAGTTCTTTTGGGTTTTGTGAAAAGAGAACGATATCATCATGGAATGTAAGAGAGTTTAAATATACATTATTAATCTTTCTTCTATCATATTCCCAATCCACATTACGTAAGGCAGGTTGAGAAAAGAACAGGTGATATTGCGTCACCCTGTCGTACGCCCCACTCTATATTAATTCACTTCAAGATCATCAATACAACTGTCGCTGTAGCTTCGTCATATATCGATCCTAACTGTTTTACATAGGCTTTGTCTACGCTTTGGTTAAATAATGCATCCATACTAGCCTGTTTTGAGATTTACACAAGTTATTTTTTAAAATCGATAACAGTCAAGCACAGTGGCATGGTGTATTCGTTGTACCTTTCTATGGCCTGCTGTACAACCTGGATGTAATCCATTGTACTGAACACTTTATGGAGGCTTATTGGATGATCATTCTTTAAATCTTCCTGTGCTCCTTTTTTATGTAAAAGAATCCATTTTCCTTTCTTCCAAAAATTGGGTACTGTTAGCTCTTTCAGGCATTTTGAGTATTGTTTTTAGCATTTCTACAGTTATACTGCTCTTTCCTAGGGCCAATTACTGGAAACATATTAAATTAGTTTTCTTTTTAGACAAAATAATTGAATTAGTGTAAATATAATAAATCAGCATAATAAATATACCAGTTTTTATAGTTATTTCAGAATTTTGCCATTACTAGAATATACCTAAGGTATAGTGTAAATATATGTGTCCAATTTTTTTATGAGTCCATAGTATACAAGTCTATATTATAATAAGATTTAATATTAATAATCAATTTTATATTCTCATTATATGATGGTAATATCATTATCATTATTCAAATTATAATATTATTACAGAAAAACTTATTTCTTCGTAATATTGATATTACGAAAAATATTCTTATGCAAAACTGTTTTTCAATAAATATTTTAATTTTGAATTAATGGGAATATCTATTAAATTTCAATTATAATAGAAGATAATAAATCGCATTATCTCGAAAGTTCGTAGGAATTATTGTTTTTTTAATGCTTGTCAACAAAAATCTGCGTTGGATTAGTAGTATTTATTTACATATAATTAATTCAGGTAATATTTACAATGTTTACGTTCAGATTCAGTCAAGTTGATTCCAATTGAAAATGTCGGTGGATAAGTTACATTTACGCCACATTATGCTTTTATATTTCAAAAAGAACAAGGAAGCTCTCAAAAGGGCAAATAAAAAGAAGAGTTTTGCCGTTTACGGAAAGGGTTCCGTTGGAGAACCACGGTGCAAAAGAGATTTGTTTTGGTCGGTTCAGTGATAGAGATTTTGACCGGGAAGACCGACATCGCTCTGGCCGTCCTTCAAGTAGTTATTTTGAGAAAATAAAGAGCATTACAGCTGGAAATCCACTTGCTACGGTCTGTGAATTAGCAAATAAGTTAACGATTAACAAATCAACCGTTTCCGACTATCTGAAAAAAAAACGGGTTCACCTGCCTATACGGTGTATGTGTCTCTAATGAACTTAGTGGGGAAATCTGCTCACCGGAGATGGCACCTTCGGACTATTATCTATACCGCTCTCTTCAAAATTGGTTAAATGGGATATTGTTAAAAACAGAAGAAGAGGCGAAAAACAATCTGTTGACATTTTTTGGAAATAAAGATGCGAATCTTTCGCAAAAAGGTATTATGGATCGACCATTACGTTGTTAAAATGTTGCAAATAATAATGAAAATTATATAATAGACTAAATAAACATTTATATAAACCATTTTCCTTTCGCTTTCTCTTAATAAAAAAATCACTAGGAACTTCCCAGAAAACATATTTCAATAATAATAGAAAATTAACTCATTTACATTTATATACATCTCAATAATATAATTGATCGCTATTTTTTAGGTATGCATATGATAATCTCAACAATGTATACAAATACAAGTGTGATAAACACGAGTAGATTTTTCTAACTTAATAAACTGAAGCAGTACTACTTAAAGATTGACGTAAAACCAACTGATTAAGCAGCAGTTATCAAGATATATCAGTACGTGGTAAAAATGATATGACTTGCAGTTCTCCATTTAGATAACCTACTATGAAGACATTAATTGTTCTAATATTGTTCTATTATACAGGCACACTATAGAAATTTCAAAAAATTTAAATATAATTAAGTTTTATTATTCTTTACGTAGAGCACGGCAAAAAATTTCCATTTATTTTTTGGATAATTTTTTCATTACATGTAGGCGGGACTAAATTGGTTCGGTTCAGCGAGACATACGGAATTGGAAAAATTAATATCATAAATGGAAAGAGCATATATAACTAAACTATTTTCTTTTTTTTCCTTATAATTCAAAAGTTATATCAAATTAATAATAAATTTTTAATCCTAGTTCCGATTACGCGCCGATAGTTTCCGAAAAAAACCGAGCGCGCGTGACGTCACTATGTTTATTTTCACTCAACATTACAGACAGCTGATACGAGTCGTTTTAGTTTTTAATTAACTTCTTGTTATTACTATCAGTGTATTGATACATTTATTGAAAATGTTAAATCTAATTAGATATCGTGCCTGTTTCATACCATTTTGTATGAATACTATAAAAACAACTCCCGAAAAATGTTTTTAAATGTGCCTCAAGTTAAACGTTGGAATCAAAGATACCAAGCAGCTCGACGTATTAATCTTAAAACATCAAATTTTTACAACCAACTGTCATCAAATATATACAAAAGATTAATATTTATAACAGTATATCAATTTTTTATGTTTGAGTATTTATCACCTGCTGAAGCTACACAATCGTGACATTTATAGTTTTTCATGAACAATTAAGGCAACTTTATAAGCTTTATTCAGAACTTTATGGTCTGGATATACAATTTTTGTGGATAAATTGAACATAACCTATAGCCATGTTAGCGTAAGTTTCGCGTGACACCCTACAAAGAATTTAAATATATTTAATAGAAATATTTTGTTTCTTATTTAAAGTTACATTATTATTTAAAAAAAAACTCAATTTGATGCTTTAGCACCTCGAACTTCAGCTGAATTGAATCGAATGGAATTTTTAAAAAGCTGTGACCATAAAAATATCCACACCAGGTATATTATCAGAATTGGCCTTTATGAACCCTTTGTCAGATTACTGAATTAAATTAGTAATGAACAATATTTTTGCAACAATAATTTTAATAATTTTGACAGCATATGCACAGGTAAAAACCGTTGACAGTACTTACGTGGAAACACTTTAAGATAATGACGTCACAAACATGTGATTTTATTTTAAATTTTATTAATTTCAATTCATTTATAATTAACAACTTGCAAACAATGTTTTAAAAGTTTTTTGCATCGATTATCAATATTATTTGTGATAAAGTTTAAAAAAAAAGTAAAAAATCGATAATTATTTTTTATCAATTATGTCTCTATGACTATTATATCAAAATCGATTATTTTTGATTAAAAGCCCTCTGAAGGGCGCGCGAATGCAACTTTTGCATTTCCCCTTGCCGCCGAAAGTTTTCAATTGCAAGAAGTGATGAAAATCTCCACAGAATCCGGGATCTTGTGCATGGTTGACGATCAGAATGATCAGAGAAAATTGAGGTTCATCTTCAATCGAGCCTCCTGAGAATGCCTTAAGCTACCTGGACATCTAGGCTCTTAACAAAACACTATTTCCATAGACCTGTTGAAGGTTTGCAGAAGTTTCCATCGCACTGTGTTCAATTCTGAAACTAAACTTGATAATTAAATCTCTACCTTTGCTCGAAATTGTTGTCGAATTGTCACTCATTTTCAGTATGCACTAGAGAAATTCAGTTCACAAAAAGAATTGGTACTGACCACCAAGTGATTCTAGGGAAATAAATTCGTTTTGAATATATATCAGATGATGGTATGCCTCCATCCAGAGATCCAGAGAGGAAACCATCTATGTTGCCAAATCGAACGCTCCGCCACTAGTCTCATTACTTTATTTATACACCTCGTTTATCAGCGGTAATTTGTCTGAGGTGTTTTAGAACTTGAATAAATATTCCAAGCAATTAACCAACAAATATCTTTTAGGTACACAATGTTTAATACAACTTTATTCAACCCTGGCTGCTAATGATCCACATATACCTTGTTTATTAATTTCATGTCAGTGACATTGAACAAACCAACATTTTTTTTATACATGTTTTTTTTTTGGGACTTCTACATCTGATGCATATTTGCACAAATTAATTTTTTAATTAGTTGATATAAAATTACTATTTCATCCATTTTTGAATAAATGTTAACTACTCTGCAGATCAACGTAACTAATCTCAAACAAAACAAACATGTATAGGCATAGATAAATTATGGTGTCCTTTGTTACAGTTAAAAAATTTTGTAGGCAATTTTATAAAATATATATATTTATCAAACAAAGAATTTGCATCAAATTTTAATTAAAAACGAAATTTATTGTGTTCATTCATTAAAAATGTCAAGAGTTGCGGTGATTTTTTTAGTGTGCCCAAACTTTCAATAGAGATAGTGGTCAAATCATCAGAGCAAATCATAGCAATTATCATGGCACGTTAAATGTCTAGCAAAACATCATTGAATGTTTAACATCAGAGCAACGCTTTCGAATTGTCGAAATTTATTATCAAAATCAGTGTTTTATGCGCCAAACTTATAGACTCTTTTATGGTGCACGTAATCGTCCAACCGGGCAATGTATTAGCCGAATTATCAACAAATTCCGAATACACTTCACACTGCTCGATATTAAAACAAAAACAAGATAAAAACTGTGCGCTCCGAAGAAAATATCACTGGCAATGTTGATGAAGATTCACATTTATCAATTCGCTAATGGGAGTTGTTACACAACAATAATCAATAACTATTTAATTCCGAATTTGAATTAAATTGATCTGGAGGAGATATGGTTCCAACAGAACGGCTCCAAATGTCATACACCCAAAGCAACAATCGATTTATTGAGGGAAAAAAACAACATAAGAAAAATATTTCGGGGAACGGACTTGTTAATTGGCCACCAAAGTTATTTGGTTTAACATTTTTAGATTATTATTTTCTTTGGGGTTATGTTAAATCTTTGGTTGATGCTGATAAACCAGCAACTATTGGCAACTTGGAAGACAACATAACTCGGAGAATTGCGGACATAAGACCCTAATTGCTTGATAAATTGGTCGGAAATTGGACAGGTTGACATGATTTTTGTAACATTGATGAGAATGTTGTTTTTACGCTTCATTTGGGTAGTTTTTAAAACACCTTTTTGCGGAAATGACCTAGCACGTTCCATTTACAAGTAATTAATTATTTGTACCTAACTTTGGACTGGACAATGTAGAAATTACTACAAGGCCGTGAGGGGGTATTTCCACAGTATTCTACGAACCTTTAAGGGCAGTTTTATTGTTTTCTATAGTTTAGTTTGTTTATGTCTCGTTTACAGTGCAGTCAAGCTTTTCAGACGAATTTATATAAAAAGTCAAGTTCTAGTCGTCGTTTTTGCAATAATCCAGCGGATAAGTTTTGTTAATTATGCGGATAATTTATTTTAAAGTCACATGCTAGATCTATATCTGAGGAAGTTAAAAAAGTGTCAATTTTATAGTTTAAGTGCCAAATTGGAGATCAAAGATAAAATTTGGGCTTTTCATATTTTCTCCTTATAATATAAGTAAATTTAGTGCAGTGAATGTATCGCAAGAAAAATTCTATGCCATTTGCTGTTCCTATGGTGTGGAAAGAACATACTGACTATTTAAGTGATTGCTACGTTTGTTTCCTTAACACAGAATGGATTAAAAAAAAAACAAAGGGACATAATTCAGAATCCTATTTGCCTTCTGCCCTTAGGCCAGTTCATCATAGCCAGGAACTACCGGTACCGATTTTTTACCACCTTTAAACCTGGATAACATGTTTCCCGGTGATTCTAATTCTTCATCACAATCTGATCCATAAATTCCCGAGAACACCAGTTGTGACCCAACATTTTTATAACTACCAGTGAGCCTCACTTAACTCAGAGTGAATTAAATGATTATCAAAACAAGAATCGGAAAACAAGAATATTTAACTTTACCGAAAACGGAATGTATATTTCTTCAATTAAGTGATGTAAAACTAAAAGGAGGCATATTTATTGGACCTCAAATAAGGAAGCTTCTAGGTGACTTCCGTTTTTAAGAAAAATTTAATTAAAAGGAATTGGTAGCTTGGAAGTATTTTGTTAGTGTAGTGAAAGGGTTTCTGGGCAGGAAGAAAAATGAAAATTATAAATACTTCATAGATGAACTTTCGAAAGCCTATGATATCACATGCTCTTAAAAATGCATTTTCTACATTCCGATTTGACTTTTTTTCCGAAAAATTTGGGTGAAATAAGCGACGAACAAGGAGTTGCCCAACATCTATGCTGGGTGACTACTGTTGGTAATAGCTATTTTCAATCAAACAAGTTTAAATTGACCTGTATAATAGTTTCAAGGCATCTAATTTGGTTGTTGTTTTATTTCAATTTAGGTTCGGTCGTACTAAAAAAATCACCCTATATATGAATAAAAAAAGGTTTATAAGTGGTACAAGGACTTTAGTAGAGAAGCAGTTGAAGATGAACCTCGTTTATTCCTCATGATTTCCCACTGAAATTTAATACATTTAAACTTGAATATACTGTATATTTAATGAAGCAAAATAAAATACACCATTAAGATTATCTCTATAACCGGTATTATTCAGAATTGGAAAGTTAAAGTTCACTGTAAATTATAATAATTCTTAACGCGTATTTAGCTAAAAATGGTACATCTGTTACGTTTAAGAATCTCTTACGTTTAAATAATTTATACACTCAGCGTCAAAATGCTCGACAAACTTAAACAATGATTTTTAATTCATTTCTTAAACAACTTTCAAACTTAAACAATGACTTTTCAAAATAACATATTAATATGAAAACCAAAGTTAAATGAATTTTACACATCTTATGTTGAACTGGAGATGTTTGTCAAGAAAATAAAAACTTAATATTTTTAATTTTTTAATAAATTTTAGATGCGTTAAAATATTAGACCCACCCTCAGTTTTATAGAAATGAGGAAAGCATAGACAAACAACATCTTTTTGACCACATTTTATTAATTCTTTTTAGTAATGACATATTCCAGACTTAAATAGAAATTCGCAAGAAAAATCCAAAGGAAAAATCCGAAGGCTCTCAGACAATAAGTGGAACCATGTCATCTAAAATTGGCACCCATATGAAGGTCAAAGAAACCAAGGACGACCACCAATGAGATGGGTGGATGACATAGAGGCATGGAGGATTGGCGTGGAAAAAAACAGCGCAGGACAGACAAAGGTCGAGTGATCTGGAAGAGACCTACAAGAGATTATAAATAAATCATACAACTGTTTAATGGTTGGTTGTGGATTTTTTTCCATGAATCCTGAATAGCATTTCTCAAATCTTTCATATTTGTGAACTATCTTGATTCACTATAAACTCATCTTGAAAGTACCCCTCAGACATTTTCAATTAGATTAAAATCGGGAGAGATAACAGGTCCATCCAATTCTGAAATGTTATTTTGTATCGAACCAATAAGTTATAATTTTTGCCCAATGAATTGGGGCGTTATCTCGTTCAAGCACTGGCGAAGCTTTATTCGTATCATTAAAAGATAATTTTTGTTGTTCTAATATATTTTTATATTCTTGACAGTTAACTCTATGAAAAAGAAACATTAAATAATTTTTTTTATAGTAAATTCCAAACCATGAAACTTACTCTTCCCATAGGCAGTCTCGATAAAATGTTTTCTTCCTTCCTGAGATTATAAAAAAAACTCATTTGCTTAGATTTATGATTTCTTAATCCTCCAGAGGTTTTATCAGAGTTTATCAGTTTAGTTTAGTTCTCACTTTATTATACTCAAGATGCCACAAACAACAAGAAGTACCCAGCTTATGGAAAAATGCAGAAGTGATTCTTTTACATAAGAAAGGAGCACGGGAAGATTTAAAGAACTACCGTCCAATAAGCTTCCTATCAGTACTGTACAAAGTTTTCACCAAGATAATATCCAAAAGAATACTAAGAAAACTTAATGATGCACAACTAAGGGTTCAAGCAGGATTCAGAAGTGGATTCAATACAATGGATCACATCCAGGTTCTACAGCAGGTGGTAGAAAGACACAACGAATACACTATGCCACTGTCGTTGGCTTTTATCGATTATGAAAAAGCATTTGATTCAATCTCAAAGCGGACCATAACAGATGGATTGCTTAATCAAGGTGTAGAGAAAGCCTATGTAAATCTACTAGGATCGATATATGATGAAGCTACAGCGACAGTGCACCTTGACGATCTTGAGGTTGGAATAAATGAAGAAACGCAATATCGCCTCTTCTGCTCCGTAATCTGGATTGGGAACAGGATGGAATAAGGATTAATGGTGCATACTGAAATCACCTTAGATTCGCGGATGATATCGTTCTTCTTTTACAAAACTCAGAGGAGCTGCAGAAAACACGTACAAGAGCTGCAAAGGGCTGGGAAACCATTTGGCTTGAAAATAAATCGGGAGAAGAATCAGGTCATGTTCAATAAATTTGTTGAGGACAAAAGGATATCTATTTTAGGAACAGATTTGGAAGTTGTGGATCACTATATATACATCTTGGGCAGAGGGTTTCAATAGAAGTGGATATCGTCCGAGAGGTGGAACGACACGTTAAATGTGGCTGGCAGGCATTTGGCAGGCTCAACATAGTGCTTAAGAGCAAACTACCACTTTGCCTGAAAAGAAAGGTCTTTGATAAGTGTGTCCTGCCCGTTATGACATATGGAAGTGGGACCTGGACACTCACATCAAAGTCAGTTCAAAAACTTCGAGTAGCACATAGGGGATGGAAAGATTTATGCTTGGCATTACTAGACGGAATAGAAAGACCTGCACATGGAACATAGAACAAACAAAAGTGAGTGACATCATTGGAGGAATAAAGCAATTGAAATGGAAATGGGCGGGCCATGTAGCGAGGCTATGGGACGAAAGATGGACCAAGGCGGTGCTGGACTGGATACCATTTGAAGAGGTCTTCATCCTGCAGTGGATTGAAACGGGTTGATGATGATGATGATATATTACCGCCTTGTATATTCTCACTTTCGTCATCTTCGGTACGTACTTAAAGCTCATTAGCAGGGGCGCCCTCCAGCATTTATCACAGTAAATAATTTTTCAGAGCAAAACACTGAACTTTTTTTCCATTCAGTTTCTTTTCTTTAACTCATTTTCCTGGTTCGCCTCCTATATAGGGTTTCAATAGCACGAAAAGTAAAAATGGAAGAAGAGAAAAGAAAAAAAAATCTTCATCAGTACTGTTTTCTTCTATGCCCTTCCACTTTATCCATGAGCTGCCACTGCTCATTAGTGTCCTCAAACTTCCGTATTTTTTATTACCTTTGGTTATTCTTGTCTTTAATTCCATTTCTTCTTTCCCTTTTTCGTATATGACCTCGCCCATATAAAATTAAAAATTTCTTATTTCCTGAAATTTATGTTATTTTCTTTTATAGTTTGTCATGTATAGAAAGTGTATTGCTGCTTGTTAAGTTTGTCTCCCATTATCATATACTTTATTTTCTTTTCATTTATCTGCAGTCCAAACTTTCCTGCTTCTACTTCCAGTTTCCTAAAGACTTTTTGCAGTTCTTTTCTTGTTCTTGTCATTAGTGTCAGGTCATTAGCGAAAGAAAGGTATTAACCACGATTAAATACTCTCCTTAAATTAGCCAGAATAGCTTCACTGAAAAGGACATGTCATTAAAAAGGAAAAGGAACAGTGGAAGGAAATACTTTTTTCTGGCGAAAAGAAATTTAATTTGGATGGGCTTGATAATTTTTCTACTTATTTTCAAGATATCAGGAAGGATAAAAATATATTGATATAGTAAATGGGAAGAGGAAGTGTCATAGTTTGGGCGATTATTGGCTATGTTAAAAATGTAACTTAGAGTTTCTTCCTCATCGAGTTAACTCCCAAGAAAATAAAAATGTATTGGAATGACAAAAGCTATCTTTTAAGGATATGAGTGAAGCTTCGACAGTGTTTCAACAAGATGCTCCCATTTGTTCCAAAAATTATAATGAATTACTTCAAGTAAAATATTGTTTCAAAATTGGACTGGCCTGCTGTCCCTCCAGATTTAAATATCATTGAAAATGTTTGGCAGATACTTTCAAGACTGAGTTTATAGTAAATCAAGACAATTTACAAATATGGAAGATTTGAAAAGTGTACTTCAGACTTTTAAAAGTAATAGTTCAAGTTTGTGTAACATTTTGACGCTGAGTGTATATCTAATTACTAAATCACAAGAATAACTACGAATGTTATAATAAAATTTCATCTTTAAAATATTTTGACTGTGTTGTGAAATTATTTTGTCACCAGTAATTTCTGCTTTCGATAATTAGTTATACTTAATATTTATTAATTGGTTTACAAAATGATAAAGTGAATGAACAATTTTATATTTACCAAATATGAAATATATGTGCGCAAAATATGTTTGAAGTAAGAGCTTATTTAAATAATTTTAATATCATAATTAATAATTTGAGATATACGAGATGTGTAAATAAATTATTGAGACTGGTGGCGTCGCAGCCTTCGACTTGACAACACTGTTGTCTTCTCCTTTGGAGGGGAGGGGAGGCCTTCCATCACCTGATGTATCTTCAATGCGAGTTTGAACTCTCTAGAGCATCGTTTCCCAACCTGGGGGTAGGTTCAGGAATATAAGGGCACAATGCGTTCAAAAAATAATATCCGTATATGAAACATTCTTTTATTAAAGTATGTTTAATTCAAAAAAAGTGTTAAACAAAGTAATCAAATATTACCAGGTAATAACAACATAATAAAATAAACTTAAAGAAAGTCATAGCCAAAGTTGTTTGAAATAATCATTTAATGCAACGTTTGATTTTGTTTTTCACTTAAGTTTTTGTATACGTAGATCATCATTGCAAACATATATAAGCAAATTATTTTCCGGTGATAATAGACGATTTCTATATTTAGTTTTTAAAACCACCATTGACGAGAAGCTTTTTTCGCATAAGTAAGAAGTACCGAAGGGGATCAATGTTTTCAAAACTTTCTTTACAAGGTTTCCGTATTCACATCGTCATCGCATTTAAAACGCATCTAAATCTTCAGTTAAAAATTCTAGTTGTAGAGTTTTGTCGGCCGATATTTTAATAATTTGGTTGTGAATGTTAATAGGTACCAGCTGCAACAACATTTTCATCAAACAGATTGCGAACCCATCGTTTCGATAGATCATCATTGCTGTCTAGAAATATTCCAGTAGCTGAATTTTCAATTTGCGTAAATGCGTTTTCATTATCTCCAACACGCGATCAATAACAGATTTTTTTAATATAATATTTAGTATAAATAGTTAAATTAGTATAATCCAAATATCAAACTTCTTGATGAAGGCATTGACTGAATTGACTGAATTAGTAAAATGTTTTTGTTACGGCCTTATTCAAGCCATTCAAATGTGAAAATATATCGCTCAAGTAAGCCAACAGTAATAAAGTTTCTCCATCTTGTAAAAACTCTGAACATTAGCTATTTTTATCTACAAAAAAGATTTTCAATTTATCTCGCAATTCACAAAACTTCGTTAGAACTTTTCCTCGCGACAACTACCTGACTTCAAAAGCAGTGACACGTATTTGGCATCCATTTCTTCGTACAATGTGGAAAGCAATCTAGTCCACAATGATCGATTTTTAATAAAATTAAAACTATTTTTACGGCTTCGGACAGAATATTTTGTAAATTATGTGGCATCTTTTTTGTAACAACCGCATTTCTGTGAACTCAATTTTCAATTATTTGGTTGTGCATATCATTGGGTATTTCATTAATGCGTCTCGCTATTGTATCATTTGAAAGTGGAATAGTTTTGAACTTTTTTACATCTTCCAGACTTATCATGACATTGACCAAATTATCTGGTAAAATGAGCTTTTCCGTAATCGCATGGGACTTCTTTGACCACTCTTAATGCTACTATATAGGATGCTTGAAGTGCGGCGGTCTTATTACGGCTTGATTTGTTGATTTTTCAAGACGAGTAATTTACGCTCGAAAAATTCTAATGGTTTGTTTTGTTAAGACGGGTGTTTTGTTCTTCAAGACTTCATGCTTTCCGCGGACAGAACTTGATAACAAACAATACATTTTTGTTTGTCATCCTAAACATTGAATTTATATTTTAAATATGTTTCATTGTACAATCTGGTTTTTTTTTTATTTCGCCAGATGTAGACGGTGCATTTCGTTTTGCCACAAATTTCTCCATTTCATTTAATATTATTAATTTATTTTATTACCATAGTGTTATGAATTTATTAACACTGAGATTTATTAACATTGACACTGAGTGAGAGAAGAAATTATCCTTTTTTTCCTTTACTTGGGTTATATATATATATATATATATATATATATATATATATATATATATATATATATATATATATATATATATACATATATATATATATATATATATATATATATATATATATATATATATATATATATATATATATATATATACACACATATATTGTACAGCAGGTCATAGAAAGGCACAACGAATACACCATGCCACTGTGCTTGGCTTTTATCGACTACGAAAAAGCATTTGATTCCATCTCAAAGCATGCGATAATGGATTCACTGCTTAGCCTACTGTAAACCTATTAGAATCGATATATGATGGAGCTACAGCCACAATTCACCTTGATGATCTTGAAGTGGGAATTAATATAGAACGAGGTGTACGGCAGGGTGACGCAATATCGCCTATTCTTTTCTCGGCTGGCCTTGAAGAAGTATTCCGTAAACTGGATTGGGAACAGGATGGTGTAAAGATCAATGGTGCAAACTTAAACCATCTTTTTTGCAGATGATATTATTCTCATTTCACAAGACCCAGAGGAGCTGCAAAGACGCATACAAGAACTGCAAAGGGCTGGCGAACCATTTGGCTTGAAAATAAACCTGAAAAAGAGTCAGGTTCTGTTCAATAACTTCGCTCAGGACAGAAGAATTTCAGTTCTAGGAAGGGATTTAGAGATTGTGGACAGCTTTATATATCTTGGGCAGAGGATTTCCATGGAGGGGAATACCGCCCGGGAGGTGGAACGGCGTGTTAAATGTGGCTGGCAGGCATTTGGTAGGCTCAACATAGTGTTTAAGAGCAGACTCTCACTTTGCCTGAAAAGAAAAGTATTCGATCAGTGCGTTCTACCCGTTATGACATACGGAAGTGAATCCTGGACACTCACATCGCAATCAATTCAAAAAAAATATATATATATATATATATATATATATATATATATATATATATATATATATATATATATACATATATATATATATATATATATATATATATATATATATATATATATATATATATATATATATATATATATATATATATATATATATATATATATATATTTTGGTAGTATATCACTGTCATAAACATCTATTGTTGTCAATGTAAGTATCGTTGACATTCACAAAAAAAATATATTTACTTTTGCTCGTTACTTTATATATTACAAATTAATCAAATTTATTTTTAGTTTAGTTTTGAAAACGAAGAACGAAGGGAGAGGACCCTCCGAAACGTTAACGTTAAAAGTTTATAAATTTTTTTTATCATATATAAGGCAAATTTATTATAAAAAAAAATCACTGAGAAAATTTGGAATTTTTTCCGTTTGGTTTTTTTGTTTTTACCCAGTGATACTTTCTTTACATAAGAACAGTATGGTAATAAAATAAATTAATAATATTAAATGAAATGGAGAAATTTGTGACAAAACGAAACAGATTACTAAGAAATTATACTACTTGATTTTCCTAAAAATGTATTGACAATGAAACCCTTCGTCTCGTTTCTTTGTTTTTATTACGAAACCGCATATTTTATGTGCGAACCTACGTAAGCGTGCTCTGGACGAATCATCCATCTCGCATGCGCAGGCGAGTCATTTTACAAGTGCGTGCAAGTGCAGGGCACAGGGTCGAACTGGTAAAGTTATTATAAGAACAAGTCTTGTAATTAGGTATTTGTGGCTGTATGTGGTATTTCGACGTAAGTATAACGGCCCATTCACACATATATTTGTCATTGATGATTCGTCATTTAATACAAAGACTTATAGATATTACGTTCTTTTTCTGACTCGTAAGCGTGTGAACACGCTCGTAAGACTTTAAAAGCCATTTAAATAAAAAACGATTCTTCATAAATCATGATTCTGAAAAAAGGACGAATCGTCGCGTGTTAACCGACCGATGTCAAACTGTAATAAACGTCAAATTAACATATTGTAGTTAACGGGTCGCAACGTTTTCTACATAACTTTTTGGCTATTTAGTGGGTCGCGACACTAAAAAGGTTGAGAAACGATGCCCTAGAGTCACTTGGTGGTCCGTAGGAATTCTTTTTGTGTACCGGATTTTTCTAGTGTGTTCTGAAAATGAGTGACAATAATTTCGAGGAACGATGCTTCATGAAGTTTCCTTATCGTTCTCTTTTTGATCTTCTGAAAAATGTTTAGAACCCATTTTCGAGCAGATATTCTTCATCCCTAATTCATCGTTACTCAAAATGCGACAAATAAAGAAATTAACAAACGGCATCTGACAAAATGTGAATGTGATGAAAACGAACGGTTGTTTGAGTCAAATTCAACTTTTCTCCCATCATTTTGATCGTCAACCGACGATCAAAATCCCCGATTTTGCGGGTATTTTCATCACTTCTTGTAATTAAAAGTATTCCGTTGTGAGATTCATTTTCAATCGATACACAGCTTTCTGAGAATGCCTTAAACAACCTGAAAACTTGGACCCTTGCAAAAGTTTTCGACGCACTGTGCTCAACTCTGAAACAAATTGATGACACTCATTTTCAGAAAGCACTAGAAAAATCCTGTTCACGAAAAGAATTGATATGGACTAAGTGACTCTAGGATGCCGAAACTGGTACTGAATGCCCCCCCTTCAAAGAGAAAGCTAACAGTGTTGCCAAATTGAACGCTACACCCCCAGTCTCATTAGTTTATTTACACATCTCGTACATATATACATAAATATAATAAACTAATAAATGGTCTGTTATCTAACAATTCTCTATTGAATAATAATAATTCTTGAATTGTTGTCTAAGTAATCTAATCCTTTCAATAAAAATTAAAAACTTTGTTCATGCATCGTCAACAATTAAAACATGAGTGGCTTTTTTTCTCTACAAATAAAGTACAGAATATATTATATTTACAATATAACAATACATAACGTTTATGAGTGAAAATACACGCTTTATGTTTAATGTTCCTGTCTAAATAGGTTTATATATTAAAAAAAAATATATAGATATTTAGTAACCTCATATTATCCATGATTATTGGAATAGGAATCGTATCTCTACTACCAGTATTAAAATGTTAAACACACCATAGAAATTAAAAAAAATCAATACAATTAAGTTGTATTATTCTTTTTAGTGCTTTTTTAGGGAGAAAAATGGGAGTTTTTCAAGGATATAATACTGGAGACTGCAAGAGAAAGCTGCGGAACTGTAAAAACTGTAACAAAAAACATGAAGAAAACCGAATGGCGGCAAATAAATTACAGATGAAGATTACGGACAAAATAGAAGAGCTATCTGGATAGAAAAAAAATGAAGATCATGAAATATATAAAGAAAACGAAAATAAGTAAAGATATAAGTGAAGAAAGCGAAACAACAATCGTCAATAAAGTGTAGCAACAAGATGACCGAAAACTACAAAGAAAGACAAAAGTTATTCTACGGAACTCTAAAGCAGCTAAGACAGAAAAAGTACAGTATGATGGATATAAAAGACAAGAATGGGAATGTAATTACGGAAGAAGATGAGATAATGGAAGTATGGAGAGAATACTATGGAGAACTGACTGAGACGAAAACTAGTATGCCAGAAGAATAAGAAAATTATATGCGAGATATTCAAGAAATATATTTTATACAAGGAGAAGAAGTATATGAAGCCATAGAGAAAGTAAAAGTGAGAGAGGCACTGGGTATAGATAGCATAACACCATAAATGACAAGAGAAATTGCATTCATTATAGGGGAATGACATTGACAAGCATACCAGGAAAGATTATGACCAGAATGTTGGAGAAAAGGATAAGGAGCAAAATCGAAAAAAAGTGCATGAACAAAAGAATGGCTACTAACGAAGGAATAAATATTCTTATATGCGGTTTTCCCTTAACTCTTTTTATAGAGAATAAAGATACGATAATGAGAGAAACCATTTCGCCCTATGAAAGGCCCACAACGACTTTGAGGTTTTTTGCAACAGGAATAAGAAACGCAGATCTGAAGTTTTCGACGGTAATTTTTCCGCAGGCCCTCAGTTACATGGTAGCGGAAAGTGCGGAAAGTGCGACGATATTCCGTACTCTTTTCTAAACGCGTTTCTAATGTTTCTTTTTGTTTATTACAGTATCTGTTGTGGCGTTTGGTTCAATTTCTTTAAATTTATATATTAATTTAGCATATCCGGCATGTTTTTTATTTCTGACACGGTAGTCTCTTGATTTATTTTGTTAAAGGTAAGGTTCATTTTCATAGGATTTAATAAACCCCTCCTAAAGCTCACAGCTCATCATTCTGACTTGAAATGACGTATAAAAAAAAGCAAAATCCCAATAACAAACTCACATGTGTGTCTACACACATGGGAATTTATCCTATACCGTTCAGTTTGCGCAGGTTTTCCTTTCCGAATTTCGGGTCTACTTCGCGGTCTGCGCAGGCGGCACTTGGCATCAAGGCCGACCCTGCACACGCTGAGGAATATCCCAAGGCCTGAACTGCGCAGATCAAACTTTGAGAATTTCCTGTATGTGTATAGAGGGGTTTTAGACATACATTTTGTATTTGTTTATATTTAAGATTTCTGCATCCTATAGAGATTTTATTACAATTTATCAGCTTAGTTTAGTTATTCATCAGTTTATCAGTCATCAAATTATATAGAAAAAAAAATGTGATTCAATATGGAAAGAAATTAGTGATTTTCAGAGAAAGAAAGTTGATTATTTTTTTTGTTACACGCATACGGGATGGAGACACGGAAGACAAGTTGATTCGGTACGGCGAGACATGTGAAACCCATTGTTCAACTGGGAGGACACTTGCTCTGCTAAGAAGAGAAAAAAAGCTTATTCTGAGAATTGCATCGAATTTCTATAAGACTGCAAGAGTAATTGCTGAGAAAGCTGAAATACAAACAAAAGTATAAACAAAGCACCATTTGCCGTATCATCATTGTTTCCGAGTGTATCGATTCCACATTCCTTAAAATACTTGAGGAGAGAGTTAATTAAGTTAAACGGTTTCAGCAACAAGATTATATATAAAAGAAAATAATTTTTAGTTTAAGAAATTTTTTTTAAAATAATATGGACAATCTTTTGTCACCGTTCTTAGTCATCTTATTCATTAATAATATGTAGATGATTTTTTGCAATTTTCCATGCAAGAAATGAAAATTTAGAATAACTTGTTAAGAAATTAAATGATAAATCCTAAACCATAATATTTATGTATGAACCCGAAAACAATAAAAGAAATAATAAAAATAGTAGGAATAATCAAAATAGGTTAAATTTTAATATATTTTGGAGAAACACCACCACTTATAGCCACCACCACAAACTGGCTAATTTAAACGTTATTATGGTAAATTATTGATTGGTTTGTCCGTTACTTTGTGATAGTTCATTTTTTAAAAAGGAATAAAACATATTATTATGGTAGATAGATTAATTAATTTTTCTTTAAAAAAGATAGTTATAACAAAGAATTACGATTGATTAGGAAGGTGACGGAAATGAATGGTTATAATAAGAACATTGTAGACAGATTAATTAGAAAACATATGTTTAGGAAATATTGAAAAATCTACGACTTTTCAAAAGAAACAGAATAAAAATAATTAATTGATTTGTCTGTTACTTTGTGATAGTTCATTTTTAAAAAGGAATAAAACAATATTTTATCTGATAAACAGCTGTAACGTAACAGCAGATAAACAGCTGTAAAACCTTAGTTTTAAAGTAGTGTTTGAGAATATAAAATCGTTTTACGAAACTATAGTCACACAAATTTTGTTTAACAATAAGTAAAATAATAAAGTAAAAAATTGTTTTATTCCTTTTTTGAATAAAAATAGATTTATGGTAACACCGTTTGATGTACAAATAACACGAGGGCTAGACAAGACATATAAAAAAGTAGACATTAAGCTAGTCTAGGCTAGAAATCATATAATGAGTTAAGAGAAGGCCTGATTAATCCAAGTCATAAAGTAAATCAACATGAAAAAGCGGGGATTTATAAAATTCGTTTTCAAGATTGTGTTCAAAGGTATGTTGGACAAACTAAAAGATCCACATTAACCAGATACAGTAATCCCTCGTCAACCGCGGTTTAGATTAACCGCTGTTTTGTCTTGCGAAATCGCCTAGACTAAATATTCAATCGAATTATGTAACAGGGCCGTGCGTTTTCGTCGCAATCTCGTGCGAACTGCTACTCCAGGAATTGTTTTATTGCCTTTTTCGCATGACGCACGGACGTTGGTTACGCATTTACATAGTTTGTATGTATCATTATTTAATCAAAGTTGGTGATTAGGGAGAATCTTATCATTTTCGAGTCATTTTATTTCGTGATTTACGTAGTTATATATCCTAATTTTAAAACCTAATTGCGTCCACAGGCCAAGATTTTGTTAAAAGGAAGCGAAATATAATGACCGTTGATACAAAAATTCAATTCTTAGACTGTCTTGCTGCAGGTGAAATTATGCGAGTACCGCGAAAAAGTTTTAAGTGAATGAATCACAGTAAGAACAATAAAAAAGGGTGAGCAATCTATTCGGGCCAGTGTTTCGTGCTGTACTAGTACCAGCAATCAAGTTAGGTGTTTCTATGGAAAAGAAAAGAGGGCTCGGAATTTGCATCGAAGATTAAACAAAAAGAAGAGTGTCTCTTAGCAGCTGAATTAGTCAAGAAAAAACTAGACGTCTTTTCGAGAATCTTAAGTCAGATAAGGAAACTCTAAGCTTCCAAGCCAGTAAGGGTTTGTTTAAAATTTTTAAAAAGCGCTTTGTTACACTACGTGCTTCTGCAGATCACGAGGCGGCTAATCGGTATCCGACTGAATTCAAACAATTGATTGAAAGCAACGGTTATCAATCAGATCAGGTATTTAATGCCGATGAGACAGGTTTATTTTGGAAGAGGATGCCTGCTCGAACATTTGTGTCTCAAGCCGACAGATTCTCACCAGGATTTAAAGCTACCAAGGATAAAGTCACTTTTCTCTTTTGTTCTAATGCTTCAGGTAACCACATGATAAAGCCACTGTTCGTATACAAATTTCTTCACGCACGTGCTCGAAAAAATAAAAACAAAAACTATCTGCTGGTCTTTTGGAGGGCAAATCAAAAACGTTGGGTGACTACAACATTATTTACAGACTGGTTTCTGAACTGCTTTATACCCAGTGCTATGCAATATTTGGCCTCAAAATCCTTGCCTTTCTAAGCTTTACTTCTTATTGATAATGTTCCTGGCCATTCTGAATCTCCTCCAAGTTTGCTGATTCAAACATAGAAGTTTGCTTCCTACCTCCTAAAACTGCATCACTGATACAACCATTAGATGAGGAAATAATAGCAGCGTTTATAACATATTATGTAAAGAGAACTTTCAAATAAATAAGAAAAGATTAATATCTAAAAATTTCCACTACATTTAAAATTTTATGTATGACAATTGTTTCGACACTCTGTGCCTTTTTCAAATATAAACTATACTGTATTTGAAAAAGGCAAAAAAAAGGAATTTTCAGTTATGTGTTGCATAGCATGGAACAAAATCCTGTTCTCACTGTTACTGAGAGTCGTAAAGCTTTTAATATCGCCCATTGCATAACATTTATCAAATAAGCAGTGGAACAACAGCAGTAATGCCAACAATTTGACATTATTTTCGAAAATCAATTTTACCTTTATAACAAAATTAATAAGGACCTACATATTTATAATATAGAATTCATACATACACATCTATAGTGTCTTAATTATTCACACACTATTACATGCATATGTACTTATTTATGTACATATTTTACATTTTTCTGTTTTTAAGTGTAATTCCAGAAAATCCCTCGCCAACCGCGACCCTCTATCCGGAACGGAACTCCCGCAATTTACGAAGGAATACTGTAGAAAGAACATATAGCCCACATTCGATATGGGAGAAATGAAACATCTTATAGTGTCCAACATGTGCCCGACCATGACCATAATATAAATATTAGTAACTGAAGAAAAGAGTAGGGCTTTGGATGCATATGAGCATTCATATAACAAAATGTAAGGAAACCGTAATCCGGCACAAAGTACCTATTCCATTCAGTGAACATTTTGAATTATTAAGTTAACATCACGGTTCATGATTTTTACAAGTTTAAGTAGGTACGGTTGCCATATAAATTGAACATTTTAGTTTTAGAATTAGACTGAATTATTTCCTGATGCTAACGTCCTTAGCAAAACGCGCGTCGAGAAATTTAGAAAAAGTTATTTGGTGTTTAGTGGTAACTATATTCGAGTTTAGTGTTTCCCCACAGTTGCCCCACAATTTACGGCTCTTAGCTGAGTTAACTGCCTCCTACCATGTTTTGCATATTTTTTCAATTGTTTCTAAGATGGCCTTATTCCATGTTTTACGGGGTCTTTTCCTTTTGTTCTTTCCCATCGCTCTAGCTTCCCAAACTCAATTGGTTTGTCTGTCTTGGTTCATTCTGTTCAGATGGGCGACCCATCTTAGTTTTTTTCTCTTCTATTTTTCCTATGAGTATTTCCAGGTTGTCTCTGTCTATGTTATTGACCTGGCCTTATTACCTGACCTTGTCTATTATTTTTATTCCCTGTACCTTACGAAGGTATCTGTTGTTTGTACTCTATTCTTTTGTTGTTCATTCAGGACCCAATTTTCGCATCCATATGTTATTGTGGGGCTATACAATATCGATTTATATATTGTTAATTTGGGTTTTTTATATTTGTTTGTTGTTTATGAAGCCTCTGCTAAGTGATTAGAGCAATCTCCCTGCTTTCGCCAGTTTGTTGTTCAGTTTGTCGTCCTGATTTCCCCTGTTATTAATAATAGTACCCAAGTAGTTATACTTTTCAGCATGTTAAATTTCCAGATTGTTTAAGATTATTGTTCTCTTCTTGCAATATTTTTGGTTATTTCTCAATATCTGTGTTTTATTGACATTGATGTGTAAACCAATTTTTTTCCGCTACTTCGTTCCATACTCCTATATTGATTTTTAATTTTTTTGTCAGATTCTACCATGAGAACTATATCGTCACCAAATATACACATCTCTACATTAATTACTTTTATCTTTCCCCATCCTACAAAGTATTTCTTAAATTAATTCTTACATATTTTGATTATTTCGTCTATTATGTTTATAAAAAGTAGCGGACTCCGACTTCCTCCTTGTCTCACTCCTATGATTTACTATACCACTATATTTACAAATTCAAGAAGATAATGTGTTATATCTGAGTCATCGAAGAGAAATAGTTAAACAGCAATTTATACATTGTTTTGCTCATTCCAAATTCGATACATATTAATTAGTATGGTAGGTAAATACTTGTGAAATGATAAGCAATTTATGAAGGGGTATTGATAAGTAAATAGCTCTGAATATTTTTAATAGACAACATTACAAGTTTTAGCAAACAAATTTGATTTAAAAAATGAATTCTCAGCAATCTGTCAGCAAAATCGAATATTATTCAATCACAAGGTGGGTGATATTTACATTCGAACGGTCACGCGGCGTTGAATCGACCACACTCGATATATTTTCGGTCATAAAATCTTACATCTACTTCAGAAGTATTTCTCATCTTTAGTAACCTCTTACATGCTCACCATGTAGACAAAAAATTATATATACCAATTTTCCTGAGCGCGGTCCGTAACGTACACATATAATTTGTTTTAGTCGCAGCGTAAATGAATAGTTTAGGGCCACCCGACGTCGAAAAAATTACATGTGACGCTCTTCGCGATAATATTTTTCGCAACATTGTCTCACAAAGTTTGTATGTAAAGCAAAAATGAAATCAACTTCAAGAAAAAATAACATGACCTTTGATAATCTTTTTTCGTGTTTTAGATATTGCATGAATAAATGCCATGGTAATCTTGATGGCAAACTTAAACATAAGTGACGGAAACTTATTTAACGGACCAGGCCCAAGTTCCAGGGTATGCATAGAAAGCTACAAAATTTGTCCTGCTAAAAGACACAATGTTTGTTTGTGTTTGTCTGCCTGTTTGTCTGAGGAATATTTGTCGGAATCGTACTACATTTCATTGCAATGAATGTTACCGTGATGAAGAGACTAATGATGAAGAAAACTAAACCTAAGACAACGAAATAAATACAGGCAGATAATAAAAATTTGTGTTGCTGTTTCATTGATTTCATTATCAAACTTGTTGATTTTATAAATTTAATTTTAATGTACGTTTAAGTAAGAGTTATGTTGCTAAAATGTTTCCTAATCCAAAGAGAACGTGTATACGCAGAATTAAACTTAAAATTAAGAGATAAATACAGGTAAATAATAAAAACTACTGTATTTTTTATTACTTGACCTCGCCAGTGTAATTTTACTAGTTAGTAACAAAAATTTTGTAAAATTTTGTTACCAAATTGTTTTCTAATTTAAAGTTAATAAAGTGTGCTAGATAAACATGTTTTTTTTTATTTGTCTTCTAAATATAAAAAATCTTTAATAAGTCTTTAAAGTTACGCGCGACCGCTGTTGTAACAAATGACCGCGTCCCTGCTAGAAGGTTAAAGTTTTTCTCTAACTTAAAATAAAATGTATGATAACATGTGGGCGATATTCAAAAATCAGCGCATGACAATGTTGATAGTGTTCATCTCTGTTTACAAAACTTTAGAATAAAATTGTGGAAATGCAACAAAGAAACATTTTAGAATAGTGTTTGTATTGCGAATAAATTTGGTTTACGCTAGCGTATATAATTAAGTTTTATTACTATTTTTTAGTGCTTGTTTATTTGTTAGACACAGTTATAAACTATATACACATACACACATATATATATATATATATATATATATATATATATATATATATATATATATATATATATATATATGTATATGTATATATATATATATATATATATATATATATATATATATATATATATATATATATATATATATATATATATATACATATATATATATATATATATATATATATATATATATATATATATATATATATATATATATATATATATATATATATATATATATATATATATGAGTACTTTTGTTGGTGGATGACTGGAGACGAGCCCCATCCATCCCTTCATCTTGATGTTTCTTGATCGTCGATCTTGATCGTCGATCTTGATCGTCGTCTTGATGTCTCTTGATCTCTTGATGTTTAGACTCTTCAGGGTACCTACACATGCTCCCCTATCAAAAATAGAGAGACCCTATCCACAGCCAACAACCAATGTTCTCGCCGACTTCCCGTCGGATGGCGTATATATGCAATGTCATATTTCTTTGGACTGCGTCCAATGAGACAACAGTAGTTGAGTGTCATCATACACCCAACCAATTGGGTTCCACAATCTCATGTGGAACACACAACAACCTACGTCTCCGCCTTAATGAGCTTTTTTGTTGGTTGATGACGGATGATGATGGATACGAGCCCCACCTATCCCTTCAACATATATCAATATGATGGTATAGTAATGCCTTACAAAGCAGGTAGCAAGCGCCCTCTAGGCTTAAGAACTAAGCTCAAGCTGGTACCGAATTTGAATTTGTCGCCTTTAAAAACCCAACTACTCCGATTTTGAACATGATATCTCAACCGTTTTTAAATTATCTTAATTTTTCGAATTGCCAACACATTTATTAACTAAATCTTTTTAGTAATAATTATATCAACAATGCAACCAAAATTATTTCGATTTGTCGGTACGTGAATTTAAGTTCCATTTAAAGCAAAAAATGCATTCTGTACGCGAATATCACGATATTCTTCATATTTACGAAGAAGCTCTCCAAAATTACCTGAAAGACCACTTCCAGCTCAGCAAACATTTGCTTCACACAAACATAAGCTACTCAAATACTATTGGATATATAGTTCCGACATTTCAAGAATGTGGCGGCAGCGAGAAATCGGTCCTGTCGAAGTAGAAGAACAAAATGTAGATCTTTTTGAAGAGGATTCTGCCAGAAGTACTCGAATTGTTGCGCAACATGTTGGAGTTTCTTATTGGATTATACACAGAATATTAAATGAGCAATTACTCTACCTTTAACGGGTACAAATAGTATAAACATTCTTACTCCCTGATTTTTCACCCAGGCAAAAATATTGTGAATGGTTTGGTTGGGTTGGGTAACCATAGTAATCCAATTTTTGGTCAATATTTTATCAATTCATAAAGTTTCTTTTACAAGGTATGGAATGGTGGAATTTTCGAACAATTAATTTAATAAAACAATTAAATACAATCGTGGTGCGTCAAAAGCCATGCATAATATCTACACAGGTGACGAACCTTGGATCTATGAGTATGAGCACGAAAGTAAACAGCAGTAGACTGTTTTTCAAAATGAGCCAAACCCAATATAAGTTGCTCGCATATGAAGCACTTCGAAGCAAATGGTTGCATTTTTTTGTGATAAATGGGCATGTGGCTACTGGAGAATCGTAGAACGGCCAATTTTGAATGGTACACAACAATTTGTTTGCCAGTTGGTTCAGGCGCAAAAGTGTATCATCACGGAGAGTATTTTGAAGAGTAATAAAACCATTTTCCATGATAAATAGATAAAAAGTTTTTATTATTCCGGATACAAAAATAGCAACACTGCTATAAATAGCAACTACTTTCTAAAAATATGAAAATTTATGTTTTATATTTTTTAATACATATATATTTTCCATTTAACAAAAATATCTTAATTATATTCCAACAGAATTTCAGTCATAAATGTAGGTAATGTAACCTCCTCGACGGGTATCATAAGCTCCTTTTATTTCACCATTTTTAGTGCTAATCGATGTTAGTGCCGAAAAACCATCTTCGGTTTGAAAATAAGTAACTTGATGTCCAATATCTTCTAGACCGCTAGTTAGCTCAGGCCACTAAAATAAAATCAAATGCTCACTGAAATACATGGAGAATTTAAATGTATCATTTACCAAAATACACCAATCTTTAAAAATTATTAAGGGATAATGTGTAAAAATGATAATAAGATATAAAATAGAGCTAGAAATAAAATTGGAGATTCACCCATAATGTGTAAAGATTTACTTTCAAACAACAAAAACATTAATTAGTTCTGGCAAAATACAAGCTGTCGAATAGAAAAGTTTTACTCTTCGGATCATTTTATATTATAGTATAGTGACATATAGCGACTAAGGTGTAATAAAAGTATATACCTTTTTCAGGTACTTAGATATTCACTATTTAAAAATTTATACCTGGAGGTTATTCTAAACTTAATGAGATTTACCACTAAACACCAAATCACTTTTTTTGAACTGCTCGATGCACGTTTCGCTAACCATGTTAGCATCATCAGGAGATGATTTAAATGTTCAGTCAACTTTTTCAATTATTAATGCAAGACTTAGTAAACTTCATGGTTCATGATTTTTACACGTTTCGTTAGGTAGGGTTTTTCATATAAATAGTACAGTTTAGTTTTAGAATTAGATTAAATCATCTCCTGATGATGCTAACATGGTTAGCGAAACGTACGTCAAGAAGTTTCAAAAAGTGATTTGGTGTTTAGTGATAAATCTCTTCAAGTTTAGTATTTCACCCCAAAGGTTCCAATAGAAGAATTGATCTGGAGGTTATTGTTCCAAATATAGGTCGTTGTTTTCGATAACCTCAAACCAGGATCCAGTAATTATATTCCTCTTCGGACAATGAGTCTTTGGAGAGCCTTCTTCAGCCTTGAATTTTTCTCCTCGCAAAACGTAAGCCATAGACTGGAACAAGTCGTATTCGACGGAGCGAGGTCGGTGCTGGATACCGTGTGAGAGAGAATTTCAAAGTCCAATTCGATATTTTTAAAGTGACCGGATGTGAAGTGCAAAAATGGATTTTTTCGCCAGAACAGCGTATACTCTGTCAAGTTGAACTAAGTGGAGTTCTGAATTCATCGCCTTACTATCAGAAACCAACTCAAAAGAATTATTCCTTTCGAATTTCACAGGACAAAATTGTCAAAAAGGTCATGCGGTCTTTTTGACAATTTTTCCTCGCCTTGGTACCGGAATAGCTGGTTACCCAGGCATAACCTAATGGTTTACTTCATTAAGATTACTAAAATAAAGCCATTTTCCATGGCAGGTAGCAATACGTTTGACGAATCGAAAATCAGTAGATTTTTTGAGGAAAGTTTGGCACATTTTATTCGGACGTATGGCGTGCTGCATAGGCATGTCATGAGAGATGCCTCTACAGCACATTGGCATCATTCGTATGAATGATCATGGCATCATTTATATGAATGATTATGGCATCATTCATATGAATTTGGAGTATCCCACATTTGTGAGGCATATGCCTCACAAATGTGGGGCATATGCCTCACAAATGTGGGGCATATGCCTCACAAATGTGGGATACCCTCAATTCACCTCAAAGTTTTCTAATGCTTGTTTTAGGATCTGCATCGAGAGATCGTGAATAACCTGCTCTTCCCCTATCTTCAATACTCATGTCCTCCTTCCGAAACTTTTAGAGCCAGAGCTAAGAGGTGCGTATTGATTCGGTACCTTCTCCCTCTACTTAGCAAATGTCACGAGCAGCGTCAGTCGCTTTAAAGGTTTTTTAAAAATAATGCCTTAAAATTGTTGTAATTTCACGACTTATGTCACTCACTTTAACGTTTTTGTTAAAAACAGTCGACTAAATCTTTAGCTCTGAAATCACTTTTGTACTGAAAAAGGAATATTTATTTGTCGGAGCAAAAAGGAGAAATTGAATCAAACTTCTGAACAGTAACTTTGTTCATTCGTAATGATATAAAGCATAATAATATATTTTGAGAGTTGATCTGGAAAACATCAGTGGAACTACTTTTGAAATATTTCAAGATTATGATGATTAAATGTTTTTAAGCGGTTTGAAATATTGATGACATGATGACATGGTGAGAGGAAGATACTATAAATATTTTACTAAAAATACTATAAATACCATTAAAATATATTTTTTCTATATTCTACATACCTTTATCTAATTTTCTAAATAATTTCTATTTTTGTTCAAACAATTGTTGTTCAAACAACCATACCGCTCCACAACAAGTTTTTGTGTTTCGACGTCAAAAAAATCTATCGACTGTCGGCTGCAAAATTCCTTTCCTGTGCCAAAAGACAGTTGCCATGATCTTTCGTGTTCAAATTGTCTGTTTCTCACTCTGGTTTGCGGCGATGTATGTCACCATTCCATTGACTGTTGCTTGGACTCAGGAGTCATATGAGACACCCAAGTTTGATCTCCAGTAACGATATGGTTTAACAATTCATCTCCTTCCTCATTTTATCGAGTCAAAAACGATAAAGCACAGCCCAATCTCTTTATTTTATGATCTCTAGAAAGCAGTTTTGGAATCCACCGAGAACACAACTTTTGGTAATTAATTTTTTTTTCTTTTTTTGGGTTTTTCGCCACGAACTAAAACTGAAAAAAACTCGTACTTCCTTTCTTTACTTCATATAGTATTAATATAATTTATTTTTTAGATTCGTTTTGAAAACGTAGGGAGAAGACCCTCCGAAACGTTAATGTTAAAAGTTTGTATTTATTTTAGAAAATTTTTATATTTTTAAACATTTTGTTCGTTAGGCAAATTTATTACAGAACAGAATCACTGAGAAATTTGTCTCCGTATAGTTTTTTGTTTTTACCCAGTGATTCTTTCTTTACATAAGAACAGGTATTTTTGATATTTTTTTGAGTTTTAGATCGTGGCGAAAAACCCAAAAAAAGAAAAATATATATGAACACGCCATTATCATTCTGACATTATTTCGATAATTCAGTTTCTCCGAAACAAGAGTGTACTAAACTGACCTTGAAGCATGGGGAAGTTCACTTAATAACTTTGAAATCGTGAATCGTTGGTTCTCTCAAATTTTGTTGTCTACATCACGAACCAAATTTTCATAAATCACAGAAGATCGGTCAGTGCGTGGCTGCACATTAACCCGTTTGTCTTTGAACATTCTCACACAGCACTCATAGCATTATCACCGTAAACCTCACAAATCTGACGGTGAATTTTCGCTGCTGCCAAGTTTCTTGTACTCAAGAATCGAATTACAAATCGTATCTCACGGTGAGCGGATGACTCAATTTTCTTAAACATCATAAACTTGTACAGCTCAGCACACATATAGACGATATGACTGCAAATGGCGCCTAAACGCACGCAAAGCATGCTGGGAGCAGACGCGCAAGCGCACCTTGGTGATAACCAATATTTTTTCTTATGTGATTTACAGCATAGAATTTACTTTTCATCTCTAGTAAAATTTAAACAAAAAATGGATATCTGCCTAATCTGCACTGTAGATGGTCATACACTGAATTTTCTTTTCAACTGAGAGTTGTTATAAAACCCAGTTTCTTTCCCTTTACTCTTTGTTTAATTATTTTAAACCTCGTTGTATTGTGGATCATGAAGTTCTCAGCTTTGTGGCTACTTCTTGGACGGTTAGTTCGGGATTAGCTTCAATTTCAATAAACAATAGCTCTCTATTAAACTCTTCCAGGTCTTCCAAATTTTATACCACCAAAAAAAATTAATTCTCAGTTCTTGATTTTTTAAACCAACATTAACATGTTGTGCGATCCAAGACATGAGAATAAACAGCATTAATGTAATTTGTGGAACTGTTATGCTTTCGAAACTCATAATACATTTAATATCTAATATGGAACTTGCTCTTATAGAGTTAATAATCTTTAATTTAACAATATTTTACAAAAACTAATAAAATGTTGTCCTTCCAAAAAGCGACTGAAATTTTTGTAAATTATTGTTGTGTTACTTATTAGTAACACAAGACTCATCAGATAGACACATCAAGGAGCTCGAAAACTTTTTCGCAGTCTTATTCACTAGACTTAAGTCCTTGTGACTTTTTCATTTTTATAAGATTGAAAATTAACCTCAAAGTAGACCATTTTGGGACATTGAAGAACTTAAAAAATGCCGTAAATACAGGGAACATAGTAGATATATAAGGAGAAAAGATCAGTAATAATAATGGTAAAAGATCGATCCAATTTTAGCTCTTAAATAATCTGATGAAGGGCGATTTGAAAGTCGATAATCGATTATATCGTGATTAATAAAGAATGTAAAATAAGCTGCCAGTACCCTTTGCCAGAGGCTATTTTGATATCAGAATGGCTAAAAGAAAGTACATTAATATCAAAGCGATTAAAAACAGCCATAAATTTTCAAAAGATAAATTTGGATCATTGTAAAAGGAGAATAGAGGAAACTATACGGCTAAAGGTGAAATGTTATGGAAACTAGCAATCTGAGGATACTGAGAAACTATGGGTGACATTTAGATACATTTGTGTGGAAGCTGCTGAGAACAGAAAACATACCTTGTTGGTGATTGGAAGATATTAGTGAAAAATTTAAAAGAAAAGGAACTGCGAAAAAGTACCTAGCTAATAAAAGTATAATAATGTACATGAAATATAAGGATCAAAGGAAGAGAGGCGAAAAGATTATAATGGAAAGATTTTGAAAGACTTTGAAGAGAACAAAGGGACAACGTAAAATTCATCAGAAATAAAGAAGAAAATTTGGTATGAGGATGCTGAGATAATGCAAGTTTGGCTAGAACACTTTGAGAAAATATTAGAGTGATTACTCACATTCACACTTCAGTGATTGATGAGAGGAAACTAAAAGAAGACATTGTCCCTTATTATGAGCGAATAATGCTGTTCATATGGGTAAACATAGGAAAGTTGTGGTGAATTATAGTGTTGGAGTGGAACTGCTCAAGATTATGGGAAGATCGAGAAGATATCCTCTCCTTAAGATACTCAACGGTGAATGGAAAACCAGATATACACCGAGAGACTGGGAATTAGCAATCAGTTTGCCAATTTAAAAAAAAAGGAAACCACTCAAAGTATTCTAATCACAGATGGATTTCTTTGGCTGTTAAGTGCAATGAATAAAATATGACTAGTATGGGTTCATAACGAATATTGCGAGAATTCAATGAACTTAGAACCGGGGCAGGCACACATGATTTAATCTTTACATTACATGTAAGAAAGACCTTGGAAACAGGAAATAAGCTATATTTGTATTTTATAGGTCTTTATAGGACCTTCGATGGCAAAAATATGGCAAACTCTGCGTTATAAAGAAGTAAATGAACAATTAAGTTCTTTACTCAAACGATAGAAATTAACTTTAGAACATGAGCTCAAGTGGCTTGTAACAACTAAGGGCTTTAGGCAGGAAAGCATTTTGTACCCGCTATTGTTTATCACCTTTAGCGATGAACTAGCTAAGAAAGTAGGTGCAATAATTCTAGGAGCTAAAGTGGATGTGCATAAATATCTGACGGTTGGAAGAACTCATATATGCGAACGATCTGATGTTCGGGGCAAAAAGAAGAACAATTTGCAAAATGCTCTGGATACGTGGAACAAAATGGTTTCAGAAAAATACCTACAAATAAATGTGGAGAAGACTTAAGTGATGGTGGTTTTAGGATGCTTGGAAAATCTTAATATCTAAGTCTAAAAATAAATCAAAAATGGACAAAATTTAAATATCTGGGGGTCACCTTGGAGCAGAAGGGAAATGGAGAATGCGATCTAATAAACAGAATAGCTAGTGCCACTAAAGTTTATTATGTAATGTACACACTCTTTCTCTGAAGTAAAATTTCTAAAGAAACCAAATTAAGTTTAGAGTTGTTTATAGTGTTTATAACTACACATATGTCCAAAAGTTTGGAATATTCAAACATTTCACTTTTTATTAATATTAAGTTTTTCTTTTACTCATTTAGGTAATCAACATTTTATTTCAAATTTTACTGGTACCAAATAAAACTCGACACCAAATGAAAAATGTGTGCAAAATTGATTTATTATTTCGGAGTCAAAAAATTATAATGTACCAATTGCCTTCAAAAGTAATTTAAAAATAAAAAGAACAACTTTCAATATAACTAATAAGCAGTATTTCCTCCATGGCCTGTATGCATGCTTGTAAACGATTTGACATGCTGTCGATTAAAAGATCAATTTGGGCTTGTGGAATTCTCTCCCATTGTTCACCGGCAGCATCCTTTACTTCTCACAGGGTAAGAGGAGGATTGTTTCCTTTCATGATGCGTGTTTTCAGAATGTCCCAAGCATGTTTAATTACATTCATGTCTCAGGAATTTGCTGGCCACCCTAACTTGGTTATTCCCACCTCTTCAAGAAAATGTTGTACTGCTGCGGTTTGATGAGGAGGTGCGTTGTCATCCATGAAAACAAATGAGTCCCACTGCGCCTCGGAACAGACGCACAATATGATTTAAAGCTTTCTTGATGTACACAGCACTGGTGACTCTTCTCTCCAGAACTAGTAGAGCTGGAGCCAAAACGTCACGACCTCACCTTTAAATGGGATACGTGGTTGAGCTATTTCTAGTCAGATTTGTCGACCTGGAACTCTCCAAACTAATGACCTTCGTGAATCAGAAACCAAGCCAATTCTCGTCTCATCGGAGGACATCACGTTATTCCAGTTAGGTCTATGATCTCCCATTTACTCGCGCTTATTGCAATCTTACCCCATTCCCATTTGTCTCTTGGAATTTTTTATGAATTTTTGATAAAACACTTTAGGAAACATCTAGAATTTCCGCGATATCACTTTGATTGAAGCCCTGTTGTTACAAAGCAATCACTCTTCATCAGCTAAAATAATATATCATGTTTCTAGGCATTTTTAAACGGATTGATTGGAAATTAAAAAAGAACTGAAATAATGTGTAAATACCAGTATCAACGAAATGTGCAAAAATCGAAAGACTTGTGTTATCCGTAAAACAATGCTTTTATTATTTTCATTTAAAAACGGTCTAAAATAAATATCCATCACAGTTTTTAGAGTATCATAGGTGTAGATATCCTATTTGTAAATATTCCAAACTTTTGGACATATGTGTAGTTATAGTGCCAGAAAGGTATTGACTGAACAATAAAAAGCAAAACTACAAGTGTGTGAGATGAGAGTGTTGAGAATAATAAATTAAATAAGGGGTAATCGAAGGACATATAGAAAAATACCCAGATAGGGGGGAGATTGACCGTAAGATCGTTATTGCAATTAATTGAGAAAAATCAGTTCGAATTGTTCGAATGCCAGAAACTCACTAGCTGAAAACCTCACGAAACGGGTAACTGCTTGGAAAGGAGCAACGGTGTTGGTCAGAGATAAGAAAAAAAAAGGAAAACCGGATTCCACTAAGAGGACTAATGTAAGGAAAATATGTTTCAAAAGTACTTACCGATTCGTTGAAACCATTTTCGAGTTGCAATGTCATCGGAAAAAGCTGATGATGAACCCTCAAGTCATTTAATGCTTCTTGTATATCAATGTCATACCAGAGGTGTTTAATAATAACCTAAAAGATAATTCTTAGTTTCAGTTTCTCCAAAATTTAAATATTTTATTCAAAGACAAACGATATATTTGATTACAGAATAGGTGAGGATAGTGATTCCCAAACTTTATGATTCTACATCCCTTTTTAAAAAATCTAACCTTGGCGCCTCCTACTCCCAATTATTACTATTAAGGTTCGTTAAATCTGTCTGTCATTGAGGAGAGTGTGTGCAACGCAGAGATGTACAAGATACCTCATAAAAAGTATCTGGAATATAATCTTGTATCTGATATCTCAAATACATTACTTAAAAGTATCTTGTATCTTGTATTAAAGATACTTTTTATGAGGTATTTTGTACATCTCTGGCTACTGGTAGCTGTTTTTTTATTAGGGGTTGATAGTTCGGTTTCAGGCAGCAAATACCGATAATCCCGTTCCGTAACTTTGAAAAGTAAAGATATTCGAAATAATGAGAAATCTGAATTAGCAAACTAGCCAAGTTTTCACTAAATAAGTGGAAACATCTTGAACTAAATTTTTGAAAATTTTAGTCAGTTTTTTGTAATTTTTAGGGGGAAAGCCATTGAAAATTTTATTTTTTTTAAATGTATCGAAAGTATATATTTTCAAAAATACGTAGGTTAAATTTTAAATTAAAATTCAGAGAATTGACTGAGTTACAGTCACTTCATATAAGCGGCCTATAGACCTGTAACTTGGTTGCCAACCATGTTGCCAACTTTTTTGCCACAAACCATTCAACCTTACCAGCAACATCAGTTTATAAAAAGTTGTCGTATAAACTATTTTGTTGTGTGTACAATAGAGATTCCAATTATTTTACTACTTATTAGGGTTTCAAAATGACACAGACGCTCCAACATGGTTGCCAACATTAGGCTCCTCCTAGTAAAAATTAAAACTTTTTGTCTCTGACTTTTTGTTGCAACCGTCGATGGAACATGGTATTGCAACTGATGTCCACAAACGTTCAACGCTGTTTGCAACATGACAAGTTGACATCATGCAGCAAGTGCAGATAATCCCGTTTCGTATAAATAAGACGTTAGAGATGGTAACAGTACTTGTATTGCTTTTGTTGACCTAGTATTATATTTTTGGGTTTGATTGAATAAAAACTGAACTAGGGTTTCACTATGAATTGTTTGTTTAAATGAAATATTCTATAATAATTCTATTACTTTTTTCTTTTAAACAGTTATCAATCCAAATTCATCATCTTGTTCATCGAGTTATAGTTTCTGTATCCATACAGACATTGTAAAATGAATATATTCGAAATAATGAGGAAAATTAATTAGCCAACTAGCCAAGTGTTCAGTAAATAAGCAAAAACATGGTAAACTTAACGTTTTGTAAATTTCAGTTCCATGGCACTAAACATTTCGACCAAATAGGCAAATTTAAGAATAAAGTTATCATTTTTAAACAAATTTGTCTCTTTATTATAATTTTCAAAATTATGACCAAAAAAGGACAATCTCTTATTTGGATTCAATCACCATTTGGATCACTTTTGCACGAGATAGCCAGCGTACTTGACAATATTACAGAAGGGAGGTAAATACATTGTCCACTTTGGAAGCAACCTAAGTTTAAAGAACTTTTATTCAGTTTAACTTTAGTACAAACGTTTGTCGCTCATATGTATTGACACTCTTCTTTTTTAAGATAACTTTTTCTTTTTAACTATTGTTTTCTTCTGTTGAAACGGAAGTTCGGAAAAGTCTGGACGTCATTCAAACAGTCTGGATGTCGAAGAAATCAAGGCTATAATTGTCAACGGTCCACAAACTTTGGATGCCTCACGCACTTAACTGGTGGAGAAAAGTAGAATGCGTACAACAACGTGGTATTACATACTACCAACTATTCCGCTTCCTCCAAAATTGTTTAAATGGGAAATCTTTTAAAATTGAAGAAGAGGTGGAAAACATCTTGGTGATACTATGAACCTACCACTACGTTAGCAAAAACGTTAGCAAGTTTTAAATAATAACGTTAATTACATAATAGACTAAATAAATATTTATAAACTATTCCTGTTCCTTTAAAAAATCACAATGGACTCTCCGGACAAATGACTCCGGATAGTCAGATTTAGACAATTATTTCAAAATTTGACTATAAGATCGTACAAGTATTGCTACCATAAACTTTTTACAATAAAATCAGACACATAATATCCCACATGTTTTAAATAACATTATAATATAAACTTACCGACGCAACAGTAGTAGTAATTTTTTGACCTCCAGCTCCACCTACTATCATAGCCACATCGTTATTTTTCAATATAATTGTTGGGACTATAGAAGACTGTGGCCTTTTTCCAGGACTAATCAAATTATTACCAGAAGAAGGTTTACTATCAGGTTTAGAAAAATCATCCATTTCATCATTCAAAATTATACCAGTCGAGTTAGAAGCAAAACCAGCTCCAAAACTATAATTAGACAAATGTTACATGCTATTAACATCAAATCATCATCAAATTTTGAACATCTAATTTTGAGCAAAATAATTCGGTTTTTTGAAAGGAGATTTGTAGGCCAACTTTCTCTGCACATTCCTTGAGGACTTTGATCTGTTTGGTTGCTCTTTTTTCATTGTCTGCGAGTATGGCTAGGTCGTCTGCGAAAGCCAGGCAAGATATTTCTACGTTGTTTTTGGATCGTCCGAGTCGTATTGGTTTCCAGTGTCCTTGATTTTTCAGTTTTTTTTCCCATTCTCTTATGACTTTATCCAGGACCAGGTTGAAGAGGAGTGGGGATAATCCATCTCCTTGGCGTAGTCCAGTTTTAATCAAAAAGGGTTCGGAAATTTCTCCCATTAATTTTACTTTAGAGGTTGTATCAGTCAGTGTCTGCTTGATTAATTGTAGCGTTTTGGGGTCGATTCCTTGTTCTTCTAGGATGTTGAACAAAGATTTTAGGTCGATGCAGCCGTATGGTTTGTTGAAGTCCACGAACGTGCAGATGATTGGGACGTTCCTGATAGCTTTGTATTTCAGTGTAGTTTTTAGGTTAAATATTTATTCAGTGCATGAGTGACCACGGCGAAAGCCTGCCTGGTACTCGCCAATTTTGTATTCTAATTATTCTTGTGTTCTCTGGAGAAGGCATGCTGAGAGGATTTTGCAAGTGAATTGTAGTAAGGAGATTTCTCTGTAGTTGTTCACATCTGTTCTGTCTTCCTTCTTGTGCAGCGGGGCGGATAAGAGCACATTTCCAATCATCTGGTAATTTTTCTGTTTGCCAAATTTTCGTGATAATTTGCGTAAGTTCTTGCAGTGAATTTGGTCCGAGGTTTTTCAATAGTTCCGCGGTGCCTGTGGATTTCTTCCTGTGTTGGCGGAGGTGATTCTGAGTGGGTAATTTTCCTTGGGGAATCTTGTGGGCGTTCAGGGCAATTGATTGTATCAGGGCAATTATATATATATATATATATATATATATATATATATATATATATATATATATATATATATATATATATATATATATATATATATTTTTTTTTACACAGTTACAGGAGTATGCAATGCGTTGAAATTATGCCAATTATTCTATTATAGATGCCATCTTTGAGGTATGGAAATAAAACAATAGGACTGGTAACCTTCGATCTGAAAATATTATTGGCTTTCTATTTAAAGGGGAGACCGCAGACCTCGGAAGAGTCTTCAGTATGAAACTAAAGTTTGAACACTCTAGAGTCACTTGATGGTCCAAAGCAATTCTTTTCGTGAACTGGATCGTTGAAAATGTGTAGCTAGAATTTTGAACAATGGTGCACTATCTAGACCCAGCTTCGATTGAAGATGAACCTCGCAGCAGAAGGCCTTCAATGCAAGAATTCATGAAAATCGATCGGGGAAGAATGAAGGGAAAGTCTGACTTGCACAACCGTGTCATTATCGATGATGCGTCTTCGATTTGTAAACACGACCTGAAAATGAAGTGTTAGAATCAGGAGTGACTCACTCCAACCTCACCATCGCCAAAAAAAAAGCCAGAATGAGCAAATCAAAGATCAAAAGCATGCTGTTTGACGTTTTCCAAAAGTTTAGGATACAAAGTTATATTTGTAACGGTAACCTTAAAGAAAAATCTTAATCGCAATAGTAATCATTAAACAAGTTTACACGTAATTTTGGTATAAATATGACACAATAATTGTAACAATAACATTCGAAACTTACACTAAATTGATTGTACTAGTAACAGAAATAGCATCTCCATTAGGTGCTAATACAGAAATGTGGGCAGTACCATGATCATCTACTCCAGCCGAATTAGCGCCATAATATTGAGGATCCTGACTTGTTTTATTATCGAAAATATTTGACCTTATATCTTTTGCATATTCTTTTGACGTTAAATTGGAAACTAGCTGTAAAATACATTAAAGGTTTAAGATATCGTTTCTCAACCTTTTTATTGTTGCGACCCACTAAATAGCCAAAAAGTTAAGTAAAAAAAGTTGTAACCCTCTCACTACAATATGTTAATTTGACGTCTATCAAATTTTTACATTGGCCGGTTAATACGGCGACGATTCGGCCTTTTTGCAGTATTGTGATTTTTGAAGAATCGTTTTTATTTTTAAATGGCTTATAAACTCTTACGAGAGTGTTCATACGCCGATCATTCATCCCGAGCGCGCTTGAGCAGATTCGTACAAGCTATACGCTTTGGTAATAAAAACAGGAACAAGATGAATAGTTTCATTGTTAATTACGTTTTTACGAAAATAAAAACTACGATTTCTTATCTCAACCAGTGTTAAATACTACGATTTCTGCTCTCACTCAGTGTTCAATAAATTAATAACAGTGTGGTAATAAAATAATTGAATAACATTAAATAAAATGTACAAATTTGTGATAAAAAGAAATGCACCGTCTATATCTAGTGAAACAATAAAGAAGAGGACCAAATTTTACAATGAAACATATTTAAAATATGGATTCGTGGCTTTAGATGACAAGCCGTAATGTATTTATTATCAAGTTCTGTTCGCGGAACGCATAAATCCTTCAAAATAATTTCGGTATCTGAAAACAAAGCACCCGTCTTTACAAAATAAACCATTAGAATTTTTCGAGCGTAAATCACTCGTTGAAAAATCAACAAATCAAGGCGTAATGAGACCGCAGAACTTCAAGCATACTATTTAGTAGCATTAAGAGTGATCAGGGAGTCTAAGTCCCACACGATTGCAGAAAAGCTTATTTTAGCCGGGGCAATTAATATGGTTAATGCAATGATAAGTCTGGAAGAAGCAAAAAAAATTCAAACAATACCATTTTCAAATGACACAATATCGAGACGTATTAATGAAATGCCCAATGATGATCAAATGAATGTTTTTATATTCAGTTCGACGAGTCAACAGACGTGTCGAATTTGGCGCAATTTTTGTTTTTAGTCCGATACGAATGCGAGGGGTCAATTAAAGAAAATATGCTCTTTTCCAAATCAATACCTGGTCGTGCAACTGGGGAAGGATTCTCCAAAGTTTTTATTGATTTATTGAAAAACGAAAACTTGGACTTTAATAAATGCATTGTCGTATGTACTGATGGTGCAAAAGCACTAATAGGGGAAAAAGAGGGGTGTTATAGTAAAATTAAAAGGCATTTTGCCACATATGGATTGAACGTACTGCTTTCTTCACAGAAATGCGCTTGCTACAAAAAAGATGCCAGATAATTTACAAGTTGTGCTGTTAGAAGCCGTGAAAATTGTTAATTTTTTTAAACACCGACCATTGCAAATTAGATTGCTTTCCACATTGTGGGAAGAAATGGGTGCCTAATAGCACTCATTGATTTTCCATATTAAAGCCAGGTGGTTGTCGTGAGGAAAAGTTCTAACGAGGCTTTTTGAAATGCAAGATGAATTAAAAATCTCTTTTACAGATGAAAATAACCCATTTTCAGAGTTTTTACAAGATGGAGCTACATTACGGTGGGCTTACTTGAGTGATATATTTTCACATTTAAATGACTTGAATATGAGTTTACAAGGCCGTAACAAAACCTTTATACCAGTGACAGACAAAGTCAATGCCTTCATTAAGAAGCTTGATATTTGGATTATACGCCTTGCAAACCGCACTTTTGATGCTTTCATTTTAACTTTGTACTATAATATATTACCAAAAATATAGATTTAGAAAATTCGTTATTGATCGGGTGTTGGAGAGCATAAAAACGCATTTACGCGACTTGAAAATTCAGTTACTGGAATAATTTTCAGATAGAATCGATGATTCGTCGAAAAGATGGGTTCTCAATCCGTTTGTTGAAAATGTTGTTGCAGCTGCTGAATTACCTATTGAGATACAGCCAATTTATTGAAATATTGCCCGACAAAACTCTACAACTAAAATTTTTAACTCAAGATTTAGATAAGTTTTGGCTTGCACGACAATGTGAATACCGAAGCCTAGTAACGAAACCTTTGAAAACATTGATCCCCTTCGCTACTTCTGACATATGCGAAAAAAGCTTCTCGTCTATAGTAACTTTAAAAAATAAATATAGAAATGGTCTATTATGACTGGAAAATAATTTACTTATGTGTATTTGCCATGATGATCCACGTATAGAAAAACTTTTAAGTAAAGAACAAAATCAACCGTCGAATTAAATTATTATTTCAAACAACTTTGGCTATTACTTTCAGTTTATTTTATTATGTTGTTATTACCCGGGAATATTTAATTTTCTAACACTTGTTTTTAAATTAAAAATACTTTATTAAAAGGATGTTTTGTATACGAGTCTTATTTCTTGAACACATTGCGATACCCCATATTCCTGAACGCGATCCCCCTAGAGGTCGCGACAACCAGGTTGAGAAACGATGGTTTAAGATGTATCGGGTTGTCAGGATAGTTTGTAGGAATTTTCCATTACTTTCTTTTTTACAACAAAAAATATATGTTTGATTAGTAATGTTAATTTTACATATTATCAATTCCTGTAGTATTTTCAATGTTTACGTTCAGATTCTCTTTGATTTGCCTTATTTTAATCAAGTTAATTCGAATTAAAATTATCCATCACTTACACTTACGCCACAATATGCTTTTTTATTTTAAAAAGGTCAAAAATGCTGTTCAAACAAAAAAATACAAGATTTGTGCCATTTCAGAAAGAGTTTTGTTGGAGAGACCACGGTGTAAAAGTGGCTTGGTCCTTGACCGTCCTTTAAGTACTGATGTCGAGGAAATAGCTGAAGATCCATGCACCATGGTCCGTGAGATAGTACATAAGTTAAATATTGGCAAATCAACTCATTTTAACTAAACGAATAAAAATAGGTGCATTTGTTGATACAATGTGTGGATTCAAAGTTAATGACTTAGTTACTATCTGCTCCAAACTTCCGTTCTGCAGCAGATAGTAACTGATGATGAAAAATGGATTGTGTACAACAACGTGCAACGAAAAATATCATGGGGGCTGACAGGGTTTTAAGTACGGTGAAAGACGGCCTTCATCCGAAGAAAGGTATGCTTTACAGAGATCCCAATCTCATCAAAATTTGCCACCACCCTTTCAATCCCACTAAATGCACACACTTTGAGTTTCTTCCATGCAACCAAATGATCAACACTAACCTCTGCTATTCACAGTTAGATCAGCTGGAGGCACTAATCGAAGAAAACTGGCCAGAATTCGCAATCAGGAAAGGCGTCGTGTTTTATCATGAAAATGTATGACCAGGCATTTCAATCCAGACCAGGCAAAAATTGTTGAGCATTAATGTTGATGTTTTGCTCCATCCATCTTATTCATCGGACATCACACCCTCGGATTACCATCTATTTCGCACCCTAACAAATTGTTTAAATCGTATATCTCTTAAAACGGAAGAAGAGGTGAAAAACAACCTGTCGATATTCTCTGGCAATAAAGGCAATATGAACTTACCACTATGTGGGTAAAAAGGTGTAAATATTCATTGTTATTACATAATAAACTAAATATATATTTACATAAACTATTTGCGTTTATCTATCTTTCCAAAAAATTCCTACGAACTTTCCGGACAACCCGATATAAAATAAATATCTGGCATGTATTAATTCATCTAGCAGGAGATAATATTAAAACATTCTTACTTCATCTAAATTAACGTCGCCTAAGTGAGTCCGACTACCATACGCAAATTTAAAACTTTCAATGATCCTTTGGAACGTTTGGACTGTATATAATTGATTTAAATTTATAAAGCCATCCAAAATGTTTAACATATATGTCAAAACGACTCCTGATCCTGGCAAAGGTGACGAATAGAGTGTATAATCATCACTTAATTCATTTCTTACAGATTCTTGCCACTTGGGTCTAAAATTATATTATGATTATAAATATATAAACTACAGTATATTATTATAGTGGGTGTAAGAGGAATTACTTTCGTAAATTTAACTAACGATTCTTCACATTATTTGAAAGAGATACTTACAACAAAGATCAAAAACTAACCTTTATGTTTTTGACCTTTGTTGTAAGTATCTCTTTCAAATAATCCAGGAAAAAAATTGCAAATTTATTAAATCACCAATCGAAAAGTCACCACTGGGTAATTGAGATGATCGTCACTACAAAGTGTGTTGGCGACAAAAATTATTTCAGTGTGTTTATTTAAATGCCATTTAAAACCAAAATTTTATTCTGTACGGGGATATCAGGATATGCTTTTTGTTTACGGAAAAGCAGCTTCCAATCAGTTTAGAAATATATCAGGCTTTTCCAGCGTGTTCGGGAAAATAGATTAAAACGGTGTTATGCTTGCATCGACTCATCAAATGTTGGACATTTTGAATATTTAATTCAATAACTTTGACAAACTGAACTAAATTTATGCTGAAACGTATGGAATAAATGGCTATAAAAATATTACAGTTTACATATCATCGCTATTATATATGGAAACGGTCAAATATCTCGAAAACGCTTTGAGATTCCTTAATAAAATTTTGTGCACAAACATCAGGAAATATTTGCCACTTTTTGGATATATTTTTTTTCTCGCATATTTGAAATCCAAGGCTAACTTGTTTTTTTTAAGACGACAGTACTTTTAAAGACGCCAGACAATTTCGCATCGTTGGAAAGATCATTTTTTCTGGATTCAACGAGATAAATATTAAATGTTTTTTTTTAAATAGATTTAAATTTTTTAAATCTAAAAATGTGTTCGGTCTGTTTTAGGGTAAATACATTTTTCATTTAGTAGGCTATGAAACAATGGATGATAAATGAAGTATTTTATTACATCTAACAACTGTTAACGTCAATTTGTGAATTTCAAATTTCTTTCAATTTGTATATGTATTTAACTGAAAGAGAAAGAATTGGAATACTAACAATTGTTGGATACGGTCACTTATGCTGAAGTTTGTCAGTAAGTAAGTATTTAATGAAGTACATTCGAACATCTAGTACATCAATTAAAACATTCAACGAATTTTCGTCATTAGTTTTTGTTTTGTAATTTGCGTAGTTTTGTTTGTAATTTAGTACTTGTTTCTCAATTAGACTTTGGATTTTCTCCCAGCAAGTCAATTTATTGTTTAGTTGTATTCTTACAACTATATCGATTTTCCAAGTAAAACTCTCATTTGACTCTAATACGAAAAGAAGCGTTCCTAATGACTTTAATGTCATTGGGAGTGCTTTTCTTCGATGTTTGAAAATGTGACATTGGTGGGCATTGGTGGGCATTGGTGGACTGTTTTCATTTAATCTTAGTTTCCAAGCCGTTGTCCAATTTTGTACTTCATCATGTTTTCTTTGTAGTAATATTGTAACTATGACGGAGTTTGTATGTATTGATAGATAGTGACCGTATCATCTGCAAATGTATCTGTATGCATGTGTTCAACTTCCTTGAGGTATCCCTGATTTGATGAGATATATTGTAGATATTTTTTAACAGTACCTTACCTTGAAGTATATTTCCTGAAGATAATATTCTAAAATAATCAAGAATGGGTGTGGTAGTTCTTTCTTTGGTTTGTACAAGAGGCCTTCATGTCAAACCTTATCAAAAACTGTTATTCGCCTAGCGAGTTATTATTTCAGCTTTGAGAAGAGAAAATAATTATTTGGAACCAAGTCCAATGAATACGCTGAATGTGGAAGCAAGTCGAAATTTAAGTTATGGAGTTTTGCAGCAACGATATACTACGAGAATCCCAGAAACTCATCGCCATAACTATTCCCGTAGATGAAACCGATATCTTTGGCGTACTTTCACTTGCTCCCAACCACTGTCTGGACTGCTCCTTGGTTTCTGATTTATAAAAATGCATCCATATTTTATATTCAGTTATAGAACATCGAATAAACTGAACAGAATGGACAGAGTACGAAATGAAAAAGTCGACAAATAATGAATGTTAATTATATAATGTGGAGGACATTAAAACCAAACAATTAAGATGGTACGGTCACGTACAAAGAATCCTGGAAGATAGGCTATTAAAACAAATCACATGGACACTGCAATGCAGAAGAAGAAGGGGAAGGCCGACAAGAAGCTGGAGAGGTGGAATCGACGAAGAAATGAACGAAAGAAATTTGCTAGATCTACGGAAGGATAGAGAGGGATGGAGATTCGGAATAGGAATGCTCCGTGGAACGCTATTATTAAATTAAACTGATATTATTATTATTTATTACTCTAAATACTATTTATGGTGCCATTATACTTACTCGTAATTTATTAGATCATTTTCGGTAATAATTCCATTATTAGATTGTATATCTTTAACAAAGGTTTGTATTAAAGATCCATTAGCACTATAAAGAGCATCTGCCCCCTCTTCAGCAATAATTTGCAGCGTTTTAGCTAATCTGGGCCTTTTAACATATTCTCCTTCTTGATAGGTTTCGTTATTATCAGGATTAATAAAAATATCCCTGAAATAATATTCATTAAAAAAAAATGTAATCTTCTGCTGTTTATGAAAGGTTCCCGATAAGTAAACTTTTGGTTTTAATGTGCGGCGTGCATAAATATTCTGGTAGTTAGAGTTAACATTAAAGGACGAACGCGAACCTAAAAAGCTGTCAAGGTGAAGCATGATGTTAGTTATAACTAAATTATTCTAATGGCCATAACATTTTGTGGCCAATATATGATATGTGGCCAAAATTGGCATTAAATTACCATTCTGTCACTTAAAATCGAATACCAAGATCATATAAGCCTAATATATAGGCCGATAGTCGATATTGGTTACGTGTATTATACGAGGTGCGTAACTAAAGTAATGAGACTGGCGGCGTAGCGTTCAATTTGGCAACACTGCTGGCTTTTCCTTTGAAGAAGAGATATGGCAACATCTGATGCATCTTTACTGCGAGTTTGAATTATCTGGAATCACCCGGTAATAGTAGCAATATTTTTGAAATTTATTTAAAGGTTCATAGAATACTGCAGAAATACTCCGCTACGGTCTTGTGGTAATTCCTACATTGTTCAGTCGAAAGTCAGTTACAAATTATTTCAATGAACCCATGATGTAAAGGAGAAGGAGAAATTGAAAATCGGACGTGTTAGGATATTTCTGCGAGAAAAAGTTCATTAAATGTTCATTAATGTTAAAACTAATTGCAAAAATATTATCTGGATTGTTCAGATGATGTTCAGAGGATTGTTCTGAGATTGATTGTTCAGAGGATTGTTCAGAGGATTGTTCAGATTGTTCCTTGAAGATGTACTTATTGTTGTGTTGAAAAAATTTGCGGAAAATATTCATATTCTTAGCAGCATGCTGTAGTAGTTGTTTTTATTAAATTGAAATTACAATTCTACATTATCTCCTTGTGGACTGCGGAACCACAGTGATGGATTTACTTGCCAAATACTCGTTAATTGAAATCATTGTGTGTGTATATTTCTTCGTGTGAAGTATTCTTTTTTGTTTTATTTTACACGAATGACCCTTTTCGACGTCTATCAACAACTTCTATGAGGAATTTCAAGTAATGAGGTTGAAGTGTGACATTCATGGCTATAGTGCTCCGTTTCCAGGTCGTATTCAAAAATCCAAGCCACCATTCGTACACCAATAATAATATGATCCAGAAGAAAATGAAAGTCATTTTCAGTCCGCTCGAGAAAGCCAAGATAAGTTTTTGTATTCTTGTTTTTTTAAGCTTGCGAAAGGTTTTTCTAAACTATCTTCGCGCAGATTTTCTTCACCCTCGATTTATTTATTAGGCAAAATTTGATGAACGATGTGTGTCAAATTCAACTCTTCCTCGATCGTTTTGAATGTCAACCGATGATCAAAACGCACAAGATAGCAGTTTGGTCAACATTTTCATCACTACTTGCAGGTGAGGACCTTCCGATACGAGGTTTATCTTCAATGCCTTAAACGACCTGAAAATCTGTGGTCGAAACTATTGTCTAGTGATTCTTTATTTGCATTAGAACAGATATTTTCAATATTTTTTGGGTTTTAGATCGTGGCGAAAAACCCAAATAAAGAAAAAAAATATATAGACACGCCACAATCATTCCGACATTACTTATGACAAGTTCTAGTCATCGATTTTGTAAAAATCCAGTACATAAGTTTTGTTATATATGCGGATGATTTATTTTAAAGTCACAAGCTAGATGTATATCCGAGGAAGTCAAAAAAGTCTATCTGTAATATTTTTAGGGCCAAATTGGAGATCAAGATAAAAGTTGGGCTCCTCATGTTTGCTGTGTGAGTTGTCACGTAAACTTAATGCAATTGGTGTGTAGAGAACCTACTAACTATTTTAGTGATTGCTACTTTTGTATCACTAAAACAGAAAGGATTTCAAAAAAGCAAAGGGACAACATTTAGTATCTAAATTTGTCTTCTGCACTTTTTTTTTAAACATGGACAACGTGTTTTCCGGTGATTCTATCAAATCTTCATTAGGATCTGATACACAACTTCCTGAGAACGCCAGTTTTGACCGAACAACTACCAGTGAACCAATGAAATAAATCAGAATGAATTAAATGATTTGGTACGCGACCTGGGATTGTCAAAACAAAAATCGGAACTTTTTGATTCCAGGCTTCAACAGTGAAACCTGTTAGATAAAAATGCAAGTGTTTCACTTTACCTAAAACGAAATTCAAGTTTTTATAAAATGGGAGGATCGCATGTGTCTTTTGTGATATTAATGGTTTAATGAATGAGCTTAATATGAAACATGTATCTTCCGAGTGACGTATTTTCATAGATTCGTCGAAATACACCCTAAAAGCAGCCTTCCTTCATAATGGAAACAAAAACCCATTTATTCCTTTAGCTCATTCAGTGACAATGAAAGAAGTCTATGACAACTTAGCAACTATACTAAATCGTGTTAAATATGAACATTATTTGTGGGGATTTAAATGTGATAGGTATATGGATGGCTAGGACTTCAAGGGGGTTTTACAGAGTATTTCTATTTTTTGTGTCTATGGGACAGTAGGGCAACAAAAGAACATTACAGTAAGAAAGATTGGCCCCATAGAACTTCTTTTGAACCTGGTACTTAAAAACATAAAATATACCCCCTTATTAAACCAAAAAAGGTGCTTCTTGCACCTTACCATATTAAGCTTGAACTAATGAAAAACTTTGTCAAAAGTCATGAACAAAGAAGATAATGGTTTCAAGTACCTAAAAGAAATATTACCTCAATTAAGTAATGCAAAATTAAACGAAGGCTTATTTATTGGACCTCAAATAAGGATGCTTCAAGGTGTATTTCCGTTTTCAGGAAACATTTGATGAAAAGGAGTAGGCAGCTTGGAAGTGTTTTGTAAGTGTAGTGAAAGCATTACTGTAACTAGAAAAACCTTATAGATGAACTCGTAACACTATATGAAATACTAGGGTGTCGCATGTCCTTAAAATTTGTATGCAGTAAGCGACGAACAAGGAGACAGGTTTCACCAGGACATCAGAACAATGAAAGCAAGATACCAGGAGCGCTGGAACCCATCTATATTAGGTGACTACCGCTGATTTTTAAAAAGAGATGATGCTGGAGAACACAAGAGGAAAACGTAAAAGTTTTTGTCGCTGTATGACTTCTCATGTAATATATTTTTTATTCATGTAATTCTCAGTAATGCCTTGAGTAATTCTCAGTAATGCCTTGAATATATTTAACACGTTTTACATGTTTATATTAGATAAATATTAGATTGTTAAAATATGTCGTCTCCTTTTTTCCCCACCACCGACCTCCTGTAACAAAAAAACCGTACGTGTTACAGTAATTAGCTTTTCATTTTCGGATTTAGGACTACAAAACACTTCATATACACTTATCTTCATCAATGTTACCTAAAAAGTTTAAATTTGTTGACCAGTATTATATAAAAAGATACATGTTTTTAGAATGAGGAATCATTTTTTCGTTACACACAGACAGGACGAATTGTAGGGACATAGGAATCCGACAATGGAGTTTTTCGTCGGTTAAAAAGCAAACCGGACTTAAATCTTATTGTTTTTCGTTCCATGATGCTACAGTCCGTCAGTGAGCCTTGACCTCCTTCAATCTTCGCCTCCAACTAGATCGATCTACAGCAGCCCCTTACCAGTTTTGATGCGCAGTACTTCTTCAGAATATCGTCTTATACTGCACTACCCTCGTGTCTTTGGTCTATATTCGCCCCTCCATGACTTTCTTTGGCATTCGATTTTATGGCATTCTTGCCACGTGTCTCGCCCATCTGAGTCGCTGAAGTTTCACATAGTTTACAATATCCAGATCTTTGTAAAATTGAATGAGTTCAACCATCCAAATTCCATTATTATTCTCAGCGCCAATAATTCTTCTGAGTACATTTCTTTCAAATACGACCATCCACCTCTCGCAATCACCACTCGGTCCACCTCTCGCAACCATAAGTGACTACTGGCCAAATGAGATTTATAGATCCTAACTTCATAATACGATTTCTAATATTTCCAGTGATGTTGTTTTCGTCAAGTTTTCCTACCTGATATGTAAATTCCTTCACAACTTCAATATTGTCATCGCCGATTATCCAGTTCTGTTCTCTTCTCGTAGTGGTTCTTTTTTCAATCACCTTTATTTTTTATCTTTATTTCTAGACCTGTTTTTTTTTGACTTTTATGTCGCCTTAATTTCATCATAGGTCTCTTTTAATAATTGTTTCGATCGTATTGATACCTTTAGGTCATCTGCATATCCTAAGATGTGTTTTCTTTATTTATCATTGTTTCATTTACGTCTAAATCTGTTTCGCGGATGACTTTATTCAAAACTATGTTAAACTCAACTTGTGCCAATCTATTCCTCTGTCGCAAACCTTCTCCGATCTCAAATTTCACCGTAGTGTGTTGTTGAACTTTTACTACTGCTTTGGAATTAACTTTCGTTATTCGAGTTAATAAGTTTTATACGTTTTAATAAGCTTTTTCTCCATGGTTTAAAATCTATAAGCATATGGAATAAAGGAGTATCAAATATATCTTAGATATATCTTACTACCAGCCTTATTATGTTTGTTAAAACTTTATAAATTGTGTAGTCGTAGTTCGGTTTGTCTTCTTTCCTATCAATCAGACATATTACCGCCTGCTGCCACTCTGCAGGCATTTGCTCATTATTCCAATTGTCAATTATGAATTGTGAATGGCTTGAAATAATTATTTACTCTTAATCTCCCGGGAGCTTTTTACCGGATTACCGGATTACTTTTAAGTTTTATTAAACTATTTTCCATCTCCAGCAACGATGGTATTTTACGAATAGCTGCATTCATAAATTGTGGCTCATTATTATGATCTTATCTAGTCCGTTTACCAGCGATTCAAAATATATTTTCCATCGATACAGTATGCTCTGCATGTTGGTTAAAATTTTACCATCTGCGTCCTTGGTCAAGATCTTTCTAGAGTGAAAGCATTTTTTCTTTTGCATAAAAGTTTAGTCCCCCTTCTCAGTGTCTGCTATACATTTTTGTGCTGTTGGGGGCTTTCGTATGGACTTGAGTGGGGTTATCGCATTTTTGCATTCACCGTCGTACCGTTCACCTGTAACTTTTTCTATTACAGTTTTTATTGTTACCCATCTATGTTCTACCGACTGTGCTATAGCCATCTAGTAACCTTTCCACAAAAGTATTCAGTGTGCGATCACTGAGAACCGGGAGGTGTACTTTACGATTCAGTGAGCATAAATATTTGTATTTACTATTTTATCTAATTTTATTGATATATAAGGATTACGTGTCTGTTCGTTAAATATGTTTTAGTATTAGTGTATCATAAATTTACGACAAACACTTTTCTATTTGATAAAATATTATTGTTATTTCGGTCGCGGTCGTTTTATAACCTCAAAAAAATAAAGTCAGTATGAAGAAAAAGACAACAAATAAAAATAAAAGAGTAAAAAGAGCAGGAAGTATCTTTATTGCCAAGATTTATATTCGCAGTCTCAGGAGGAGTGGATTAATTGTCAGGCTTGCGGAAGATGGGCTCACTATGGTTGTGCCGGCATGGAAGATGAGGACGACGACTCTGTTAACATCTGTCCTTTTTGTGAAGACTAAATACTGGACACTGTTAGTACCCCATCTTGCCCTTAGGATGGGGGATGACGGAGCTAACCGAATGTTTTTTTTTTGTTGATTTATTTGGTAGTAAGAGTTGTTTTTTGTTTCATTAGATTATGAAATAGTAAAGACTGTTGTTTACTTAAATAAAAGTTTATAATTTTCAGAATTATATTATGCCATTTTCCTAACCGATAAACCTTATAGGCCCCGTCTGACCCCGCCATCTCCTATTCCTTCCTAGCGATATCGTCTGTTTTTGATCTTTTAATGTCGTATTTTTTTGTCTTGGTTCCTGTTTCTTTGTTGGTGACATACATCCTTTGCCATATTTTTGTTACTGTCAAGTAGTGGCCCGGTGTCAAGTGGTGTGATGATGCTCCTGTATAACTTCTCATGTAAGGCTTACTGGAGTATGATCTGCTATCTATGATATAATCTATTTAGTTTACTCTATGTCTATGAGACGAGACCCATGTTCCCTTATTGATGTTTTTATGTGGGAACTTTTTACTCATGACTCTAAGATCCTTGCATACAGCGAATTGTATTACTATTTCCCATTGTCATTTGTGTTATCATGTAGACTGCACTTGCCTACTATCGGGGTATATTCCGATACTTTTCCAATTTGGGCATTTATGACATTAAAGTTTGGTGTAAATTATTACAGTCTGGTGTTTATCTCGCTTTCCAGCAGCGTATAGAATTCTTCCTTCTCGTTCTCTGTTTTGTCCTCTGTGGGTGCGTGTATAGAAAACATTGACCTATTTCGAAATTTTCCCCTCGTTCTTATATAACGAATTATATTACTCATTGGTTTAAAACCTAATATACTTGATTTAAATTTTCTTTCTATAATAAACTGACACCCAAATTCATACTCCTGTCCTGCCTGCTATAATAAATTTGATGCCTAGCTTTTCTCAGAGATCCTGTACCTAACCATCTCATGTTTTGGAGTGCTACTATATCCAAATAATATTTTCTTACATGTTTAGGTAATTAACTAGAGCTCCTGCTTGAAATTATGTTTTAATGTTCCATGTATAAAATATCTATACCAGTCTGTTTATATTGAATCAATCTAATCCGAGGCTGTGTTAAAGGTTTCGTAGCTAGAATTATTCTACAAGGAGAAACTGCTAGACCGACGCCTAACCCGCTAACCTGAAGGACCGGGGCTTTTATGTAGAGGTTACCATACCTTAGTGGACGGGTTCCGATTTTCCGGGTTACCCCTCGCCGATAGCTGCCTCCCGCACATCTTAATGTACGTACTGCAGGGTTCAGGGCACACGACGGGGACTTGGAAGTAGGATTTGTTCATGCGTTTTTATTAGAGTGTAGACTTTATACTCGGATATTTGTTGTAGTCGAGATGTTGACGCTCTAGACAGTTTCGAGACTCTATCACCAACTCCATATTTGAGCCCCACCAGCATTGGTGGGGCTCAAATGGTCCGAATGGTTTTCGCTTAAGATATATTGCCATAGACTGAACAGTGGAAATTATTTTTTCCAACGAAAAAAAAAACAATTCGGATAGGCCGGATGGTTTTTCATTTTATTTTTATGACCTCAGGAAGAAAGAAAAAATGTTATCGAAATGGCTAAAGGTAGTTTTTTTTTCACATCGAGTTAACTAAATTTTTTTAGAACAGCAAAAGTTATCATTTGGTGATATGAGTTAAGCGTCGGCAAAGAGAACGTTCCCATTCATTCAGCAAAAATTATTGGTTTGAGCAAAATAATATTTCAACATTGGACTGCGATCTCTCCAGATTTGAATATCATTGAAAATTGCAGGGGGATATTTTCAAGGCGAGTTTGCATTTTAAAATGTTGTTTGTTTATGTTTTTCTCGTTAACTTTCCACTTTCTTATAAAACTGAGGGTGAGTCTATTATTTTGACGCATCTAAAATTGATTTAAAAATTTAAAATTCTTAAGATTATTAATTAAGATTTCTTGTTGGCAAACATTTTGAAAAATGTCTTCGGTTCAGCTTAAGACTGGTAAGAATTCATTTTACTGTAGTTTTAATATTAATATGTTGTTATAAAAGTAGCAAAAAAATAATTGTTCAAGTCTATTTAATATTTTGACACTGACTGTATAGTGTTTGTCGTACATTAATTTAAGCATCGTACATTAAGTGAGATTTGCCAACGTAGCGATATAAATTAAATTCTTTGAAAAAAAACAAGGTTCTAAAGAGGACATTATACGATTTTAATTTGTTATGAAAAATATAAATATTTTAAGTCCTACCTTAAAACAGGATCTTGATATAATAAATCTTTACTCCATGAATACGATTTGGCCAAATATGAAGTTACATAGATGCCATTATTACAAAGTTCTATTGTAGGTTCTAGCAAATCTTTCCATGGCAAAACACCATATTTTTGGTGCAAAACCCAATATCCTTTAATTTCACCGGGAACAGCAACTGATAAACCACCTGAAAAATTAAAATACATACGTGTTAGATGAAAGCAAGTTATAGGAAGATAACGTTCGTATTTTTTATCATTTTATTTAACAGGGTGTGAAAGTACTTTCGTAAATGTAATCAACAATTTTTCACATCATTGTAGAGAAAAAGTTCTTTAAAACAAGAGTCAAGAACCGAAATAATATATTGCAAAATTATTAAATTATCAATCGAACAGCAACAAAAATAATTAACATTTTAAGTAAATATGTCTTAAATCACATTTGGCAAATATAAAATGGTTATTACTTAACGAATAAACTACAGTAAACTAATGAACATTGTTAAAATATTTTTTATAAATTAAGAATCATCCGATACATCAGACAACTTCGTAAACCCAATTGCAAATAATTTTGTCAACATTGTTACCAAAATTATCTCAGTGCGTCAGTACGTGCATTTGAGTTCCATTTAAAACAAAAATTATTTTCTGTACGCGAACATCACGATATGATTCTTATTTACGGAAAAGCCCTCCAAAATTCCGATGAGGCTAACCGTATTTATGGGGTGTATTTTATTAACCATGTGTTTCTATACAGGGTCGCTATTATGTATGGAAACCGGTCAAATATCTCAAGAACGCTTTGAGAATTCTTTTTGGGTATATTTTCTTTTTTTTGTCGACCATTTGAAATCTAAGACTAACTTAATTCTTTTAAATGACAACAATACTTAGATTTGGCATTGTTGGAAAGATAATTTTTTTCTGAATTCAACGAGGTAAATATTGAATGTTTTTTTTTTAAAATAGATTTGAAAAAATGGCTAAATGTATTTTGGTCTCTTTTGTCAATATCAGATTTAAAATAAAACAATATCAATTTTTTTTTATTAAAGAATTATTTACAAAAGGTGTTCAAAGAGTCCACCTCCACCTTTAACTTCTTGGCAGTAATGGATACGTCGGACGAAGTCTTGAATTACTTGTTCCCACCAGATAAGAGGTATGTCGGCAATTTCTTGTCAAAGTCGTAATTTGAGATCTTTAAGATTTTGTGGTCTATAAACTTAAACCCGACTTGTTAAATAGCCCCATAAAAAAAATCGGCTAGTGCCATTGCCGGCCATTCGATAGCTCCTCATCGACCGATCCATAGGTTTGGGAAAGTAGCGTTAAGAAAGTTTCTAATGTTAATGCCATGGTGTGCTGGTACACCATTTTGTTATAACCATATTATATATATATATATATATATATATATATATATATATATATATATATATATATATATATATATATATATTCCCTTTTAATTAAATTTGGAAACAGATGCAAAAGTTGAGGGATCATATTTTCTTCCAATAGATCTAAATACTTACCTGCTGTCAAGTTGCCATCAACGAAAAAAGGTCCTATAGTATTCTTGCCACTAAATCCGATCCAAACATTTAATTTTGGATGATACCGTGTATGAACCTGCTCCATCCAGTGCGGATTATTATCAACCCAGTATCTACAGTTGTCTCTGTTTTCACGATATCACGATTTAATAGGATGTTGCTTCATCCGTCGAAATAATATTTGAAACAAAATTTGGATCATAATTTCGCAAAACTCATCTCTTCTATCAAAATCAGCTTCACTTAATTCTTGTAGTGGTTGTATTTTGTACGGATATAAATAATGTTTTATTGTTTATATTATTTTTTGTACTGACGTCTACACATATCATATATTTGCTGTTATGTTATGTTATAATGCTGCCTGTATCATTGAATCCTTTCACCGTTTTTGAAACCGTTGACTTAGTGATGTTTTTATTTGTATGTACTTCATTAAATAATCGACAAACTTTAGCATAAGTGCTTTTTCTGTTAATTCTGTATTAATTCTTTCTCTTTCAGTTAAATACATATTAATTCCATATAAAAATTGAAAATAATTGGAAATTCACAAATTGACGTTAACCGTTGTCAAGTGTAATCAAATACTTTATCCGTCATCCATACTTTCCTAGTATACTATATGAAAAATATGTTTACCCTAAAATAGACCGAAACACGCTTTAGCCATTTTTTAAACTTATTTTGGAAAAAAAACCATACAATATTTACATCGTTAAATTCAGAAAGAAATGTTGTTTTCAACAATGCCAAATTCAAGTACTGTTATCATTTAAAAAAAAATCAAGTTAGTATCGGATTTCCAATATACGGCAAAAAAAAGAAAATATACCCAAAAAGTGGCAAACATGATGTGGCAACTGCAACTGATTGTGCAACTGATTGTGCAACTGCTTGTGCAACTGATTGTGCAACTGATTGTGCAGAAAATTTCATTAAAATATCTCAAAGCGTTCTCGAGATATTTTACAATTTCCATACATAATAGCGACCCTGCATACAGATATGTAATGGAACGTGAATCGTTTAAAATGCGTTATAGTGAGGAAAATTAGTGTTAATAATTTCAACTTTGGCATTATACGACAATAATGTGACATAAATTAAAGATAATGGTTGTATAAAAGATGACATTTTTCTTAATTAACTTTTGGTTAGTAGGGTCTAACCACATAGCCATCGCCCTGTAAAGTTCTAAAATAAAATTTAAAATTTCTTAATAATTTTGAAACGGTTTGAAATAAAAAGCTGAAATTTGCAGGTGTCGTGCAAGTCGCTATAAGGCTTAATCTAATGGCATAAAATGAATATATACAAATTTATACAATGTATTACAATTTATAATATATTACATATATAATATATTACAATATATACAAATTTATACAATATATTACATATTTATACAATATTTATACAATATATACAATATATACAGTTTATTGGGTTGTTGAAAAAATTTTAGGAATTTTTTAATAATATAGAAAAACGCAATTATTTTATGTCAACATTTATTGAGTTTGTTATATCATTACCATTATTATTTACAACTTTTTGCCTACGTATTGGTAGGTCCGTAATGCCTTTTAACTAAACATTTTCATCTTTATTACCATTATTACCAAGCAAATTCCAATAGGTTGACATTCGCTTCCGATTTGAAATATTTCCCAATTAAAACAATTTTGGAGGAAACGGAATAGATTACAATCCGAGGGCGCGATGACCAGTGAGTAAGCTGGATGGATGGGAAACAAATTTTGCCGTTTTCTAATTGAATCGTGTGGTCGTACATTGTCATGATGAAATACGACGCCTTTCCTGTTTGCTAACGGGTTTTCTTCATTCTTGCTGTCCTCAGCCGATCTGATCTAATTGTGAATAGTAGAGGTTGGTGGTGATGGTTTGGTTTGCATTGGAAGAAGCTCAAAGTGTATGGCTCCCTTCCAATCCCACCAAATATAATGAATAATTTTCTCAAGATGAAGGCCGTCTTTAAACCGTTGACGCTGGTAACCTTTATGATTTTTTTTATTGCACGTTGTTGTACATAATTCACTTTTTAGCACCAATTACCATTCCTTTCAGAAATGAACGCTCAGAGTTTTTTCAGAAAAGATCGCACGAAGATATTCCAGCAGGTAGCGCTCACTAAGTTCGTGAGGAACCCACACATCGTATCGACCACGTACGCAAATATGGTTAAAAACGGTCCATTTATAACGAGATAAACATATAATTTATCTACTATCTCACAGACCGTAGTGCGTGGTTCTTTGACTATTATGACCTTTATTTCTCGACATCAATGCTTGAAGAACGTCTATAGCTCCGTCGATGTTCCAAGTTTGGAATCTCCACCCTTGAACCGACCAAACCACTTGTTCACATTGGTAACCAACAAAAAATAAACATTAAAAAAATACAAAAAAAAAAGACAAAAAATACTGTTATCTAAACTTGTATTAATATTAATTATTTATATTAATAAAAATAGTTGTATTATTACCTTTGTCTGATCCATAGGTTGCGTTATACATATCTTCAGTGGCTAAACTAGGAGCCACCTCTCTGGAATTTAGTGACTCGACTTTTCCAGTCGTTTTATTATAAATTGTTAAAAAAAATCCTCCTCCTAATCCCATACACATTGGCAGAGCTACACCTTCACATAATAATGCGGCAATGGCAGCATCAGCTACTGAACCTCCTTTTTCAAACATTGAGCTAATTAATAAAATAAAACAGAATAGGTTAAAAAAGTAAATAAACTAATTAATTAGTTTTACTAAGCACAAAAAGAAGCAAGTAACATATTTGTAGTAAATACCATGCATCTTTATTGTATGTATATGTATATGTAACCCTATATATAGAATGTGTATATAACACTTTTATCCTAGATCAGATTATCCTAGAAGAGTTGAATTTTGTCAGTGGCTTTTACATCAGTACAACAGAAATGAAAATGTTACCAAATTTATTTTGACTACCGACAGAGGTCACATGTACAAAAAATGGAAAAAACAATTTCCACAACAACCATGTTCGGACAGTAAAAAATCCGCATTCTGTGAAAAGAATACATTGTCAGTACATATTTTCAGTATATGTTTGGGCAGGCGTCGTAAATGGCATGCTTATTGGGCCTTTCTTTCTTCCAGGTCGACTGAGAGGTGAACATTATTTAGACTTTCTTCAAAACAATCTGCCACAATTATTACAAGATGTTCCTTTAAATGTTAGACATAATATGTGGTTTCTACATGATGGAACTCCGCCACATTTTAGTCGAGAAGTTCACGAACATTTAAACAATCAATTTCCTAACAGATGGTTAGGGCGCAATGCACCCATTTCTTGGCCTGCACGCTCCCCGGATTTAATGACAGCAGTAGATTGAGACAGCAGTAGCTGAGTGTGATCATACACCCAACCTTTGGGTTCCACAATCTCATGTGGAACACATAACAACCTGCGTCTCCGCCTAAATGAACGCTTTTGTTGGTTGCTTGATCGGGAAGGAGCCCCACCTATCCCTTCAACTGGATGATATATGTTTCATCTCTCGAGGTTCAGACTCTTCAGAGCGCCGACATATACCATACCATCAAGAATAGGGAGACCTCATCCACAGCCAACAACTCATGTTTTCGCCGACTTCCCGTCGGATGACGTATATATGTAGTGTTAGATTTTCTTGAACTGCGTCCAATGAGACAGCAGTAGCTGAGTGTGATCACACACCCAACCGTTCGGTTCCACAATCTCATGTGGAACACACAACAACCTGCGTCTCCACCTAAATGAACACTTTTGTTAGTTGCTTGACCGGGAAGGAGCCCCACCTATTCCTTCAACTGGAGAGACGAAACATATGTCATCCAGTTGAATCATCCATGGAAGGAGCCCCACCTATCCCTTCAACTGGTGACATATGTTTCGCTCCAGTTGAAGGGATCGGTAGGGCTCCTTCCCGATCAAGCAACCAACAAAAGTGTTCATATATATATATATATATATATATATATATATATATATATATATATATATATATATATATATATATATATATATTCATCATCATCATCACCCTGTATCGATCCACTGCAGGATGAAGGCCTCTTCAGCATGTTTCCAACTTTCACGGTCCTGGGCTTTCCTCTGCCACTCGGGTCCAATATACTTAACGATGTCATCAATCCATCGTGCTTTCGGTCTTCATCGCGGACGTTTGTGATCAAGCGGTATCCACTCCAGGATTGCCTTGGTCCATCTGTCGTCCCATCGCCTCGCTATATGGCCTGCCCATCTCCATTTCAATTGCTTTACTCTTCCAATGATGTCACAGACTTTTGTTTGTTCCCTGATCCATGCGCAGAACTTTCTGTCTCGTCTTGTAATGCCAAGCATACATCTTTCCATTCCCCTCTATGCCACCCAAAGTTTTTGAATTGATTGCGATGTGAGTGTCCAGGTTTCACTCCCGTATGTCATAACGGGTAGAACGCACTGATCAAAGACTTTTCTTTTCAGACAGAGTAGGAGTCTGCTCTTAAACACTATGTTGAGCCCACTAAATGCCTGCCAGCCACATTTAACACGCCGTTCCACCTCCCGGGCGGTATTCCCCTCCATTGAAATGCTCTGCCCAAGATATATAAAGCTGTCCACAACCTCCAAATCCCTTCCTAAAACTGAAATTCTTCTGTCCTGAATGAAGTTATTGAACATAACCTGACTCTTTTTCAGGTTTATTTTCAAGCCAAATGGTTCGTCAGCCCTTTGCAGTTCTTGTATGCGTCTTTGCAGCTCCTCTGGGTCTTGTGAAATGAGAATAATATCATCTGCAAATCTAAGATGGTTTAAGTTTACACCATTGATCTTTACACCATCCTGTTCCCAATCCAGTTTATGGAACACTTCTTCAAGGCCAGCCGAGAAAATAATAGGCGATCTTGCGTCATCCTGCCGTACACCTCGTTCTACATTAATTCCCACTTCAAGATCATCAAGGTGAATTGTGGCTGTAGCTCCATCATATATTGATTCTAATAGATTTACATAGGCTCTCTCTACACCTTGGCTAAGTAGTGCATCCATTATCGCATGCTTTGAGATGGAATCAAATGCTTTTTCGTAGTCAATAAAAGCCAAGCACAGTGGCATGGTGTATTCGTTGTGCCTTTCTATAACCTGCTGTACCACCTGGCTGTACATATATATATATATATATATATATATATATATATATATATATATATATATATATATATATATATATATATATATATATATATACATATATATATATATATATATATATATATATATATATATATATATATATATATATATATATATATATAAGGTGATTTTTTTAGGGTGTCCGAACTTTCGTTAGGGTTCGCTGGTAATGTCATCATGATACGCATCAGAGCAACGCTTGCAAATTGTTGAATCAAAATCAAATTAAAATCAGTGTTCTGTGTGCCAAGCTTAATGTGAATTTTATGGTGTCCATAATCACCTAACCCAGCGATGTATTCGCCCAATTGCCATATTGCCCAATTGCCATTTGCCCATTTGTCGATACAAATCCCGAACGTATTTTAAAAATACAAGGTGCGGAACAAAACAAAATAGAACAGAACAGAACAAAATAAAGGAGCAGAATGTAAAAACTACGGAAGAATATCGCTCTTATATATAACTGTAATAAAATATTTAACGAATTATTAGAAAAATGACTAGATGTCCAAATGGAGAAAAATGTAGGCCAATATCTAAGGGAATTAGAAGGGGATGATCAACGATCAATCAAATTTTCGTCCTAAAACAGATACTAGAGAATTTCTTCGAATATAATACTGACTTGCACCACTTATTCGTAGATTTTGCACAAGCGTACAACTCTGTAATTAGAAAAGAGTTATACATGACGATGAAAGAATTAAAAATACCGCAGAAACTTAATAACTTATCAACAGTGTATTTAAAGGATACCAAAGCCAAAGTAAGGATTCAAAACCAAACCTTTGAAAAATTCTTCATTTAGGAAGGACTAAAACAAGATGATCCACTATAGACTATTCTGTTCACTTTTACACTGGAAAAATAATAAGTACGAAAAGGTGTAAGATGATTCGTAGGGAATATTAAAAATATCTTAAAACTTGGACTTTTTTGCATGCCACACGTGATAATTGCTCATCTTTTTCAGCAGGCTCCCAAATGTCAACAAACGTTTTCCGAGACCGGTTTCTGCCTTAAGCCATCATCAGTCGGGCCATGACCATATATATCGACTTCTCCACGAGCCCACTTGGAACTTTTTATGTATGGGGCCTGGGCGTATCATGGAAGGTTTCGCGCAGTCTGATGTGCAGGCAATCACTACAGGATGACATAACCTTCATAATATTGCAGACTACATTCGGAAAAACCGCTATATACGGTCGTACTCTTTGTCATTTCTTCATTAGCTCGAGTCCTACTGATGGCGGCGTAAATCCAGAAACCCGTTTCGGGAAAAATTTTTTTATATTTACTAGACAATATCAAATCTTAGCGTATGTAGACGATATTGACATGATGTGTAGAAAGAAAAAATAGTTAGAACTGATGTTTAGACAGTTCGAAAAGGTGGCGTCACGAATGGGTCTAATAATAAACTCAACCAAATACATGAGGTAACTTCAAAAAAGGAACAAGTGGATATCGGCCTAGTAAAAAATGAAACGTCCTGAAAAAGTTAATAGTTTGAAATATCTAGGCTCAGTAATTACGACTAACAATAAAATATTAGAGAACGTTGCAGCAAAAATATCGATTGGAAACAATATATATATATATATATATATATATATATATATATATATATATATATATATATATATATATATATATATATATATATATATGTATATATGTTAGTTCGTAGTGTTTCATGGATGGAAGAATGCATTAGACTAATAATCCGGGAGTATATCCGATCATTTGAGAGTCTTCAGAAAAGCATTGAGAATGCCAAGTGTGATCTTGGCGAAACGTTTGCACGTTCCCAACAAACGGACAAACGGGACATAAACGATCGGATATACTCCCGTATATATATATATATATATATATATATATATATATATATATATATATACCACCCCTGGCAATCCGGAAGCTAAAAAGAACAAAGCTACAGGCACTGACCGGCAGACCGGTAGAGATTAACAAAGCTGGTGTTAATATGTCTGTAAACAAAGTGCACCAACTAATCCGCCTGTGCTGGAGAAAACAGGAAATGTCATTGAACTCTAGAAATACTTGCATTATACTTATTTTTAAAAAGGGAGATAAAACTGACTGCAACAGATATCAAAGTTGCTCTCTACTTATCGCTCTCTGCTGTCGGAAAGATTCTGGTTAGCGTCATAGTAGATAGACTGCCTGGTATTGTGATGAACCAATGTTGCCGGGGAGTTAGTATATATTTAGAGCAGGTTGCGAAACAGCAAATGAAATCACGTCAAATCACCTCAAATAAAATCACCTCACGTCAAATACAAGAAAATGACCGAGAACAAAATGAAAGCCTATTCGTGGCATTTGGGAATCTGACAAAGGTGTTTGAATAGATCGACAGACATATAATGTGGAAGCTTTTGGACATCATAGGATGTCCACCTAGGCTAGTGCACATTACTACACATCTGCACAATAGTATGAATGCACTGACAAAAATGGGTGAAAAAAAGTTTTGATACAAATGGGTGAAACTGTGGCTTTTGAGATGAAGACCGGTGTTAAACAGAGCTTTCTGATAGCGCCGATGTTTTTCTCCGTGTTTGTTGCTGCTATCCTGCATCATGTTAGAGGCAGATTGCCACTTTCTTTTGAGACATCAGATAGAAAGTATGGCACCCTATTCAACCTGGCATAACTTAAAGCCAAATCAAAAACAAAGGAATTTAGCGTTGTATGATTACAGTATGGGGATGATTGTTTGCTTGTAGCTCATCGCTATGATGATGTTGAAAACGGTGCTGGGCTCGTTCTCTAGTTCGAACTTAAAAGTAACGAACAAAGAAGATATTGCAAAAAACTGTTCCTAATAAGGAAGGAGAGACAACTGATATTATTGTAAATGATCAACCACTGGAAGAAGTAGCATGCTTCCCATATTTGGCAAATCATATTTCTGTTCTGCCAACATGCAAGAAGAGGTTTTATCTAGAATAAAGTGTGCGAGTGTTAGTTTTGAACGTCTAATGAAAAGGGTATTTAGTGACCGAGGCTTAAAGAAACCCTATTGTATGGAGCTGAATCCTGGGTCCTGTATCGGAAGCAAGTAAAACAAATAGAGATATTTTACCAAGGTTGCATCCGGAAAATATTGAAAACAAAATGGCCAGACTATCAGACCAATGCGTAGATAATAGAAAAAGCCCACAGTTTAAGCATAGAATCCCAGATCATAAAAGCTCAGAGATGCTTAGAGCATAGCCAGAAGATTGCAGGACTCTAGGATGCCGATGCAAATCCTTTATGGTAAATTAAAGAATAAGAAACGAAATCTGGGAAGTCCAAAAAAAAGATACAAAGACGTTATAAAATCGCCTCTAAAGAACTCCATGTCAAGCGGGTCTGAACGAGAAAAGACGGCAAGCAACAGACCCAAATGGCATGAAGAGACATACAGAGCCGTGCAACTCTATGAGAAAAATAATCGCCAGAAAGCCGCAGTCCAAAGGAAAGCGCAAAAAGACAAAGAGGAATTCTTAAGTGTCCGTTATGTCGAAGGCCATGCAGATCTAAGTTGGGTTATTTGAGCAACTATTAAATCCATACTTTTCAACAATGGCTCAGCAAAATGAATTACCATGTCTAAGGTCATGTTCGTATCAAGTTGACAGCCATCATCATAATGCGGATCAGAAACGTGAAATTTAACAAAGAACGAACTATCGTTAGGTTTCTAAAACTTAGGAAAGGAAATATTGTGAAAAATATATGGGCCCATTATATCGCAAGGAGGTTGGAGAATTAGAACAAACGAAGAACTGTCAACAATCCTTAATAGTCCAGATATAGAAAAATAAATCCAGAACAAACGACTGAGTTGGAGGATGGACATCTAAAGATCGGCCAAGAAAATATTAGGAAGGAAACCATGGTGGGATCAAAACCGAGAAAAAGATGGGGGAGGGATTTGCAACTAGTGGGAATAACACATTGGAAAGGAAAAGCCAGAAAAGGAAAAGTAGGCAAGGGTAACGAAAAAGGAATGAAAAAAGAGATAATATTCTTTAACTAGATTATAGAGGTTATGGATACGGATGGCCACTGTTCCATGAAAAAAAAAAAAAGACCTTGATAGCCTTAGGGAAGGCTAAGGTTCTTGATGGGTTATCAAGCCACAGAGAAGAACAGTTACATATTATTCAATAAATATTTTTAATATTTCAATCTACTTACGCTCCGATATCTGAACATTGGTATCCATTTGTTACAACTACTCCTTTAACTTCCTTCCTCAGATCACCTTTTTTAAAACAGAATTGCCATACAACTACACTTACCACGACAACTAAGGCAATAACGACGGCTATGACAACAAAACATTTTGTTTTTGATAATCTACAATACATGGGAAATATATGTTAAAATATTTGAATATCCATAGAGACATGAAATGCAAAAAATTGTATAATTTTTTTGATATTCTTAGGAATATGTGTATATTTAACTGAAGGAGTCCATATTTAATTGAAATTCACTTTAAATAAAAGGTATTTCAATAGGTAGTTCTGGATTTAAATTTAGATTTAGAGATCCGGTAATATAATTATAGGTCATTTAATATGGAAGAACGCATTGAATTGTATTTTATATAGAGAGTAGAAATGTTACAATAAAATTGTGTTTTCATACGAAGCTCATTTTCATCTCACAGGTTAAATGAACAAGCAAATCTGTAGGATTTGGATAGTGAAAATCTTCGAGTGATTGTAGAAGAACCTTTACATCTTCTTGGAGTAACTTCTAACTTCTTGGAGGGTGGTGTAACTAACTAACTTTTTGGAGGGTGGTGTACATTGTGGGCTAGAGGGGTTATAGGGAATTTTTTTCACAAAAATGACAATGGTGAAATGGTAATCGTTAATGGCGAACGCTACCGCAATATGTTAAGAAGCTGTTTATGGTCCCCACTGAATAATATGCGATTTAACAGTATGTTCCTTCAACAAGATAGAAGAAGACGTCACGTGTCATATGGCGAAGGAAATATTGGATTTGTTACGGATATTTTTACCCGACAAAATGGCGAATTTCTCGAATTCAGTGGGCCTCAAGATAATGCGATCTAATCCACCTCGACTTTTTCATGTGGAGATTCCTTAAGGACAAAGTATATTCTAACAATCCGATAACAATTAATAATCTGAAGCAAAAAATGCGTCAACTTATTCGTGAAATTGAACCGCAATTGCGGCCAATTGTTATTGACAATTGTTTGCAAAGATATGCATAAAATGCCGTGAGGGGCATTAAGAGAATATTATTTTTAAAACATAACTGATATGTCTCTAGTTTTTGATAAAACGAAAACAAGCATATTATTTTTCTAAAATTGTTGGTTTTATTTGAACGGGAAATTCCGAAATATCTATGGGGTCACCCTCTATAAGAACTATGACTTAAATAGAACTAGGAACTACATTTTCACTAAATTCTTTAGCTACGAAATTACAATGACAACATTTTAAGTAAGCAAATGTAATGTATACTGGTATACATTACGTACGCTTAATGTATACATTAAGCACAATTTTAAAATTTTCACTAAAAGTATGATTTTCTGAAATTAAATGGGAGTTTTTGTGTTCCTTCATTAAACTTTTTTATATACGTTGAGCTTAACCGAAAAAAACCTTCCTGTTTGACCAACATAGAATTTTGGACAATAACTGCCCTAAATGAAATAAACTGATTTATAAAGATTATTCGTTTGATTTTTAATATGTTTTAATCAATAATCCGGCGACTCGAGGATCGAAATGCAGCGTCGTATGCTCTATGGGTTAGTATGGGTGACCCACTGAGGACAGACCAGGTTTATCTACTGCATTTCAACAGACAATAATGTAAAATCCGAGAAGAAATTGCACCTCGTCACGATAGTTCGATGCTGCGTAAGGTCCAGATGCCTTCTGATAGATATTTTAATTTGGTCACTCGCCAGTCGGTAGGGTTTTCGAGAGACGCTGATAGCTCCCGAAGGTCGCTGACGTGAGTTAATTGGTAGCTGATAACCGTGGTCCAGAATCCACGTTAAGCTGTAGGTCCAGTTATTAATAGCCTTAGTAGCTGAATATAGCCATGGCTATTCGTTTCGTTGAGCTGTGATTAAACGATTATGGGTTTTATAGTGGTTCAGATAACCCAGCTTAGATCTACAGCATACTGGGTATTTAAGGTAAGAGGGATCTACAGCATACTGGGTATTTAAGGTAAGAGGGATACATAATTGGTCCACGATGTCTAGCCTGTTTGGTTTTTCTCACCTCCCTTATGGCGATTTTGGCGGCTTTTTGGCGATTATCTTTCTCATGGAGCTGCACAGCTCTGTATGTCATATCAGGCCATTTTTGTGTGTTGTTCGGCATCCTTTCCCATTCGGAGACCTAGACATATATTGTTCTTTTTGAACACCGCAGATTTTATTTATTTTTCTTTAATGCGCCATGGAGGATCTGCTTCGGCATCCTAATTGTCCTGCATCCTTTGGTAACGACCTAACTATCTCAGCGGAGCTTTCATAATACATACATAAATCATCAATCAATTCTTCTATTAGAACCTTCAGTGTGAAACACTAAACTCGGAGAGATTTACTATTAAACAACAAATCACTTGTTTTAAATTTTTCGATGTAGTTTTTGCTAACCACGTTACCATCATCAAGAGATGAATCATCACATTGAATAATCTGATGATGCTAACATGGTTAGCGAAACGTACGTTGAGAAAAGTGATTTGGTGTTTAGTGGTAAATCTCTTCGAGTTTTGAGAACATAAGCATAGGAAATTACTCAAATAATCTTGGATTTTTCAAAAGGAACAAAACAAAAACAAAGTCATGGTAATACCATGGTCCAATTACAAGAAGGGTAGATAATATTTTGAAAAAATGGACATTAAAGAAAGTCTATAAAACACGTAATAAATTAGAGATATCTTGAATAATCCAAAAAACAAAGTAGGCCAACATGAAAAATCGGGAATTTATAAAATTACTATTAAATTAAATTATTATAAAATTAAAAAATTAAATTATAATTATTTTATTAGGATTGTGATCGAAAGTATTTTGGGAAAACTAAATAATTTTTATTAACCACACATAAAGAACATGTCCACATTAGATATGGAAGAAATTATAAATATTGTGTACCCCAAAACGCATTCGAGCATTACCATAATATAAATTCTTGTAACTGAAGACTTGTTAAAAGTGAAAGTATTAATTAAAGAACTTTGTAGATGAACATTTGATTCACATGATTTTTGAAATGGAGATGAACATGGAAATTTTCAGATGAAAGAAAATGTTATTTTCTGTTTTAAATATAGAATATTCATTGGTTCCAACCGGTCCTCTAATAAGGTGGTTTTTCGTGGAAGAAGTTGTTATATACAATGTTAGTAACAATAGAAGTTGTTATGTTTGTGCTATTTTATTAATGAAAGCACATGTTAAGAGTACTTAACATCTTCTTCCACAAGAAATGTGTTGGCCTTGAGTAATATAACATCTTCTTGAAAGGTTGAAAGCTTGTGAGATGTAGACATTCGACCGGGAGTTACCAATACAGAGATGGGACGTCGGTTTTCAGATGGTTGACTTATAGCAAAGCATGCTGGTCCCGAAGGTTAATGTAACTCAGGCAAATGTGGTTTTATAATCTCGGCGTGCACCATAACACTGAGTCAAAGGATGCTGCTTACTTCTTAGCGTAGATTTAGGATGTTGCGTGTCGGGGAAGTAGCGAGGTGGGTAGTTCACTTCTGATTTTCCTAGATCCGTAAAGATCGCCTTATTATCTGGACAGACTCTTGTTCGGGCCAAACCGAGAACTCCACCATGCCATTCATACGATCACCTCATTCTTAAGGGATATTTCAAGCGATTGATATTGCGATTGAGCATAAGTTTCAAGAGGTTGGTTATTCGTATCTTAATACCGATTCAGATTTTACAAGGATCGAAAAAAAATTGAGGAACATGAGACCGTATTCCTTCCGAAGCAGCACCGATAATTGAACTGAACAGTGTCAGAAACCATCGAGTCACTGATATGATTTCTCACTTTCGAAATTGTAAAGATCTCCAAAATAAACTCAAACTCAATAATACTAAAAAGAACGTCTTGAATGAAAACACTGCTTTCAAAAATATGGTGAAATGTATTAGGGTGAAGGCATTTGGCTCGTACAAGGATTATTTTGATCCTAAACACCTTTTAAGAAAGTTGAATTGTTGCAGCACAATCGTAAAGCAAGACGATGCATTTCGATTGGATAATTTGCATTGGAAAGGGCCATCGACATCAGAGCGAAGCTAATAGCGGAGAAGGTTGAAAATTTAGAACCATAGCTTCCTTACATTAAAAACGAATTTAGCTTTTTTTTATGAATTATTAATTCAAAAAGAAAAAGAACATCATTAACTTTCTGATGGTTTGATTTTTCGTTGTTTTCTAATGTTTTGGATTTCTCTAATTATAATATTTATCCCAAGCTGTGCTAAAAAAATATAATGTTTTGTAGTTATATGACTTTGCTTATTTATTACTCTGCATTACATGTGTATTTCGGGAACACACTAATCGCGATTATTTAGATATCAGACATGAACGTTAAATTACGCATGAACGTTCTTCCTCAAATATTAACAAGTTCATCAATATCGTGACCTATTATTTTCTCTTTTGAGAACAAAATTAGAAAATACAGATCACAGCGACGGCAGCCGTTCGCCGGGAGTACCAGGAAGCAGGTCCAGGACAGAATGAATCTGCGATACAAAATGAGCGCCACCCTGTTCGTTAATTTATCTGATATTTAAAAAGGACCCTGGAACCGGAAGGGGTCTAACTTAAATAAAACTGTTTAATAGATTTTACTCATGTATTTCACAAAAAATCATACTTAAAAAAAACGACGGGTGCAAAGCACATTAAAAAAAAAATGGAAAAAATAAAACTACCAAATCAGGACACATTAAGGTTTAGGGAAGGTGGTGCTTTAAACCTTACCGTGAATGAAATCAAAAATGAAACAAATTGCTCTAGATTACACTAGCTGGTCTCTAAGTCCCTATACTTATATATTAGAAGTTATTACCTCTATTCTGACAATAGTAAAAAGAAATATATATAACTCAAGGGTAACCAAACATGGTCAGACGGCAATTAGATAATAAAAAAATAAATGGTAACTGTGATCTTTATCAGTACATCGAAATATAATAAAAATGTGTTTATCTAGCCTTATTTCCTTATGTTCTTCTTCTTGCCTATCCCGTACTGGGTGTCCAAAAACCCTGCGTACGACTACGGGCACTCAGGTATCGCTATGTGGGGCTCCAGAAATAATCTCGATCTGACTAACCGATTACTGTGCCATCTGGACCCAAAAAGAGTAAGGTTTCCACAATGGTCGGGCTCTGAAATAGGTGGTCTTTCAAATGCCTGGTCTCTGTTGATCGGATTCTCTGCTACCGGGTCGTAAAACCCTCTCTGTCGGAAGGGTAAGGCGCGAAAACGCCCGCTCACCTGGAGATTTGGAGTTAGACTGTCTTGCCTTATCCGAACTATACCGGAGCTCTTTCAGTTAAGAATTTGTCCGAAATAAACCTACCAGTGGTGATCAACAATTTACGAATGCTACAATATATAAGTGGAAGAAGATGTCATGTGCGAGATAAAATATTGAAAATCATCCATAATCAGACAAGCTACAGTTATTGTGTCGGAAAAACAATGATTTAGTAAACGGACGAAAATGGACATTCTAATAAATTTACAGTTGATTTTCTCAAATTCACTAAATTGTTACTTAACATGTTCATTCACTAAGCTCTTCAATTGATTGGGCTTTGGAAGCATATGAAAGCATTCAAAATGTTAGAAAATCATGAACCGGGATAAAGGATATTAATTCATTTCATTCAGACAACTTTTTGAATTATTAATGTAACATTTAGTTAACTTCACTGTTCATGATTTTAAAACGTTGCATCAAATATGATTGTCATATAAATAGAATATAGAATATAGGATGATGCTATCACGGTTAAAGAAACATGCGTCGAAAAATAAGAAAATGTGATTTGGGATTTAGTCGTAAATCTATTTGAGTTTAGTGATTCAATAAAAGAATTGATTTACCTCATTTCGTGAAATTAACACAAACATTTTCAATAGAGCTCTCGAAAAGGCCAATAAGTTATAGTACGTGGTGTATTAGTACAGTTTGATCTTGACAGTTTGAAGTCATTTAAAAAATTTAACATCATGAAAAAAGATAAATAAACATATATACTTACGGCAATTTCATTTGTAATACGTTTATGTTATTTTTTCTATAAAAAAATCCTTTCGGCACACAATATGTTAGTCAAATTGAAAGTTATCTCTTTAAGGTCATATGAAAACCACTATACAATATATAAAATTAAACTAAGAGGAAAAACTACTATCCGCAAGTGAATTTTACCAAAATAAGTGTACATTCAAATTATTTTATGAGAAAATATCACGAGATTATTATCAATATATAATACATGAGATTAATTTTTAAAATGCTCTAAATAATTAACGTACAAAATGTGAATATGAAAACAATAATGTAATAAAAATATCAGATATAATCTATTTATACAGCACTTACTAAGCAGAATTCAAATTATAAAAATGAAAAACTCAAGTAAAGCAAAGCGAAAACCAAATGTAATAAAATTGTATGCACATATATAAAGGATGAGACAAATATCACTTTAGCTTTTTGCTTTGGTACTATTATTTTTTCCTGATATTTGTGACAGTTTAAGTTTGGCTGTTGTGCAGTGCAGACGTGTAAGTTTTATTATGGCTAAATACATGATAAAGGAATGTAGTGAAATCGTTGTAATTTACATAACAAATATTCAGTTATTGCAACTCAACGTGAATTTAGGCGAAAATTGTGTGAATTGTGTACAGAAACGTAGCTTCGACGGCGTAATGCACAATTGGGTGACGTAGTTCACAAAGGTGAAGAGTTTCCAGAAACGTGGTGCATTCGACGACGTGAGGCAGAGATGCAAATAATGTGTGAATGATTGTGGCGTGTTTATATATTTTTTCTTTATTTGGGTTTTTCGCCACGATCTAACACTCAAAAAATATCAAAATATCTGTTCTTATGTAACACTTTAATATTAAAATAAAACAACACATTAAAAACTACAGTTTACAGAAAACCGACAAACACAGATAGGTATCTCAATTTGTTTTCCAATCACTCAAGATCGGTTAAAATAGGAGTGATTAAAAGTTTATATGACGGAACAAAACTTGTTTGTACCGACAGTGATACACTACAAAAAGAAACAAATGACATAAAAGACATTTTAATAAAAAACAATTACCCAAAAAATTTTATAGATAAATCGTTTAAAACTTTTGATACCGGACAAAACAGACAATTTATTAATAACAATAATAATAACTCTCAAACAATTAACCTCACAATTCCTTATATCCGCAGTATTTCTGACACAATTAAAAGAGTAGGAAATAAATACAACATAAGAACGACATTTAAAACAAAAAATACTCTTAGATCTCAATTAACAAAAACTAAACCAAACAAGATACAACAACATACCAAAAATGTGGTTTATAAAATTCCCTGAAAATGTGGCAAATTCTATATAGATGAGACACCTAGACCGTTAGATGTTAGAATAAAAGAGCATAAAAACCTTTTTAGAAAGGGCTATTTTAATAAATCTTGAATTTGTCAACACGCATGGGAATTGGGTCATAAAATCAATTGGAATAATTCCAAAACGGTATTAAAAGAATCGGTAACAAAATACAGAAGATTAAAAGAAATCGCTATAATTAATTTAAATAGAAATAAATGTATTGCTATGCCTTCGGTAGATTTAAATTCAATATGGTTCCCGATTCTAAAGAATACAATTAAAAACATTTAAGAATTTCAATAAACAATTACAATCACACGGTAAACCTCACCTATATATATTTTTTTTTGGTAGTATGTCACTGTCATTAAAAACTGATTGTCAATGTAAGTATCATTGACATACATAAAAAATATATTACTTTCGATCTTTAATAATTTATAGAAATTAATATATTTTATTTTTAGGCTCGTTTTGAAAACAGGAGGAGAATACTTCCCGAAATGTTAACGTTAAAAGTTTGTATATTTTTTTAGAACATTTTTATATTTTTAAAATTTTATTCGTTAGGCAAATTTATTACAGAAAAGAATCACTGAAAAATTTGTCTCCGTTTGATTTTTTGTTCTTACCCAGTGATTCTTTATTTACATAAGAACAGATATTTTAATATTTTTTAAGTTTTAGATCGTGGCGAAAAACCCAAATAAAGAAAAAAATAAAAGAGATCGCAAATCTGCGAATCTAAAATGTTCCCAATCTGTTAATCTATTCCCAATCTAGATTACGGAATACCTCTTCAAGGCAGGCTGAGAAAAGAACAGATGATATTGAATCAACTTGTTGTACATCTTGTACTACGCTGATTTTAACTTTTTCTGATTATCCATGTGAACTGTAGCTGTAGCCTCATCATACCACGATCCTAGTAGGTTCATATAAGTTCTGTCTAGCCCTTGGTAAAGCAATGCGTCCATTATGGTTTGCTTTGATATTCAGCCAAATGCCTTTTCATAGTCAATAAAAGCCAAGCACAGTGGCATGGTGCCTTTCTGTGGCTTGTAGGACAAACAACGTATTCTATTAGATGCTGTTTTGGTAAACTCCTTGTACATTACTAATAGAAGGTTTATTGAGCAGTAGTTTTTTAAATTTTCTTGTGTGGCTTTCTTATGAAGAAGAATCACTTTTTAAATCACAAGTTGAGTATTTTTTGTTCTTTGAGGAATTTTGATCATAATTTTGCCAGTATTTTATGTAAAAGTCGGCCAGCAGCTTTCAGCATTTCAGCCGTTATACTGTCCATTCCTGGAGCCTTAGCATTCTTCATCGCTTCTAGTGCATTTAGCACTTTATCCACCAGGATATCTGGCATTTGCACTTCCGTGGGCATTGCTGTTTTTAACTGGGTCTGATGTTCATAAAACTTCTAACATTTCCATATGTGGGCTGCAAACTGTACCATCCTCATGCAGTAAGGCAAACAGTTCTATTCATTTATTTTCCAGCTTGTGTTTAGCTTTGTTTATTCGCTTGTTCTCTTCGAGTGATTTTTGGCACTACGTGAATGTTGAACCGACGCGTTTCGTCTCAAATAGGTTTTCTTATAATTTTGCAAAGCTCAAAGTACTAGACTCTGCCAAAAAGATTCACAGCATTGCTCATTCTACACAATTTCTTCATCATATATAAAGTACGGCACAAAAATATTGCATATATTTTCTAAGTTTTATTTTAAATTTGTCTGTAACATTGGTGTAATTTCAAACATGCTTTTATTAGCTTCACCTGTATCCATCTATGTAATGGATTCTTTGTCCTTTTGAATCTATCGTCTTTTCACCCACTTCAAAAGGTCAGATTAAATTGAATCTTTGCAGACTTATCAAAACCGATGATAATACAATAATTTAATAAGTTCATCCCATTATCCTAAGCAGGATCGTCAGGATCAAGGATTTGCTTTCGGAGAGAGAGCTTCAGACACGGTTACAACGCCCACGGAAGGCAGTAGGCGCCCAAACTACCCACTCCCGTCACGGATAGGCAGTGAGGAAAAATAAATAATAGTTTAAGAAGCTAAAAAACACCCTTTTATATCAGATCGAACTAAAAAAAAAGAATAAATTATAGTTAAAAAAAAATAAATAAAAAAATACTTACTTTCAAAGAAATTGAGTTACTTTCACTTTTTTAATGTTTCCCTATAGTCCCCCCTTTGAAAATTTTTTGATCAAATTGCCAAACATTAAAAAATAGAATCGCTTTATTTTCGGGTAATGGACGCTCCAAAAGACACGCATCAATAATCTGGCACCCGTTTTGATTTATCTTTTTTAGTTTTCGCGATATCGGATATGTTGTAAAAACTGCATTCCCCGACCAGTTTTCGGTGACTATTGAGAAAACCGTTCGAGACATCAAATTGCGCTTTGCGCCATTCGATTCCCCGTAATTTTCTCCATCCTGTGGTTTACTTTCATAGAAATTGAGTGACTTTAGTTTTTCCGATATTTTCTTATGATACCCCCTTATAAAATTTTTCGATCAAATTGCAAAACTTTAAAAAATAAAATCGTTTCATCTCCACAACACGCGCATCAATAATCTGGCACCCGTTTTGATTTATCTCTTTTAGTTTACGAGATATGATTTTTTGAAAATCAAAGAAAATCGAACATTTTGCAAAAATCGCATTAGCCGACCAGTTTTCTGTGAATATCTAGAAAACCGTTCGAGGTATCAAACTGCGCTTTGCTCCATTCGGTTCCTTGTAATTCCCTCCACCTTGTGGCATACTTTCATAGAAATTGAGCGACTTTAGCTTTTCAGATGTTTTCCTATGGTACCCCATTATAAAATTTTTCGATCAAATTGCAAAACTTAAAAAAAAATTGCTTCATTTTCGGATATTTGACGCTCCAAATGACGCCCATCAATAATCTGGCACCCGTTTTGATTTATCTCTTTTACATTTCGAGATATGATTTTTTGAAAATCGAAGAAAATCGAACATTTTGCAAAAATCGCATTCCCCGACCAGTTTTCTGCGAATATCTAGAAAACCGTTCGAGATATCAAACTGCGCTTTGCGCCATTCGATTTCCCGTAACTTTCTCCATCTTGTGGCTTACTTTCATAGAAATTGAGTGGCTTTCACTTTTCTGATGTCTTCCTATGGTACCCCCATATGAAATTTTTCGAACAAATTGCAAAACTTTAAAAAATAGAATCGCTTCATTTTCGGATATTTGACGCTCCAAACCACGCGCATCAATAATCTGGCGCCCGTTTTGAATTATCTCTTTTAGTTTTCGAGATATGATATTCTGAAAATCAAAGAAAATCGAACATTTTGTAAAAATCGCATTCCCCGACCAGTTTTCGGCGAATATCTAGATAACCGTTCGAGATATCAAACTGCGCTTTGCGTCATTCGATTCCCCGTAATTTTCTCCATCTTGTGGCTTACTTTCATAGAAATTGAGTGGCTTTCACTTTTCTGATGTTTTCCTATGGTACCCCCTTATGAAATTTTTCGATCAAATTGCAAAACTTTAAAAAATAGAATCGCTTCATTTTCTGATATTTGACGCTCCAAACCACGCGCATCAATAATCTGGCGCCCGTTTTGAATTATCTCTTTTAGTTTTCGAGATATGATTTTTTGAAAATCGAAGAAAATCGAACATTTTGCAAAAATCGCATTCACCGACCAGTTTTCTGCGAATATCTAGATAACCGTTCGAGATATCAAACTGCGCTTTGCGTCATTCAATTCCCCGTAATTTTCTCCATCTTGTGGCTTACTTTCATAGAAATTGAGTGGCTTTCACTTTTCTGATGTTTTCCTATGGTACCCCCTTATGAAATTTTTCGATCAAATTGCAAAACTTTAAAAAATAGAATCGCTTCATTTTCGGATATTTAACAGTCCAAACCACGCGCATCAATAATCTGGCGCCCGTTTTGAATTATCTCTTTAAGTTTTCGGGATATGATATTTTGAAAATCGAAGAAAATGGAACATTTTGCAAAAATCGCATTCACCGACCAGTTTTCTGCAAATATCTAGATAACCGTTCGAGATATCAAACTGCGCTTTGCGTCATTCGATTCCCCGTAATTTTCTCCATCTTGTGGCTTACATTCATAGAAATTGATTGGCTTTAACTTTGCTGATGTTTTCCTATGGTACCCCCTTATGAAATTTTTCGATCAAATTGCAAAACTTTAAAAAATAGAATCGCTTCATTTTCGGATATTTAACAGTCCAAACCACGCGCATCAATAATCTGGCGCCCGTTTTGAATTATCTCTTTAAGTTTTCGGGATATGATATTTTGAAAATCGAAGAAAATGGAACATTTTGCAAAAATCGCATTCACCGACCAGTTTTCTGCAAATATCTAGATAACCGTTCGAGATATCAAACTGCGCTTTGCGTCATTCGATTCCCCGTAATTTTCTCCATCTTGTGGCTTACATTCATAGAAATTGATTGGCTTTAACTTTTCTGATGTTTTCCTATGGTACCCCCTTATGAAATTTTTCGATCAAATTGCAAAACTTTAAAAAATAGAATCGCTTCATTTTCTGATATTTGACGCTCCAAACCACGCGCATCAATAATCTGGCGCCCGTTTTGATGTATCTCTTTTAGTTTTCGAGATATGATTTTTTGAAAATCGAACATTTTGCAAAAATCGCATTCACCGACCAGTTTTCTGCGAATATCTAGATAACCGTTCGAGATATCAAACTGCGCTTTGCGTCATTCGATTCCCCGTAATTTTCTCCATCTTGTGGCTTACTTTCATAGAAATTGAGTGGCTTTCACTTTTCTGATGTTTTCCTAGGGTTCCTACGCCCCTTATGAAATTTTTCGATCAAATTGCAAAACTTTAAAAAATAGAATCGCTTCATTTTCGGATATTTAACAGTCCAAACCACGCGCATCAATAATCTGGCGCCCGTTTTATTTATCTCTTTTAGTTTTCGAGATATGATATTTTGAAAATCGAAGAAAATAGAACATTTTGCAAAAATCGCATTAACCGACCAGTTTTCTGCGAATATCTAGATAACCGTTCGAGATATCAAACTGCGCCTTGCGTCATTCGATTCCCCGTAATTTTCTCCATCTTGTGGCTTACTTTCATAGAAATTGAGTGGCTTTCACTTTTCTGATGTTTTCCTATGGTACCCCCTTATGAAATTTTTCATAAATAAAAATTTTTCATAAAAAAAATAGAATCGCTTCATTTTCGGATATTTAACAGTCCAAACCACGCGCATCAATAATCTGGCGCCCGTTTTGAATTATCTCTTTTAGTTTTCGGGATATGATATTTTGAAAATCGAAGAAAATGGAACATTTTGCAAAAATCGCATTCACCGACCAGTTTTCTGCGAATATCTAGATAACCGTTCGAGATATCAAACTGCGCCTTGCGTCATTCGATTCCCCGTAATTTTCTCCATCTTGTGGCTTACTTTCATAGAAATTGAGTGGCTTTCACTTTTCTGATGTTTTCCTATGGTACCCCCTTATGAAATTTTTCGATCAAATTGCAAAACTTTGAAAAATAGAATCGCTTCATATTCTGATATTTGACGCTCCAAACCACGCGCATCAATAATCTGGCGCCCGTTTTGATTTATCTCTTTTAGTTTTCGAGATATGATTTTTTGAAAATCGAACATTTTGCAAAAATCGCATTCACCGACCAGTTTTCTGCGAATATCTAGATAACCGTTCGAGATATCAAACTGCGCCTTGCGTCATTCGATTCCCCGTAATTTTCTCCATCTTGTGGCTTACTTTCATAGAAATTGAGTGGCTTTCACTTTTCTGATGTTTTCCTAGGGTTCCTACGCCCCTTATGAAATTTTTCGATCAAATTGCAAAACTTTAAAAAATAGAATCGCTTCATTTTCGGATATTTGACGCTCCAAACCACGCGCATCAATAATCTGGCGCCCGTTTTGAATTATCTCTTTTAGTTTTCGAGATATGATTTTTTGAAAATCGAAGAAAATCGAACATTTTGCAAAAATCGCATTCACCGACCAGTTTTCTGCGAATATCTAGATAACCGTTCGAGATATCAAACTGCGCCTTGCGTCATTCGATTTCCAGTAATTTTCTCCATCTTGTGGCTTACTTTCATAGAAATTGAGTGGCTTTCACTTTTCTGATGTTTTCCTATGGTACCCCCTTATGAAATTTTTCGATCAAATTGCAAAACTTTAAAAAATAGAATCGCTTCATTTTCGGATATTTGATGCTCCAAACCACGCGCATCAATAATCTGTCGCCCGTTTTGATTTATCTCTTTTAGTTTTCGAGATATGATATTTTGAAAATCGAAGAAAATAGAACATTTTGCAAAAATCGCATTCACCGACCAGTTTTCTGCGAATATCTAGATAACCGTTCGAGATATCAAACTGCGCCTTGCGTCATTCGATTCCCCGTAATTTTCTCCATCTTGTGGCTTACTTTCATAGAAATTGAGTGGCTTTCACATTTTTGATGTTTTCCTATGGTACCCGCTTATGAAATTTTTCGATCAAATTGCAAAACTTCAAAAAATAGAATCGCTTCATTTTCGGATATTTGACGCTCCAAACCACGCGCATCAATAATCTGGCGCCCGTTTTGAATTATCTCTTTTAGTTTTCGGGATATGATATTTTGAAAATCGAAGAAAATGGAACATTTTGCAAAAATCGCATTCACCGACCAGTTTTCTGCGAATATCTAGATAACCGTTCGAGATATCAAACTGCGCTTTGCGTCATTCGATTTCCAGTAATTTTCTCCATCTTGTGGCTTACTTTCATAGAAATTGAGTGGCTTTCACTTTTCTGATGTTTTCCTAGGGTTCCTACGCCCCTTATGAAATTTTTCGATCAAATTGCAAAACTTTAAAAAATAGAATCGCTTCATTTTCTGATATTTCACGCTCCAAACCACGCGCATCAATAATCTGGCGCCCGTTTTGATTTATCTCTTTTAGTTTTCGAGATATGATTTTTTGAAAATCGAAGAAAATAGAACATTTTGCAAAAATCGCATTCACCGACCAGTTTTCTGCGAATATCTAGATAACCGTTCGAGATATCAAACTGCGCCTTGCGTCATTCGATTCCCCGTAATTTTCTCTATCTTGTGGCTTACTTTCATAGAAATTGAGTGGCTTTCACATTTTTGATGTTTTCCTATGGTACCCGCTTATGAAATTTTTCGATCAAATTGCAAAACTTCAAAAAATAGAATCGCTTCATTTTCGGATATTTGACGCTCCAAACCACGCGCATCAATAATCTGGCGCCCGTTTTGCATTATCTCTTTTAGTTTTCGGGATATGATATTTTGAAAATCGAAGAAAATGGAACATTTTGCAAAAATCGCATTCACCGACCAGTTTTCTGCAAATATCTAGATAACCGTTCGAGATATCAAACTGCGCTTTGCGTCATTCGATTCCCCGTAATTTTCTCCATCTTGTGGCTTACATTCATAGAAATTGATTGGCTTTAACTTTTCTGATGTTTTCCTATGGTACCCCCTTATGAAATTTTTCGATCAAATTGCAAAACTTTAAAAAATAGAATCGCTTCATTTTCTGATATTTGACGCTCCAAACCACGCGCATCAATAATCTGGCGCCCGTTTTGATTTATCTCTTTTAGTTTTCGAGATATGATTTTTTGAAAATCGAACATTTTGCAAAAATCGCATTCACCGACCAGTTTTCTGCGAATATCTAGATAACCGTTCGAGATATCAAACTGCGCTTTGCGTCATTCGATTCCCCGTAATTTTCTCCATCTTGTGGCTTACTTTCATAGAAATTGAGTGGCTTTCACTTTTCTGATGTTTTCCTAGGGTTCCTACGCCCCTTATGAAATTTTTCGATCAAATTGCAAAACTTTAAAAAATAGAATCGCTTCATTTTCGGATATTTAACAGTCCAAACCACGCGCATCAATAATCTGGCGCCCGTTTTGATTTATCTCTTTTAGTTTTCGAGATATGATATTTTGAAAATCGAAGAAAATAGAACATTTTGCAAAAATCGCATTCACCGACCAGTTTTCTGCGAATATCTAGATAACCGTTCGAGATATCAAACTGCGCCTTGCGTCATTCGATTCCCCGTAATTTTCTCCATCTTGTGGCTTACTTTCATAGAAATTGAGTGGCTTTCACTTTTCTGATGTTTTCCTATGGTACCCCCTTATGAAATTTTTCGATCAAATTGCAAAACTTACAAAATAGAATCGCTTCATTTTCTGATATTTGACGCTCCAAACCACGCGCATCAATAATCTGGCGCCCGTTTTGAATTATCTCTTTTAGTTTTCGGGATATGATATTTTGAAAATCGAAGAAAATGGAACATTTTGCAAAAATCGCATTGACCGACCAGTTTTCTGCGAATATCTAGATAACCGTTCGGGATATCAAACTGCGCTTTGCGTCATTCGATTCCCCGTAATTTTCTCTATCTTGTGGCTTACTTTCATAGAAATTGAGTGGCTTTCACTTTTCTGATGTTTTCCTATGGTACCCCCTTATGAAATTTTTCGATCAAATTGCAAAACTTTAAAAAATAGAATCGCTTCATTTTCGGATATTTAACGCTCCAAACAACGCGCATCAATAATCTGGCGCCCGTTTTGATTTATATCTTTTAGTTTTCGAGATATGATATTTTGAAAATCGAAGAAAATGGTACATTTTGCAAAAATCGCATTCCCCCACCAGTTTGCTGCGAATATCTAGATAACCGTTCGAGATATCAAACTGCGCTTTGCGTCATTCGATTCCCCGTAATTTTCTCCATCTTGTGGCTTACTTTCATAGAAATTGAGTGGCTTTCACTTTTCTGATGTTTTCCTATGGTACCCCCTTATGAAATTTTTCGATCAAATTGCAAAACTTTAAAAAATGGAATCGCTTCATTTTCTGATATTTGACGCTCCAAACCACGCGCATCAATAATCTGGCGCCCGTTTTGAATTATCTCTTTTAGTTTTCGAGATATGATTTTTTGAAAATCGAAGAAAATCGAACATTTTGCAAAAATCGCATTCACCGACCAGTTTTCTGCGAATATCTAGATAACCGTTCGAGATATCAAACTGCGCTTTGCGTCATTCGATTCCCCGTAATTTTCTCCATCTTGTGGCTTACTTTCATAGAAATTGAGTGGCTTTCACTTTTCTGATGTTTTCCTATGGTACCCCCTTATGAAATTTTTCGATCAAATTGCAAAACTTTAAAAAATAGAATCGCTTCATTTTCGGATATTTAACAGTCCAAACCACGCGCATCAATAATCTGGCGCCCGTTTTGAATTATCTCTTTTTGTTTTCGGGATATGATATTTTGAAAATCGAAGAAAATGGAACATTTTGCAAAAATCGCATTCACCGACCAGTTTTCTGCGAATATCTAGATAACCGTTCGAGATATCAAACTGCCCTTTGCGTCATTCGATTCCCCGTAATTTTCTCCATCTTGTGGCTTACTTTCATAGAAATTGAGTGGCTTTCACTTTTCTGATGTTTTCCTATGGTACCCCCTTATGAAATTTTTCGATCAAATTGCAAAACTTTAAAAAATAGAATCGCTTCATTTTCTGATATTTGACGCTCCAAACCACGCGCATCAATAATCTGGCGCCCGTTTTGAATTATCTCTTTTAGTTTTCGGGATATGATATTTTGAAAATCGAAGAAAATGGAACATTATGCAAAAATCGCATTCACCGACCAGTTTTCTGCGAATATCTAGATAATCGTTCGAGATATCAAACTGCGCTTTGCGTCATTCGATTCCCCGTAATTTTCTCCATCTTGTGGCTTACTTTCATAGAAATTGAGTGGCTTTCACTTTTCTGATGTTTTCCTATGGTACCCCCTTATGAAATTTTTCGATCAAATTGCAAAACTTTAAGAAATAGAATCACTTCATTTTCTGATATTTGACGCTCCAAACCACGCGCATCAATAATCTGGCGCCCGTTTTGATTTATCTCTTTCAGTTTTCGAGATATGATTTTTTGAAAATCGAACATTTTGCAAAAATCGCATTCACCGACCGGTTTTCTGCGAATATCTAGATAACCGTTCGAGATATCAAACTGCGCCTTGCGTCATTCGATTCCCCGTAATTTTCTCCATCTTGTGGCTTACTTTCATAGAAATTGAGTGGCTTTCACTTTTCTGATGTTTTCCTATGGTACCCCCTTATGAAATATTTCGATCAAATTGCAAAACTTTAAAAAATAGAATCGCTTCATTTTCGGATATTTAACAGTCCAAACCACGCCCATCAATAATCTGGCGCCCGTTTTGAATGATCTCTTTTAGTTTTCGGGATATGATATTTTGAAAATCGAAGAAAATGGAACATTTTGCAAAAATCGCATTCACCGACCAGTTTTCTGCGAATATCTAGATAACCGTTCGAGATATCAAACTGCGCTTTGCGTCATTCGATTCCCCGTAATTTTCTCCATCTTGCGGCTTACTTTCATAGAAATTGAGTGGCTTTCACTTTTCTGATGTTTTCCTATGGTACCCCGTTATGAAATTTTTCGATCAAATTGCAAAACTTTAAAAAATAGAATCGCTTCATTTTCTGATATTTGACGCTCCAAAGCACGCGCATCAATAATCTGGCGCCCGTTTTGAATTATCTCTTTTAGTTTTCGGGATATGATATTTTGAAAATCGAAGAAAATGGAACATTTTGCAAAAATCGCATTCACCGACAAGTTTTCTGCGAATATCTAGATAACCGTTCGAGATATCAAACTGCGCTTTGCGTCATTCGATTCCCCGTAATTTTCTCCATCTTGTGGCTTACTTTCATAGAAATTGAGTGGCTTTCACTTTTCTGATGTATTCCTATGGTACCCCTTATGAAATTTTTCGATCAAATTGCAAAACTTTAAAAAATAGAATCGCTTCATTTTCGGATATTTGACGCTCCAAACCACGCGCATCAATAATCCGGCGCCCGTTTTGATTTATCTCTTTTAGTTTTCGAGATATGATTTTTTGAAAATCGAACATTTTGCAAAAATCGCATTCACCGACCAGTTTTCTGCGAATATCTAGATAACCGTTCGAGATATCAAACTGCGCTTTGCGTCATTCGATTCCCCGTAATTTTCTCCATCTTGTGGCTTACTTTCATAGAAATTGAGTGGCTTTCACTTTTCTGATGTCTTCCTATGGTACCCCCATATGAAATTTTTCGAACAAATTGCAAAACTTTAAAAAATAGAATCGCTTCATTTTCGGATATTTGACGCTCCAAACCACGCGCATCAATAATCTGGCGCCCGTTTTGAATTATCTCTTTTAGTTTTCGAGATATGATATTCTGAAAATCAAAGAAAATCGAACATTTTGTAAAAATCGCATTCCCCGACCAGTTTTCGGCGAATATCTAGATAACCGTTCGAGATATCAAACTGCGCTTTGCGTCATTCGATTCCCCGTAATTTTCTCCATCTTGTGGCTTACTTTCATAGAAATTGAGTGGCTTTCACTTTTCTGATGTTTTCCTATGGTACCCCCTTATGAAATTTTTCGATCAAATTGCAAAACTTTAAAAAATAGAATCGCTTCATTTTCTGATATTTGACGCTCCAAACCACGCGCATCAAT